>JAZHRO010000033.1:10367500-10800000 GCA_037157565.1 Thalassia testudinum
GCAGACCATCATTTGAAGGATTTTCTTAATTTCCTGATTGAAAATTTCAGCTTGTCCGCTGGTCTACGATGGTATGGAGTAGAGATTCTGTGAGTGACTCCATACTTAGTCAATAAGGTGCTGAATTGATTGTGAGTAAAATGGGACTCACCATCACTAATCAGAGCCTTTGGTACATCGAATCGACTAAAGATGCTTTTCTTTACAAAGTCCATGACCACCTTGTGGTCATTGGTTTGGGTCAGGATGGCCTCAATCCATTTGGATACATAGTCGACTACAACCAGAATGTACAGGTACCCAAATGAATTGGTAAAAGGTCCTATAAAATCAATGCCCCAAACATCAAAGATCTCAACTTCAAGGATTGGATTTAGGAGCATCATATCCTTCATGGTCATGTTTCCTAGAGTTTGGCAATTAATACATGACCTACAGAAATTATAAGTCACGGAATAAAGACGGCCAATATAATCCACTTTGCAACACTTTGGCTACTACCTTTTTTCCTGAGAAGTGACCTCCACAAGCAAAAGTATTGCAGAATTCTAGCATACTTGTGATCTCCTCGTCTAGAACACGTTGGTAGATAACCTAATCCACGCAAATTTTAAATAATTCTGGGTCTTCCCAAAAGTAGTATTTGGAATCGAAAATTAACTTATCATGCCTATGCTTAGGCCAATCCATAGGTAATTTTTTTATTGCCAAATAATTAACAATGTCTGCAAACCAAGGTAGTTTGCAAATAGTCAAAAGAGTCTCATAAGGAATGAAGTAGAAAATTGAGGAGTTGCAGATTCTATAAGGATTCTGGAAAGATGATCTGCTGCTACATTTTGGGCACTAGATTTGTCTTTGATTTCTAAATCAAATTCTTGTAGTAGAAGGATCCACTTAATTAATCTAGGTTTTCCATCCTTCTTAGACATCAAGTGTCTTAAGGCAATATGATCAGTGAAAATTGTGACATGAGATCCAAGTAGATTTGGTCTAAACTTCTCTAGAGCAAAAACTACTGCTAGCAACTCTTTTTCTGTAGTGTAATTCTTTTGAGCCTCATCAAGAGTTTTACTAGCGTAGTAAATCACAGAAGTTTTCTTATCAATCTTTTGTCCCAAGACCACACCAATAGCAAAATCAAAAGCATTGGTCATGATTTCGAATGGGTGATCCCAATTAGGAGGTTGTAGGATGGGAGATTATGTAATGGCCTCCTTCAGTAGATTGAAAGCCCTTAAGAAACTTGAATCAAAATCAAAGGTTTGATCTTTCACCAGTAAATTACCTAAGGGCTTCGCCACCTTAGAAAAATCCATAATGAATCGACGGTAAAATCCCACATGTCCAAGAAATGATCTTACTTGTTTAACCATCGAAGGTGGCAGGAGTTTAAATGATAGTGTCCACCTTGGCTTTATCCACTTCAATTCCTCTTTCAGACATAACATGGCCAAGGATTATGCCTTCCCTAACCATGAAGTGGCTCTTTTCCCAAGATAGGATAAGGTTTACCTCTATGCATTTTTGTAAAGTTTTCTCCAGATTGATTAGACATGATTCAAAAGAGTCCTCGAACATAGAAAAATCATCCATAAATATTTCCATAAAATCACCCACCATGTCTAAAAAGATTGCAAGCATGCAACTTTGAAAAGTCACTGGTGCATTGCATGATCCAAAAGGCATTCTACGGAATGCAAATGTTCCATAGGGACATGTAAAGGTGGTTTTCTCTTTGGTCATCGGGGTAGATAGCTACTTGATTGTAACCGGAGTAGCCATCCAAGAAACAGAAGAACTTTTGGTCAGCTAGTCTTTCAAGAATTTGATCAATGAAGGGAAGTGGAAAGTGGTCTTTCTAAGTTGCATTATTCAGCTTCCTGTAATCGATACAGACTCTCTTGGAGGAAGTTGTGCGGGTTGGAATCAACTCCCCATTGTCATTAGTAATCACAATCAGCCCAGCTTTCTTAGGAACACTTGTACAGGAATGATCCATGGGCTGTCAAAGATTGGGTAGATTATTGCTGCATCTAACCACTTAATCATCTCTTTTTTCACAACCTCCCGTATATTAGGATTCAATTGTCTCTACATTTCCCGAGAGGGTTTAGATCCGTCCTCAACATATATTCTATGGGTGCAATAAGTAGGACTGATTCCCTTCAGATCATCCAATGTCCAACCAATTGCCCTACTGTTTCTTCCCAAAACTTGAATTAATTGATTTTCCTGAGTTTGGGTTAGATTAGAGCTAATGATCACAGGGTAAGTCTAATTAGATCCCAAGAAAACATACTTTAGATAATCAAGGAGAGGTTTTAGCTCAAGTTTGGGTCCTTGGGATGAAGTTAGTAATTGGTTGACTAACCTCTTGATTGGTTTGGGGATCAAGGCCTATAGAGTCAGATTGGGAAACTCCTAATTACGTACAATATTCAACAGTATGGTCTACATCCTCAGAATCTTCTATCATTCCACAATCCTTGACTTGTTTGATGGCCTTAAAAATATTGATCTTTACTTTCTTGTCCCTGAATTTAATTTCCATGCTGTTAGATTCATAGACAATATTAGCCTTGGCAGTAGGTAAGAATGGTCTTCCCAAAATTATTGAGGTGTTCTTCAAATTTTCTGGTACCTCCATGTCAAGGACCAAGAAATCCACAGGAAAATAAAAATCATGAACCTTGACAATTTTATCCTCAATAATTCCATGGGGTGTGATCACAGATCGATCAGCTAGCTGTAGTGTGACCTCAGTAGGTTTTAACTCTCCAAAGTTAAATTTTTCATATAACATTGTGTGGATCAAATTGATGGAGGCACCTAAATCTAACAGAGCCCTATCAAAGGTAGTATCTCCAATAACACAAGAAATCAGAGGGGCTCCAGGATCTTTTTGTTTTCAGGGTAGGTTTCTCAGGATAACTGCACTAGCTTGTTCAGATAACACTACCCTTTTAGATGATTTGGCCTGTCATTTAGGTGTGCACATTTCTTCTAAAACTTTCGTGCAAGCTGGGATATTCTCAATTGCTTCAAGGTGTGGTATATTCACTTGGACTTGTTTAAAAATATCAAGCCACTCCTAAGATGGATTGGTTTTCTTTTTCCTAGATTTGTTCAAGGCTTCAAGAAAAGGTACTTGAGAGAAATTATGAGTGTTCGGGTCCTGATCCTTGTCTCTTTGATTAACTTGGTCTCCTAGCTTAGATTCAAGCTCCTCAAGATCTTGATTAGATTGAGATTTGGAGGGGTAAGGATCATGGATTTGTCTCCCACTTAACAATGTTATAGCACTGGCGAAGGCATTATAGTTGGAATGTTGAGGTGGGTTTTGTAAGATAGGTTGAGCCTGGTTAGGATTAGGGTTAGCAAAGCTAGGTGGGTGCTGGGGAGCAGGTTGAAATATATGTGCCTATTGCTCCTGTGTGTTATTTTGGTTAACCCTATTAAAGTTCCTCAGGTTGGGGATGGGTTGGGATGGCAACATCCCGTGTTGCCTAGCAACTACTAATTGGTTTAATTGTGTCGATATAGCATGCATTCGCGACGTCAGTTTTAATTAAAGATTCGATTTCGTGAGTCCAAGTGTCGAACACGAGGAGGCTTGAAATCAGATTATTTTGTTGCTTTTAGTTGTCACAAGAAGTTTAGTTTGCTTGCGAGAAAATGTGAGAGAGAGAGAGGGAGAGAGAGTAGGGTTCGAGTATGTCTCTAAATCACGACATTCATTCGAATAAGATGGGAGCTATATAAGAAAGAACATGAACATTAACATTTACCATGCAACTTGAGTTTGTTCACAAATACAACAATATCTAAAAGCTTAAAGAAAAGCAATATAAAACTAGGGTAAAGAGAGAGAGAGGAGGCAAGGCTGCCACAGTGGTGGAGGGCTCCATCGATGGCTTAACAACTCCAAGGTGTATGTGGAATGCTTGGTGGAGCTAGGAGAAGGCTAGTGTTGTATGGAGAGGGTGTGTGAAAGGGTGGTTGAAGGGGTTTAAATAGGAGAAAAGGGCCTCTAAATGAGGTAAAGGGTGTTTAACCACGTCCAGGACGTCGCTAAACCCCTTCAAAAAACATCGCTGAAGCCCTCTAGCCGCCCGTCCGTTGAGGTGCACATTCTTCTTCTTCTCAAGCTGCACCCGCGATCAGTGTGCTCACGCTATGGGCTATCTGATCGAAGATCGGACGGTCGAGAATCTATGTGGGCGCATGTTGTAGATCACGCCTTGAGCACGCGCGGGAGATCGCGCGCATCAGAGAGTGCCACGTAGCCGCCATCCGCACCGTTCGTGCCCACATCAACGGCTGAATTTCCCTCGTGCGTGCCTTCGCTACCAATTTGAGCTTCGCTACAACTCGATCTTGCGTTTGGTGTGCGAGGATAAGGCACTGACCGTTGTGCTACCTCCGCTAGTTTGTGCGAAAGCGAGGTCGGGTGCGGGGAGGTGTCAACTGTTGGATGGAAATCCAACGATCAGGATCTGAAGGTGAGGCCACTTGTGATTGTGTTGGAGAGACCGTTCGATCTTTGGATCGAATGGCTTAAAGTGATTCTTCGCGAGGGCACACGGGTGGGCGTGACGTGGCTGCTTGTGGGGCTATTGATCTAATGATCAACGGCCAGAACTTCTTGGGCTAGTTGAGGGAGCTCCAGATGTTGGATTTGAGTGATTTTGAGTTTGTTGGACTCGATTTGTCGATTTGAATCCATCTGTACGGTCCGATTACTCATCTGAGGCCTGCTTCAACATGCACTTGTACATATGGCCATTAAACCTTAATTTATAAGCAATCTTAAATCACAATGCATGCAGTGCTCCTATGCCCATCATGACATATTATTAGTGCGTATATATCCTCAAAACTAACCCCATTTAATGGAATTATCATCATTAAATGTAGAGTTATCATACCCCCATGATCATCCCTTGCTAGTCCCTAGTAAGGTTTATCCTAGCCATTATTTCAATCAGAATTAGGAATTGATTACTTAGACATTTGTTTCTTGTCAACGGGGGGAAATATACTAAGAGCCTGATCCACAGAGACTAAACAGTGCTCGTGTGTCTGCCAAAATGCAAACCGCCCAAATCCTTGCTTTACAGATACATATATATACATATTCTTTTTCATCTTTTCTCTTTTTTTTTGGATTTTTTTTTGGAGTTGAGAGTGTGTCGGTAACTTTTTACAGCTACCCAACCCACCCATAACTCGAAAAAGACTCTAAGTGTTAAGCATCTTGGTCTGGTAGACTCACTCAACGATAATTAAAATAGACTTCGGGTTTCTACACCCCTAGGTGATCGAAAAAGGAAATGCTTGCCTGAAGGTGTATCTGTCCAATCGGTAGCTTTCTCCCTACTTTTATTTTGCAGCGAGAGCAAGTCTTAGCGAAGCTATGTGCATCCTTAAATAGGGAGGGCAAGTAAAATTCGGACTGCAAAAGCTTTGCAGTCGTTTTCTTCCTCGAAAAGTGGCCACCACAGGTTTGGTCATGATAAAAGGATAGCACACTTTGGAATTCTTCCTCAGGAATACACCTCCTAATGATCTGGTCGGCACAGAGTCTAAACAGCATCGAATCATCCCAAAAATAGTTCTTGGCTTCAGCTAAGAACTTATCCCGTTGCTGTCTAGACCAACCATGCGGAGTCTGTCCTACCACCAAATAGTTGGCAAAGTCTACATACTAAGGTAGCCTTCTTCCTTGCACGGCTAGAACTTGTTCATCAGGAAAGGTGTCAATCAAGGGTAATGATGGTCCGATGTGATCTAGGTGGAGTATGGATAGGTTGCTTCCTGTGTTTGACCTCGAACTCCATTGTAGATTCTGAGTTATAAAGTTTATCTATTTTCGAGCTATTTGTCAACTGTACTACAACGCAATTTCCTTAAAACTTGACCAAAGCTTGACAACATTTTGGCACCATTGCCCGGGAGCAATGTGCAATTCACACATTAGTCTTATCTTTCTTTATTATTTATCTGAGCACTAACTTGCCCTGTTTGATTTTATTGTGGCTTTGCGAGGTACATCACGAGGACATCTTCCACGCAAATCAACCACTCCCAGGGTAGGTAATCTCTCTTCTTCCATAATCATTCCCTTAATATTTGGAAGACAAAAAAAGGAAACAAATCAATTAGGAATCACCTACCTTATTTTCATAGTAATTTTCATTCAAAAGGCAAGTTTCTTGATTTGCGAAAAAATTCATATCTGATTGAAGCTTGAGCCAATTTTGATTAGATATTCCCTACCCTGATTTCCTGTACCTACTAGGGATTTACATTTAATTCTGATCATCTTCTTGTTTGAGTCCAAGGTGTACATCTTGAGATTAAATTAGACTTGAATGAAGCCAAAGAGGGTTTCTACTCTAGGGTTTTGAAGTGTTAGTTCACTCTTGTCTGCATAAAAGGAAACATACCCTCCTGCATTTGTGTGCCACCTAAGCCCTTGATTTAAAAGAGCTAATCAAGAAGAACCCTAAAATCAGGCTTTAAATTCACTTGAACTCTAAAATTTTGGACCTAATAACCTAAGAGTCAATTCAGGTTGATCTTTAGGTCTTGACTCAGATTTCATTCTCCATCTTTTAAGGCAGGCCAGGTGAAGTTGGTCTACTTTATGGGCCAATCAACCTCCAAATTAGGTCACAAATCAAATCAACTTCTAATCAAGTGAAATCCAAGGCACAAACTAGGCTAAAATTGGTAGACTTAAGGTCTCAATTCACACATACCAGTCTACTTGGAACCACAGTGACAAGGAAGGTCGGGTTGGGGAAATCTTGTATCCCGTGGGGACACTCTACCATGTAAGGGTCTTTGTGGGGCTCTCCCTTCCTAGCTACCCAGGTAATTCTCGGATGTGCGAATTTTTGATTCAGAGGTATCATTTACCTCGAAACAAGCCTTAGTCATCCAAAAATCTTTAGATGCATTATTGGGTCCAATTCATATCCAGTCCTGATGATAACATCATCATCAACCTTATCTAGCTTTATTAGGTCAATTTCCATCATTAAATGCTCCTACATAACCATCAGAAGGCCATAATTCATTGCAAATCTTTTCTGAGATAAATACAAGAAACCAGGGTTAAAACTATAATTTTACCATCATATCATGAATGCAGAATAACCACGGGTTTCTCTAGGGGTTAATTAAGGGTCAAATGATCTTAAGAGTCTAACAAGTGGGTTAGTACAAACAGAAAAGGGTTTTCACGTGTTTTAAGAATTAAATGACTTCCGAAACCCTAAAAATAGACCTGCTTAATTAACATAAGTTCTAGACAGCTTATCAACACAAGTTGATTTGAACAAGTTCCCGGTGCGAAGAGGCAAGAAATTCCCCTCGAAAATGCACAATAACATACCATCTCGTCGATGCTTGTCTCCTAGGATATCTAAATATCCTACCGGGGGCACGTAAGCACCTTGTGTTGATTCAGGTGCCATAGGTGAGATTATCCCAAAATGTCGATTGCCTGGGCATGAATTTGGCTACAAAATGCCATGGGCAACACTATCCCGAAGTGTCGAAAGCAAGGGTTCTGGGGGTTGATATGGGCGGTGCTATCCTGAAGCATCGAAAGCCAAGGACCCTGTGAGGATTAATGGTGGGAACTAGGAATCCGATACAAACCGTGTTGTAAAGCCAATTCGATGCTAGAACTAAAGGAAAGAAAAGAGAGAGAAAACTCTCCAAAAAAATGTAAAAATTTCTTTTATCTCTCTCTTACAAGAAAATGCACTACAAACTGAATCTAGACTAAACATGTTTTAGGCACGAGTGCTTTAACCGCAGAGTTCAACGAACCTTAGGTTAGTTCCTGTGGGCCTTAAAAACCTTCGCGATAGGCTGAGGCTAAAGCTGGTCAGGTCTAGATCTTAGCAAATACTTGAGTACCTCTAGGCCTACTATTGGCATTCTGACCTAATCTACACAAAAAATGAATACATCAAAGATCTAAACACATGATCTAGAATTTAAGTTACTTCCGTAAGATTTTGCTAAGGAACTAGCAAAAGTTAGGCATGGGGGTACGATGATAACATCATCATCAACCGTATGTTGCTTTATTTAGTCAATTTCCATCATTAAATGCTCCTACCTAACCATCAGAAGGCCATAATTTATTGCAAATCCTTTCTGAGAGAATTACAACAAGATAGGGTTAAAACTGTAATTTTACCATCATATCATGAATGCAGAATAACTGCAAATTTCTCTAGGGGTTAATTAATGGTCAAATGAGCTTGAGTCTAACAAGTAGGTTAGTACAGAAAGAAAAGGGTTTTCACGTGTTTTGAGAATTAAATGACTTCCAAAATCCTAAAACAGACCTAATTAATTAACTGAGGTTCTGATTAGGATAAAATTCACCTAAACCCTCTAAAATTCATATAAAAATATTCTCTAGGGTTTGGCATCCTTGATTTAACCATCAGAACCCGTCTTGACCCAAAAAAGAGTCTCAAACAGACATTTGCCTTAATTTGGATTTTTGCATAAATTACCCAGTCAAAATATGTCAAAACCAAAATCTAGCTTCACCATTGGATTCCTTAGGTCCAAATTAGTTTTCTACCAAAATTTGGGTCTAATCTGAGATCATCTTGACCAAGTTTGCAATTTGGTCCTATCTGACTCTTTTATCTCACACACATACCCCTAACTTAAGAATTTCTTAAAAATAGCCCCCCAGCTTTGTCGTCTTCTTCACAAATAGGTCTCCTCTACCTGCAGTTTCCTAAATCCTACTCTGGTGACCTTAAAATGGGAAGATCTCCCTGATTTCTTGCTCAATCCTTTCCAAAATTGGAAGGGAGATTCCTAAGAAGATCTCCTACAATTTGAGCCATGCGTTGGGCTCTGACATGCACCCAAATCCTCATGTGAATCCTTCAAAGAGTTGAGTTTCCAACTCCGATGACCTTCCATGCTTGGAAGGCTTGCTTCCCAAGCTCTAATCACCCTCTAACGGCCAATTTAAGACTCGCCAGGGTAGACGATGCTTCTCAAGCTCGATTTCGACCAAATCTACCCCAATTTCTTCCCTCCTAATCCGGCCGAAAGGCTCCTTGACCTCCAATGACTCTCCCTGCCTCTCCTCATTGTCTGACTGCAATATCGACAGCAGATCCTTCTTCCTCGCCTTCCTCCACGCATTGAAATACCCACGGTTGCTGCAATCTACGTCTTCATCGCCGTCCTACCCTCACCGAAGCATTTTCTTCCCCGACACCGGCCATACCATAACCAGTGTCTCTCTGTCCCCTTCGTCCATTGGATTAAGGTTAGATTAGTTTATTTTAGCTTGTATATTAGTTTCTCACTCTTCTTATCCCTGTTTCGACCCTCGACACACGCTATCACCTCCATCTTCCCCGTCTCCGACCGATCCTCTAGCGAGGCATCCCCGCCACTACACCCTTCCATCCGCCTCGCTGAAACTCTCATAAGTTCTGCTACACCACCCTCTACAAAACCCCAATCCTATTACGTTGATTCCATCTCTCAAACCACCTACCGAACACCACCACGTTTGTAGCTCCATCCTAACCTCATCCTACGTGCACACGCACACACTTGCCTCATCACACACACCACTACGTTCGTCATCCTCTGGAGAAGCTCCTGAAGGATTTTAACAGGGCTAAGAGGCCGTACTTGTGTTTCTCAAGTGCACGTCGAACTTCCACCACCGTTCGCCCATCGCCACCTTTGTTCTTCGAGTTCTAGCCACGAAGCTCCAGGCCACACCCTCCAGGCACTGCGGAATCACCACAGGATTGACACCAGGTCTTCAATTGGGGACCCTAATCTCAAATACTACCCCAATTCGACGGAGAGGCATCAAAGATGCTTGCGCAAAGGCGGTAGGATATTTAGTCCCACCTCGAAAACCAGTGGCGCTACAGTAGCACATAAAAGGAAAAGGTGATGGAGGCTTATTGCCTCAAGTCACTTGGGGGGTGAGGTCCTTTGCACCATTCACTTGCCTCGCCTATGACACTCATCATGCGGGCCTGGCACTAACCCGACCTGCCTAACCCACGCACACTTCGACTGCTACCCCACACCAACAGCCCTGGTCCCAGGTGTACTCTAGACCCGATTGCCCGTTACTGTGGAAGGCTCTAGAAGAGCGGAACCCATAGGGAGAAAGAGAGAGAGCGCATATGGGAGAGGGGGGTTTTTCTCTCACTGGCACCTATGCGACACTTAGTCATGAGGAGAAGAAAAGCTGAAGAAGAGTTGTAAAGAAGAAGAAGAGAACCAAAGGCACAGGTAGAGAAAGGAAGAAGAGAGACCCTTGAGTCTCTTGAAAAACACTATAGCATCAGATGTTTAAGACATCTAATCCTACCATCAGACATCTGATTTGAGCTTCTTAACTTAATTGATATTGTGCATATATTTGTTATTATTGTGAGGGGTAATTGGTGATTCAAATCACCATTTTAGCCTCTTCTTTTTTCACATTGCTACTTGAAATTATTGCTGTATCATTTTGAATCAATTCTGATTGCAATTGCTCATATCTTTTACTTAGAATTGAGATTAGCACGTGAATTCCTATTTGCTCCCAGAGAACGACCTCAGACTTTCATTTGAGTATAAATTTTATCTGTTTTTGAGCAATTTTGTCCTATACTACAACACATCTCTTAAACAACGACAAATTTGCTCAAACATTTTGGCACCATTACGGGGAGCAATGCGCAATTCACCGCTATTCTCTTGCTATATTTTTATATTTGAGCACTAACTTGCCCTATTTGCTTTATTGTGATTTTGCAAGGTACCTCACGAGGAGACCTTTCACGCAAATCAACCACTCCAAGGTAGGTAACTTCTCTATTCTTCCCTACTCAACCTCCTAATCTTGGAAAGACAAAAAAGGAAACAATCAATTAGGAATCACCTGCCTTATTTTTCATAGTAATTATCATTTAAAGGGCAAGTTTCCTGATTTACAAAATTTTTTTCAAATCTAATTGAAGATGGAGACAATTTTGTTTGGAATTCCCTACCCCAAATTTCCTGTGCCTATTAGGGATCACACTTAATTCTGATCATCTTGGACAACTCACCTTTTTGTTTGAGTCCAAGGTGTACATGTTGAGATCAAATTGGATGCAGAATAGAGCCAATTAGGTTTGACATTAAGGTTTGGAGTGCTAGTACACATTTTTGCCTCAATTAGTGAAAAGTTACCCTCCCGCATTTGTGTGCTACCCAAGCCCTTGATTGAAAAGATCTAATCAGAAAAACCCTAAAATCATGCTCTAATTTCACTTGAATCTTAAAATCTTGGACCTAATAACTTGGGAGTAAAATCAGGGTGATTTCTAGGTCTTGACTCATATCTCATTATGTCATCTTTAGGGCAGGTCAGGTGAAGTTGGTCTACATTGTAGGCCAACCAATCTCCAAATTAGGTCACAAGTTGAATTAAACTTCTAATCAAGTGAAATCAAAGGCACAAATTAGGACATAAAATTGGTAGACTTAGGGTCTTAAGTTTGTATATTCCGATCTACTTGGAACCTTAGTGACAAGGAAGGTCGGGTAGGGGAAACCTTGTAACCTGTGGGGATGCTCTACCGTGTAGGGGTCTTTGCGGGGCTCTCCCTTCCTGGCCACCCAGGTACTTCTTGGGTGTGTGAATTTCTGATTTAGAGGTATCATCCACCTTGAAACTACCTTAGTCATCCAAAAATCTTTAGATGCCTTGATTGGGTCAAATCTCACATCTAGTCCCTCATCCCTTCTATTAGAGCACATACACAGAAAAGCTATTAAGTTTTTAACCTAAGAGGCCTCACTAGATCTTCTTGGGAATCTCTTTCAGATCTGATCAACTTTAATCTAATCTTGAGTTTCATTCTACATCTTGATTCCACCACTTGATTCAAAAATGTAGCCTGACATGTTAGGAAAGGTGGTTAGGAAACCTATGTCCCAAATGACCATCAAAGATAAAATGATTGAGGCTTCTTATGGATACCATGAAGAATATTATAGAGCCTTAGATAGGGACATTCAGGATAAATTTGCAAAAACAACAACCCACATTGTGAACCATGTTGAAATACTTTATACTCGAGTCTTACATGGTTCAACTCGGGAGGATCTTTTATCATAATTCAGTGAATTATGGAGCTTGCACAGTACCGAGTGTCTACAATGTTGTTCGAATCCATAATTTGGGGAAACATATCAAAGTCTCATAGAAAACGTGGGGACATGCTAAATACACTACAAAAGACAATTATTCAAAGATACCCATACATTCTTCAGAAGACGATGAGACATCTTGGAGCAACATTGAGGAGCAAAATCTTCCAAATCTCGAGGACAAGAATCAAGGTTTTTGTGGACCCCCAACCCAGATAGAACTTAATCCAAATTATATATAGATTGATACGCCTGATCTTGAGATGGGTTGGGAGGATCCGATTGTAAGTGATCACGATTTTGAGCCAACCATGGAAAATCAAGAACCTGGTTCACCAAGCTTAGACTTCCCAGACACCTGTGATACTAAGTTTGAATCAGAACCTCTCGAGGGTGTAAATTCCATCCCTTATTCTAATAAGGTGACTCTTGAGAGCAATTAGGACATCCCTGTAGAGCCCAACCTAGATTCTAGTGATCCAACCCACACCCTTAACCTAGAATCTGGATTTGAGCCTTAGTGAGATGATTATAAGGCCCTGTATGATGGAAATCAGACTTTGAATTTGGATTACAATTCTAGGCCTGCATTTGATGAGTGCACCTCTCCAACCTCCTCAAAGGCACAGTTTGATTTTTCAAAAGTCACGTCGATCTACGATTCAGAAACCTAGGAATTGGAAGAGTTGGGTTGTGATTGAGTCTTCCCTACAATCCAAGAACCTGAGCCCATGCCTAATAGGGACACCTCTTTGAGTTCGGACTCTAAGTTTAGGTTAGATCCAAGTCAAGTTGCTGCTTCTCCACATCTCAACTCATTCTATGGTGGAACTATCGATGTGGAATCAGGTTTAGAAACTTCTCGCAAATTCTTCGACGATTTCAAATCTTACTAAGATTTCGAAGAATCTTTGTTTCCTAACGACTACGAGCCAATCTACGACCTCAGCATACATGATCCATTCATCAACTCTGACTTTGAGGACCCTGATCCCGAGATCATTGATTCAAAATCAGGTTCCATTGAGATGGAATCATTTCTTTTTGATCCTCAGGAATCAGAAACAGTAATTGCCGAGAGTGTCTACAATCCAGAGTTCGAATATTTTCTTGACTCAGATTTCCTTGATCTTATAAGCACTCTCCAGGCATTTACATTTGACTTTGATGGACTCTATGAGGACTCTCTAGATTCACCTACCTTTGAACATTTATAGAAGAGCCCTCAAATACAATTATTCTTGATGCCATCTCTTCTACACATACAGAACCTTCCCAAACCCATTTTCAACCCCAACCCACAATCAAACTCAATTTCTACTCTGATTCTCCTCTCAATGAGTGGGTTGCACATGATTCTCCTCCACATTGCAATCAGGTTTCGGACATCGATCTGACTGCAAATCACGACCCATCCTTCTCTAATCATTTTTGTAGGGTTCCTATATCCTCCACTGATTCTTTTTCATTTGAGGATCCCTACTCTAATCAGGCTGATTCAACTCAGCCAAACCCTAGATTCACACTTCCACATCATTCTGAGCTTTACAGTATCTGGTGGGCATCGCATCTGCTAATTCACATCTATCAACCTACAAGATTGATTGGGTTTGGGCTGCATCATCAGCCTGATGATCTAAACAAGCACCTGGTTGGACCAACCAAGCTTTTGATCAAGGTGCTTGTTCTACAAAATTCATCTGATTTGACCGCCCCTTCTCCATGACCATTTTCTACTCGGCTGAAGGCATTGAATTTAGCACTTAACGGGAGGCAACCCATCATTCCCAAAACCTGAGATCCTTTTGATTGTCCTTTTTGTACTTCATGTCAATTGCACTCCGAGTTCAGTTTAGAACAGGTGACTCTACCTCTGGTACTCGTACCAGAGCTTGAAATCATCTGCAACAGTCATCCTGACCCGTCCGCTCACCCGTTTATCCTATTCTATCTCTTGAACCCTAATTGTTTCATACCCTCTATTTACAATGAGGACATTGCAAAACATAGGCATGGGGGGTGTTAAAGTGCAAACATATAAAAATTCAAAGTTCTGAAGGGTTCTCACAAAAAAATAGATATTCCAAAAAACCAAAAAAAATAAAAAATTAAAAAAGAACAAGAAAATGGAGAAGGGAGGAAATTTTGAGTGAATAAATTGGATATCATTCTTAAGGAGAAAAAGGGGAGGTGATTTTGAAATGTCAAAAAGGAGCAACAATTTGAAACAAAAAGAGTTAGTCATTAGTAAAAGATTAAGGAATCTACTAAGTTCTAGACCAAATCAAAAGAAAGAAATAAAAGATAAAAGTGCTAAGGGACAAAAGAGATTAGTATGAGTGCTAATCTTAGGCCTTTTGGGCTTATTTTAGGGTTAAAAATTCAAGTATCCATTAAAATCTAAATAGTCCTCAAGAGGTTGAGGAAAATGCGAAGCTTAAGTATTAGTTCTAAGGCATAGGGATTATTCAGCCTCGTTAACTAACCTCTGGTTTGCGGGACTCGGTAACCTAAGCACCCTAATCCACACACAATCTCGTTTACTGCACTTAATTATCAAAATCACGCAAATGCATTAATTCTTTGAAAAAGCTACCTATATTTGGAGTGGCTTAACACAAGTTGATTTAGACGAGTTCCCAATGTGGATAGGTGGGAAATTCCCCTCGAAGATGCGCAATAACATAACGTCTCCTTGATGCTTGTCTCCTAGGATATCTAAATATCCTACTAGGGCACGTAAGAACCTTATGCTGATTCAGGTGCCATAGGCAGGATTATCCCGAAATGTCGATTTTCAGGGCCTAAATTTAGCTACAAAACATCATGGGCGACACTATCCCGAAGTGTCGAAAGCCAGGGTTCTAGGGGTTTCCATGGGCGGTGCTATCCCGAAGCATCGAAAGCCAAGGACCCTGCGAGGATTAATGGTGGGAGTTAGGAATTCGATACAGATCGTGTTGTAAAGCCAATCCGATGCTAGAACTAAAAGAAAGAAAAGAGAGAGAAAACTCTCCAAAAAAATGCAAAAAATTCTTTTATCTCTCTCTTACAAAAAAATGCACTGCAAACTAAATCTGGATTAAACATGTTTTAAGCACGGGTGCTTTAACTGCGGAGTTCAACGAACCTTAGGTTAGTTCCTGTGGGCCATAGAAACTGTTACGACCCGATTCTCGAATCCCTACGAGACACGAGAATCGGACCGACTCGACTGATCCCAAGACCCAGTCGTCCAACGAAAAAGTAACCAAAAGAGCAGTAAAATAAACCACATTCACCATATATATATCTAGCAGTAAAAAAATATAGCAGTAAAGAAAAGAACTATTACAGTATACACCACCACAACAGTAAAGAAATAAACAGGTACATAAACACGATGCTTACAATAAAAGAGTACAATGGTGACAGAAAAATACTCACTACACAAAAGAGACGATACAGTAGGTACTACACAAGTAAGACTACTGGGCTCTACTAGGCCCAGCTCCCTCTGCAGCCGCCAGCTCTGGCTACTCAACACCTGGTCCTGAAAAGGTGACACGTCAGCGACACGTTGAGTAGAGTGGCAACCAAAAGCTAAGAAAAATAGTAAGGTGGACAGTAGCTATTATGTTTTTAATCTCTTTCTTTATTTTTCGTTTACTCATTATTGAGTTATTCCTCAAATCTTTCTCTTGATCTCAGATGTTCCTCGCGGGAACAATCTTGATTGCAGTCTTTTCCGAAAAGTAGAAGTAACACGTGGTGCTCTCCTGGCTGGGAGAGTCCCCCGTGGTGGTCCTACCCTCAGTCAACCACCCCAAGGTCACTGACAGACGTAACAGTGACTACGGCATGCGCGATAAACGCACGGGTAGCTACCCTGCACTAGCACGTGGTTAGTCGTTTCCATTAACGGGTGCACCCCAAGCACAGTACAGAACCAGTATAGGGCAAAGCCCTCTCAGTAACAGGGGTTCAGCCCCTCCATAGTAACCAAACAGGGGTCTTGCCCCTTTACAGTCCGCGCACCCTCGCCTGACTACCCTGGTTTGCCCAGTGGGCCTAACAAGTCGATGTAGGAGGGTTAGCAGAACCCCGGGGCCCGTGGGGTAGCTAGTGCTCTCCCTACACTAGTAGCTCTCCTCGGTACTATGTACACGAGGGCCAAAAGTCGGTACAAAGTGGCCAGACCTAACCCCAGGTCCCTAGGGTGGCTAGCTCCGCTCTGGACTAAAAACAGGGACAGTCGCTCTCCTTGGTACTCCGTACTCAAGGGCCAGCTCACTTCCCAAATTCTATTCCATTCACTTCTCAGGAGCTCTACTCCTAATTCCCCGTAGGGTTCATGCTCATTTTTCTTTAACTCAGCCAATTTAGGTTTCATCATTTCAGCTTTATATTCATATAGCCCATGTTCTCAACAGTAATTATCCATTCATAAACAGGCGACTGTTAACCAATTACAGGCAGTTTTCGTTTTCCTTTCTACTTTTCCAAGACTGCAATATATATATTCAATCTAGTTTTCCAGTCCTAGGATTCATGCCATATCCTAGGATCTATCATTCAATCTAGTTTTTCAGTCCTAGGATTCATGCCATACCCTAGGATCTATCATTCAATCTAGTTTTTCAGTCCTAGGATTCATGCAATACCCTAGAATCTATTAATTATTTCACAATGCATAATTTTTGATAAATAATTAAATGGGCCACTCTACCCGCAAAATCGGGAGTACTGGGGGTGTGATCGGCAAGCCCGCACACCTCCGTAACCCCCAGCGCCACAACGGAATGGGGTCCCAACACAAGGATCAATTACAAGGAGCTACTCAGAACAGGATACAAATATTGTAAACATGTAGAGGAACTAAATCTAAGAAGAACGAAACTTGAAATGCGGAAAACGGACTTCGAACGGACCCTAAATAAGTCAAAAACAACAAGTCTGCCCAAAATTAGACATCTGGAACATCTTCCAGACGTCTTAAACGATGGCTTAGGTCATACCTTGATCCTGCGCGGTCCTTCAGATGTCCAGAATCTCGCTGAACCGTCTGGACTTAGTTTCCAGACATCCGACTGTCACTCTGGATGTCTAGAGACCCTCTCCGTCGTCTGGTGCTATGCCCAGACATCCGATCTGTGTGGGAGGGCGTGCCCTTGCCCCTTCCCGAACGATACCTGTACACATATGCGACCATCCTCAACACGGAATGAAGTAGAACCCTTCGACGAAATGGCTGCATGGCCGTACACGCGAAAGAAGAAGGGGAGGAAAAATATCGTACCTTTCAGACGTCTGGACCTTCCTCCAGACGTCTGATTCTGGGAAATTTTCCCAGATTCAGGACCTCCTTGCCCTCCGCCTGCTGCGCACGGCCGTGCCACATCGCGCTTGCCTGCTACCTGAGCTGCAGTAGCTCCTCCCCAACACCACGCTCCTGCTGCGCACCCGTCGGTCGACCCTCGCTACTCCGGTGAGCTCGCACCCTCGCGATCTAGCTCTCTCCCTCTCGCAGCAACCCCTCTCCCCACGCACTCACGGCAGCAGCTACTGTTGCCCTCGCCCACTCGCTCTCTCGCTAACAGGAAGAAGAAGAAGAAGGCGGTGGAGTGAGGGTGAGGGAAAGGAGAGGGGGAGTATTTGAAGGCTACCGTGGGGAGAGAGAGAGAAAGATGGCTACGCCTGTAGGGAGGAAGAAAGAGAAGAAAGGAGGGCGGCGGTTCAGTCTGCGCGCGCATGCACGCAAACGCGAAACCGTACGCCGAAAAAATTAAATTCCAGACGTCTGGAACAACTCCCAGATGTCTTAAACGACGTTTGATGCCAGGGTCATAATAGAAACCTTCGCAGCAGACTGAGGCTAAAGCTGGTCAGGTCTGGATCTTGGTAGGTACTTGAGTACCTCTAGGCCTACTATTGGCATTCTAACCAAATCTACACAAAAAAAGCATACATCAGAGATCTAAACACATGGTCTAGAATTTAAGTTAGTTTCGTATGATTTTGCTAAGCGACTAGCAAAAGTTAGGCATGGGGGTATGATGATAACGTCATCATCAACCGTATGTTGCTTTATTTAGTTAATTTCCATCATTAAATGCTCCTACATAACCATCAGAAGGCTATAATTCATTACAAATCCTTTCTAAGAGAAATACAATAAACTAGGGTTAAAACTGCAATTTTACCATCATATCATGAATGCAAAATAATAATGGATTTCTCCAAAGGTTAATTAAGAGTCAAATGATCTTAAGAGTCTAACAAGTAGGTTAGTACAGATAGAAAAGGGTTTTCACGTGTTTTGAGAATTAAATGACTTCCAAAACCCTATAAACTGACCTTGTTAACTAACTGAGGTTCTGATTAGGATAAAATTCACCTAAACCCTCTAAAATTCATATAAAAATATTCTCTAAGGTTTGGCATCCTTGATTTGACCATCAGAACCCGTCTTGACCCAAAATAGAGTCTCAGACAGATATTTGTCCTAATTTGGGTTTTTACGTAAATTACCTAGTCAAACTAGGTCAACACCAAAATATAGTTTCACCATTGGATTCCTTAGTTTTTTACCAAAATTTGGGTCCAATCTGAGATCATCTTGACCTAGTTTGCAATTTGGTCCTATCTAACTCTTTTATCTCACACTCATGCCCCTAACTTTTGAATTTCTTACAAATAGCCCCCCATCATTGTCATCTTCTTCACAAATAGGTCCCTGCTACCTATAGTTTCCTAAATCCTACTCCGACGACCTTCAAATGGGAAGATCTCCCTGATTTCTCACTCAATCCCTTCCAAAATTGGAAGGGAGATTCCTAAGAAGATCTACAATTTGAGCCACGCGTTGGCGAATCCTTTAAAGAGTTGGGTTTCCAACTCCGATGACCTTCCAAGCTTGGGAAGCTTGCTTCCTAAGCTCTAATCACCCTCTAACGGGCTATTTAAGACTCACCAGAGCAAACCGTGCTTCTAAAGCTCGATTTCGACCGGATCTACCCCAATTTCTTCCCTCCTAATCCGGCCAAAAGGCTCCTCGAGCTCTAGCGACTCTCCCTGACTCTCCTCGTCATCTGACCGTAATACCGGTGGCAGATCCTTCTTCCTTGCCTTCCTCCACACTTCGAAATACCTGCAGTCGCTCCAATCTACGTCTTCGTCGCCGTCTTACCCTCATCGGAGCATTTTCTTCCCCGACGCCAGCCATACCATAACCGGTGCCACTCCATTCCCTTCGTCCATTATTTTAGGGTTAGATTACTTTATTTTAGCTTGTAGGTTAGTTTCTCACTCTTCTTATCCCTATTTCGACCCTCGACACACGCTATCACCTCCATCTTCCCCGTCTCCGACCGATCCTCCGGTAAGGCATCCCCGTCGCTACACCCTTCCATCTGCCTCGCCGAAACACTCATAAACTCCGCCACACCACCCTCTACAAAACCCCTTTCCTATTACACCGATTCCATCTCTCAAATCACCTACCGAACACCAGCACATTTGTAGCTCCATCCCGGCCTTGTCCTATGCACACACGAATGCACTCGCCTCATTACACACACCACTACGTTCGCCGTCCTCTGGGGAAGCTTTTGAAGTATTTTAATGGGGTCAAGAGGCCGTAATTGTGTTTCTCAGGAGCACACTGGACTTCTGCCACCCTCTGCCCATCGCCGCCTTCGTTGTTCGAGTTCTAGCCATGAAGCTCTAGGCCACACCCTCCAGGCACTACGGAATCACCGCAGGATTGACACCAGGTCTTCAATTGGGGACCCCGAGCTTAGATACTGCCCCAATCGACTAAGAGGCATCAGTAGATGCTCGCGCAAAGACGGTAGGACATTTAGTCCCACCTCAGAAACCAGTGGCACTACAACAGCGCAAAAAAGGAAAACGTGACAGAGGCTTATCGCCTCAAGTCACTTAGGGTGTGAGGTCCCCTGAACCGTTCACCTGCCTCGCCCGTGACACACATCACGCAAGCTTGGCAACAACTCAACCCACCTAACCTGCACACACCTTTGCTGCTACCCCACGCTGGTAGCTCTGGTCCCAGGTGCGCTCTAGACCAGATTACCCATTACTATGGAAGGCTCTGGGAGAGCAGAACCCAGAGAGAGAAAGAGAGAGAGAGAGCATGGGGGCAGGAGGTTTTGCTCTCACTAGCACCTGTGCGACACTTAGTCGCGAGGAGAAGGAAAGCTGAAGGAGAGTTGTAAAGAAGAAGAAGAGTAGAGAAAGAAGAAGAGAACCAAAGGTAGAAGCAGAGAAACAAAGAAGAGAGACCCTTGAGTCTCTTGAAAAACACTGTAGCATCAGATGTTTAGGACATCTGATCCTACCATCAGGCATCTGATTTGAGCTTCTTAACTTAATTGATTTTGTGCATATATTTGTTATTATTGTGAGGGATAATTGGTGATTCAAATCACCATTTTACCCTCTTCTTTTTGCACATTGCTACTTGAAATTATTGCTATATCATTTTGAATCAATTCTAATTACAATTGCTCATATCTTTTACTTAGAATTAAGATTAGCACATGAATTCCTATTTGCTCCCAGCGAACGGCCTCAGACTTTCATTCGAGTATAAATTTTATCTGTTTTGAGTGATTTTGTCCTATACTACGACGCATCTCTTAAACAACGATGAATTCGCACCAAAACATGTCCCTCATCCTTTCTCTAGAGCACATACACAAGAAGGTCCTTAGGTTTTTAACCTAAGAGACCTCATTAGATCTTCTATAGGGATTTTTGATCTGATCTAATTACGTTAATCTGAACCTGAATTTGATTTTGAATCTTGATCCACCAACTAATTTGAAAATGCAACCTGGCAATTTAGGAAGACTAATTAGGAAACCTAAACCCCAAGTGATCATAAAAGACAAAGTGATTGAGGTTGCCTTTAAATATTTTGAAGATTATCCAGCCAGCATGATTCAGGTTAATGTCCCAGAAACAGCAAAATTGATTTTGAGCCATGCTTATCTATTGTTTACTCAATTAAAAATTGGTTCAACCCAGGAGACCCTCATACCAAAATTCAATGAAGTTTGGGAATTGCATAGCACGGAGGGTTTACATTACTTTGCAAATCCATCACTCTAGGAGATACACCAAAATATCATTGTGCAACATGCAGATATTCTAAATCTATTGCTACAAGGCATTAATAAGACATCTTGGAATGATTCTAGAGCTTTTTAGAGCCTAGGTTAGACACTCAGAATTATTGTGGGCCCCTAACCCAAATGGAATTAGATACAAACTATATATAGAATGACACACCTGATCTTGAAGTGGGTTGGGAGGATCTGATTACAGGTGTTCACAATTCCTAACCAGTCATGGAAAATCATGAAGTTGGTCCATCAAGCCTAGATTTCCCCAACACCTGTGATGATGAGATTGAGTCAGAACCTCTTGAGAATGTAAATTCTGCTCCTTATTTTGATAAGGTGATTCTCGAGAATGATTCCGACATCCCTACAGAGTTCACCCTAAATTCTAGTGACCCAGTGCCTACATGTAACCTAGAATCTAGATTCGAGCCTATTTGGGATAATCATAAGGCCCAATATGATGAGAATTAGATTTTGAATCTGGACTATGATTGTGGACCTATATTTGATGATTACACCTCCCAACCACCTCATAGATATAGATTGATTTTTCGAAAGTCACGCTAATCTATGATACAGAAACCTAGGAGTTGGATGAGTTGGGAATTGATTTGATCTACCCTAGGAGTCAAGAAATGCAAGCCTATGCCTAATAAGGACACCTTTTTGAGCTCAAAATTTAAAATTAGGTTAGATCCAAGTCAAGTTGCTGATTCTACACATCTTAATTCATTCTATGGTGGAAATCCCGATCTGGAATAAGGTTCAAAAACTGATCTTCGCAAATTCTCCAATGATTTTGAATCATACTCTGACTTCGGAGAGCCTTTGTTTCCTGATAATTATGAACCAATTTACAACCTCAATATTCATGATACGTTCTTTGACTCTGACTCTAAGGTCTCTGATCCCAAGACCATTGATTCAAAATTAGGTTCCATTGAGATGGAATCATTCCTTTATGATCTACAGGAATCAAAAACAGTAAGTGCCGAGAGTGTCTGCAATCTAGAATTTGAATCTTTTATTGACTCAGATTTCCATGATCCTAGAAGCACTCTCCATGCATTTACTTTTGATTTTGATGTGCTTCTTGAAGACCCTCTAGATGAACCTACCTTTGGATCCTTTCTAAAGGAGCTCTCAACACACACAGATCTCATAGAAGCCACATCTTCTGATCCACACACAGAGCCTTGCGAAACCCAATCGCAACCCCGATTCACCACTGGAATTAACATCTACTCTGATTCACCTCTCTCTGATCCGGTTGCATATGGTTCTCCTCATTCCTTTGATTGGGTTTCAGACATTGATCAGATCAATAATCATGTCCTATCCTTTTCTAATCCTACCTATAGGGTTCCTACATCCTTTTCAACTTCGTTTTCTTTTGAGGATCCTTACTCTGACCAAGCTGAACCTACTCAACCAAACCCTGAATTTTCACTTCCATATCCGTTTGAGTTTCAAAGTATCTAGTTGGCTGCACATCTTTTGATTCACACCTATCAACCCACCAGACTGATTGGGTTTTGGCTACACCATCAGCCTGTTGATTTGAACAAGCACCTAGTTGGACCAATCAGGCTATTAATCAAGGTGTTTGTTCTACAACACTCCTCTGATTTAACCACCCCTTCTCCTTGACCACCTTCTACTTGACTAAAGGCATAGAATTTAGCACTTAACGAGAGGCAACCCATCATTCCAAAAGATCGAGACCCTTTTGCTCATCTTTTGAGCTACACTCCTATTGCACTTTTGAGTTCAACTTTAGAAAAATCGACTCCACCTTTGGTACTTGTATCAAAGCTTGAAATCATTCGCAACAGTTATCCCGACCCATTCACCCACTCTTTAATTCTGTTATAATCCTTGAACCCAACTGATTTGGTACCCTCCAGTTTACAATGACGACATTGCAAAACTTAGGCATGGGGGGGCCTTAAAGTGCAAACACATGGAAATTCAATTCTCTAAGGGATTCTCACAAAAAAATATACATATTCAAAAATCAAAAAAAATAAAAAATTGAAAATGAACAAAAAATTGGAAAAGAGGAGGAAAATTTTGAGAATTGATTGCATATCATTCATGAGGAGTAAAAAAGGAAAATTCAAATATCAAAAAGGAGAAATATTCAAGAACAAAAATGATAGTCATTAGCACTTGATTATGGAGATTACTTAAGTTCTAGACCTAATCCAAAAGAAAAGAAAAATTAAGTCCTAAAAAAATAAAGAGACAAGGAGATTAGTATGAGTGCTGATCTTAGGCCTCTTGGGCTTGTTTTAGGGTTTAAACATTTACGTGTCCACTAAGATCTGGATTAATCCTCAAGAGGTTGAGGAAAATGTGAAGATAATGTATTAGGTTTAAGGCTTAGGATTATTCAGCCCTGTTGCCTGCCCTTTGGTTTGCGGGACTTGGTAACCTAAGCACCCAAAATCACACACTTGTCTGGTTCAATGCACTAAAACAAAGAAAAAATCTGCTAAAAGTATTCTATTCTAAAAAGTCACCTCAAAGATCTAGCTTAGGAGCGGCTCAACAACACAAGTTGATTTGGATGAGTACCCGACATGGAGAGGTGGGAAATTCCCCTCAAAGATGCGTAATAACATATCGTCTCCTCGGTGCTTGTCTCCTGGGATATCTAAATATCCTATTGAGGGCATGTAAGCACCTTGTGCTAATTCAAGTGACATGGGTGAGATTATCCCAAAATGTTGATTGTCAGGGCCTGAATTTAGCTACAAAACGCCATGGGTGGCACTATCTCGAAGTGTCGAAAGGCAAGGTTCTGGGGGTTGCCATGGGCGATGCTATCCCAAAGCATCAAAAGCCAAGGAACCATGGAGGATTGATGGGGGGATAAGGAATCCGATACAGACCGTGTTTAGGGCCAATTCGAGGCTGGATCTAGGGAAAAGTAAAAAGAAAAGAGAGAAAACTCTCCAAATGAAAAATCTACTTCTATCCCTCTCTCTTACAAAAAATGAACTAGCAACTAAACCTGGACATGTTACGTTTATGCACGGGTGCCTTAACCACTGAGTTCAACGAACCTCTGCGTAGCTTTTGCAGGCCTTAGAAACCTTCACGGTAGACTGAGACTAAAGCTAGTCAGGTCTAGATCTTGATTGATACTTGAGTACCTCTAGTCCTACTATTAGCATTTTGACCTAATTTCTAAAAGAGTAAAACAAAATCAAGACTGTGAACTTCAAAGCATGGTCTAGAACTCTAGTTCTTTTCATAAGATTTTGTTAAGGGACTAGAAAAAGTTAGGCATGGGGGTATGATAATAACATCATCATCAGCCATACTAGCTTTAATTAGTCACAATCAAGAGGCAAATGCTCCGACATAATCGCTGAAGAGTAATAATTCACTGAACATCCATTCTGTGAAGAATGCATTAAAATAGGGTTAATTCTGCAATTTTAACAGAAGATCATAAATACAGATTAATTATGGGATTTTCCAGTGGTTAAATGAAGGTAAAATGAGCATTAATGACTAAAAAGAGGGTTCATACAGACAGAATTCGATTTTCGAACACTTCGAGAACTAACACAGCACCCGAAACCCTAATTTCAAACCTGCTTAATTAACAAAAGTTTGGTCAGGATAAAATTTATCTAAACCTTCTAAAATTCATATAAAAATATTCTATAAGGTTTGGTATCCTTGATTTGACCATTGGAACCCATTTTGACCTAAAACAGAGTCTCAGACAGGAAGTTACCCTAATTTGGGTTTCTGCATAAATTACCCAATCAAACTTAATCAAAACCAAAATATGACCTCACCATCAGATTCCCTGGGTCCAAATTAGGTTTTTACCAAAATTTGGACCCAATCAGAGATCATCTTGACCTAGTTTGCATTTTGGTCCAATCTGACTCTTTTTCTCTCAAATAACCCCTCAACTTTCAAAACTATTGCATTTGGGATTTCTCCCTAATTTCACGCCCAAGCCCTTCCAAAATTGGAAGGGGAACTCTTAAGAAGATCCTCTTCAATCTGAGCCACATCATGGGCTCTAATTCTTGCCCAAAACCTAATGTGAATGATTTGAAAATGTGGCTTTCTTTTCTTGCGAAAGCTCCAAGCTTCCAAGCTTGGTTTCCAAGCCTAGAACGCCCCCTTGAGCCTTATAAAAACACCCCCATGCAAACCTCACCTCCTTAGCTTGGTATTGGCTGTATTCTACTCTTCTTCCCTCCTCTCCGACTGAATACTCCACGAGCTCCGGCGACCCTCTTCGTCTGACCTCTTTGCCTGCTGCCACAGATAATAGTTGGGGGAGCATCTTCATCAAGTTCCTCTGCATGTCGCAGTACCAGCGAGCGCCACACATACCCCTTCATCATCGCCACTTCTCCCACCAGAGACTTCACCTTCCATGAAATTGGCCATACCATACCTGATGCTCTTCCTCCCCTTTTGTCTGTTAGCCTAGGTTAGTTATGATGCTATCTTCCTCTACTTCCTTTTTCTCCCTTCAACCCTTCAATTAAACCTACCCTACCGCAGTTCACCCTCCATCTTCTCCACATCCGACCGCCCTCCAGCGAGGTTTCCCCGACACTCCACTACACCAAACACCTCGCCAACACTTCCTACACCTTTGCTGTGACCAGGCGAGCAAAATCCCTCAAGAAATTAAGGGGATTGCTACGCCAATCACTCCACCGAACACCTCCTTCATCATCCGACCTCTCTGACCTCCGCAGACCACCACACGCATCCTCACAACATGAAACACCCACCACCACATTCGTTGCATCCACACAAAGCTCCTGAGGTATTCTAATGTGGATGTGAGGCCTTATTCATTATTTTAGGTATACGCCATGCTCTGCCGCCACTACCGCCTGACTTCATAGAAATCATGCAACCTAAATCACTTGAATTAAGCTAAATTCTAGTATAACTTAGGAATAATGCATTCATAGGCATCGTAGTTTACACAATAGCTAGTTTATTAGTCATATAGATAAATATCGTCATTTTATGTACCAATGAGAGATGATTTTAATTGCAAATGATTCAAAGCCATGGATGTTAGATCATACCAAACAGATCTGATCAAAATGATGACGGGAGTCCAACTCTTCCAAAATCATCTCGATCAGACAACTAGAGCATCGTGTGCAGTCCATAAATGAATGGAGATCATGGAGCCAAATAACAAAGATCTGAGCCTCCGATGAAAAATCCAACTGCACGAATGGATCCAAATCAACAATCGTAGTCCAATGGCACAAAAATCAAGTTGATCGAAGGTCTACATCACCAGATACAAAGAGAAGAAGATGGACAGTTGAGAGTGAGCGAGGGATGGTCTTCAGAGATGGGCCGACGATGAGGGGTGGCCATGATGGCACCACGTGGCACCATCACAGCCACCCCTCATCGCAGGCCCATCTCTGAAGACCATCGCTCGCCCACTCTTAACCATTGGATGGCCATACAACAGTCCACGATGCATCCACGTCGTCCATCCAACGGCTAAGGTAACTAGACACAAAGGGAAACCTTAACAGAACACATGCGTAGCACGTTAGCTCACCGTTTGCAATGGAAGTGAAGAGTGCAGGTTCGATCCACGTAGTGTTCAAATTAGGAAGTGATCGCACGTGTTTCGCATGTTTGAAATTGGGGTTACGAGTAACCCGTCATCTTAGTTCCAAAACTCATGATCAAATAAAATTTATACCAAAACTCCAAGGGAGTCCCAGGTCGAACACAGGGAGGCAACATTTACTTTAATTGAAAACCACACTTCGATTTGTTTCTTTTTGGTATTTTAGGGTTTTGTTATTTTTTTTATTTTTGAAATAAGAGACAAACAATCACAAGATAGAGATGGAATCAAATGTGATGTATTGCATTAATGTCTATTACAATAATCTACGAAAGCATAAAAAGAGAGGGAGGTGAGAGGAAATCTCCCGAATCGACTGTTCGGCGAGACAACAGCGCTTGGCGAAAGCTCAAACGAAGGAGGTGAGGAGCGGGACAACGGAGATGAGATGCAGGAGGACGTCGAGTAGAGGAAAGCTTCGGCGTGGCTCCGGAATGGAGGTGAGAAGGCGGAGATGATCTACTATCGGAATGGAGGTGGGAGGACGGCTTCAAGGCAACCTACGAATGGGGATGGGAAGAGGGATGAATATTTGGTGAGGCAAAGGTTCGCTACACTAATAAGAGCCTTGGGAGCTTGAGAGCAAGCACTAATAGAGCATTGGAAGGCTTGCTAGAGCTTGGGAGTAGGTGGGAATAGAGTAGGTAGAGATGAAGAGGAATGGGGGGTGTAGGGGTGTTTATATAGTGGAGGAAAGGAGAGAGTCCTGCACACAGGCATTCAGTGACAACTATAAGCGTCACTAAAGGCCGCTCAAGCTGTTGCTGAAGATCCGTGCCTCTTCATTACTTGGGTTGGCGCACGCACTGCACAGGCCATTTAGTGACAGTTGCAAGTGTCACTAAAGACCCACTCTTCTATCGTTGTAAAGCATGCGCCCAACGCTCACACTGGCAACTATTAAAGATGCAGCAATCATCAACCGTTGGATCAAATGCGGACGACTGTGATTGCGAGAGGAGAGTGCATGCCTGCCAGTGTTTGAATTTTGAATCGCTAGCACATGCGCTGGCCACCGTTGGATGCTGCATCACACGGTTGAGATGCGCCTGCAAATCGCGCGCACATTGATTTGAATTGCGCGCCACGCGCGATTGAGGAGATCCGACGGCGGGCACTGCACGTGGGCGACTTAAATGCACACCCCAGATGGCGTGCGTGTGATCTAGCATGCGCCTTCGCGTCGATGGGTGGCATTGGATCACGCATGGCAAACCTCGACAGCTCGATTACGATCGGGCGGCCCATTGCATCTGACACTATAGCGGGGCATGATGAATCGCAGCTCGATCTCGTGCTCGCTCTTTGAGAGCGCTTGACCTCACCACTGTGCCACACCTGCGGGTGTGATGCGAAGAAGAGTTATGCCTGCACGTGAGGGCAGCCTCTCAGCCATTGGATCTTCATCCAACGGCTGAGATCACTCGATGAAGAGGCCTTTGGAGATGTGCGAGCAACTTTAGGTGCTCCAGATAGTGCCACGTGGCAGCATCTAGATCGTCCACCCTTCATTACTTGCAGAGGATGCCACAGTGCTCGGATCGAGGTGATTTGTATGTTGTCAGACTGCGATCGTCGCTCCGGATCCATCCGTATGGTTGGATTTTTATCCGAAGTCCGTAAGTACGTCGCATTGCCTCCTAGCCATATAAATAAAGGAATTAATGTACAAAACATACATCTATCCTAATTGCCATGCAATAAATGTTATGCAATATTTATAATATGATATGCAATGCTAAGCCTAGGAACTTTCATAAATAAGCAGTTTATCATGAATCCATGTGTGTTTATCATACCCCTATGCTTACTTTTTTCTAGTCCCTAGCAAAATTAACTTAAATGCTATGTATAAAAGTAGAATCAGGGTTCGAGTATTTCGGCAGAATTCACTAATTGTTTTAGAAAATCTCAACCTCAAGACCTACCTACAAAAACTCAACAGTGCCCGGGTGCTTGCCAGAATGCACACCGTCTAAACCCTCGCCTTATTTGAGAAGAGAAACAAAAATTTTTTTTCTTGTTTTTCTTCTTTTCTAATTTTTTTGTACTTCTGGAGTTTGAGAGTTCCAGGATAGCTTTTTACGGCTACCCAACCCACCCAAGACTCGAAAAGGACTCTAAATGCTAAGCATCTTATGAAAATAGTGAAAGACTCACTAGACGGCTGTAAAAATAGACTTCGGGTTTCTACGACCCTAGGTGACCTTGCCTAGAGGTTTATCTTTTCGAACGGTAGTTTTCTCCCTACTTTTATTTATGGGGTAACACAAGGGCAAACCCAGTGTATATCTCCTTGGTTTATTCTACTTCCCCACTTCTTCCCTAAGTGTTCTAAGAATTATTGTGCACTTTTTTTTTTTTGTGATCTAGGTTCTAGACAACCAGCCGATGAGCTGTTACCACTGACAACTTGCCAGCCATACTCATGTGGTGAAGTGTGGTTTTATTTGTTTTTATTTTCTCCTCTTTCTATTTTTTTCTATATTTTCTTTTCTTTTTATGTAGGTGGCTTTCCTGATCTAAGATTTACCTAACGGCAATGCAATGAAAATGGTCTTGTGAGTAGGCTCTGAACAACCGGTCGATGAGTTGTTACCACCGACAACTTGCTAGCCATACCACCCTAGATAGTTCATTAGCCACCCAATTTCAGAAGAAACCACCGAAAAGTGAGTCAGTGCAAAAAAACGTGTGTAGATGCTTGGGCTTAAAGTCCCCCCAAATCAGAGGGCGAGTTGATAAGTCGCATACTTATCATCCCAAATTATTAGCTAAATTAAAAATGAATTTTAATTAGCGAGGACTCAAGACTAAGTCCACATTCGAGTGGATGCCCAGGCTAATTAAGCCCGAAGACCTGAAGAGTCTAAGTGTTCAGGTCTCAAAGTATCAATTCCTAAAGTTTGCAACTCCTAATGCCTAAGTTCTCATCTCCTAATTCAAAATTTTTTTTTCTTTTGCTTTTTTTTATTTATTTTTTTAAATGGAATAAAAGAAAGCAGGAAATTACGGTTACAACTGACAAAATTATTATAAGATATTTCCACCCCCCATGCTTATCTATTTCAATGTCCTCATTGTTCAAAATGAAAGCATGCAAGAGAGTAGAAGTGGAAGAATAGCACCTGGTTTCCATGAGGCTCTGGTCAGCTTAGAATAGTCTTTACATGTGCTAAGTTTAGTGCCTTCAGCTAGGTGATGATCATCCCACGGTGGTTAAGGCAAGGTACGAGCAACCTTGTCTGAGACGGGTTCAAGGAGCACATGGTCAACCAAGGGTTTGAGACATTGTCCATTGACCTTGAATGGGAAATTTTTTTTTTTTCGAAGAAGTAAGGAATGCTATCAAGAACGATAGTAAACCGGGAAAAATTTTATTATAAATTTAGCTATAAGTAATTACAGGGAGTTACCCCACTCACTAATAAGTGATTCACACCCTCTCACAATATTTCCCACACACATTAATACCCCTTTGAACACTATCTTGTTTCTAATTTCCACACAACCCAAAGCATAGCTACCATTGCTGAATGCGGACGTCCTTTCATATGGAGATCTCTCCCTAAGCCATCCCACGTGGGTAGGGGATATCCACAGACAACCCTCCAAGCTTGGTCCGTCACAAAGCAAGAGGAGAAAAAATGCCTCACATTATCAGTATCAAAAGTACAAAGAGGGCAATTCATTGGTTGGGTACCCATCCTTCTTTGCTGCACTTCCCCTATGACAAGTCCTTCATTTCGACATAGCCACAGGAAGACCTTGACTTTGAGGGGTATACGTAACTTCCATATCTATGAGCACACTTTCACATTCTCATCCACGTTGGCAGGAGCCCTCTCATGCATCAGGATCTTGTAACATTCAGCAACAAATACCTCCCAGCATACCACTGAAATCTGTCCAAACCACCCTTTGGTTCAAAAGCATCTAGCTCTTGTATCATTCTGTCAACCTCTTCACGCATTCTGCCACTATCATCACATTGCAGCCAGCAAGAGCCCACACCATATGTTCTACATCCCAGCAGGAAGCCACAGACGCTGATTTGTTTGGTGTGGAAGAAAAGGCACGCAGATACCTCTCCTTCAGCAGGCCCAGCTGTGACCAATCGTCAGTCGAAAAAGCAAAGCCTGAGCTGTCTCCAACCACTGGCTGGAAATGATTCCAGTTATTCTGCAAAGCCTTGACAATTGAACTCCAGAAAGGTGAAGGTTTCTGTAAAGCCCCGTTAGGGAAAATCCGCTCAATAACGAATGGGCCATCCCACTTAGACCTGAGTTTTCCAGGGAAAAGCTTCAATCGAGAATCGAAAAGCCATACCTTTTGGTTCAACTCAAAGCTCTTACTTGAAGTCATCTGGTCATGGAGAGCTTGGTCCTTGCCTAATAGATTCTGACATTTTCATAAGCATCATTTTGAAGCTCCTCCAACTCAGATAGTTGGAGTTTCCTGGTTTTCACGGCCAACTCAAGGTCCACATTACATTTCTTGATGGCCCAAAATGCCCAGTGTTCAAGTTCTGCGGGTAAGTGACATGCCTTACCAAACACCAGACAAAACGGAAACATACCAATAAGCATTTTGTACACCATACGATAAGCCCAAAGAGCATCATCTAGCTTTTGGGTCCAATCTTTCCTATCAGGCCTAACGATTTTCTGCAGAATGTTCTTGATCTCCCGATTGGAGACCTCGACCTGTCCGTTCGTCTAAGGGTGGTAAGGTGTGGAAATCTGATGATTCACCCCGTATTTCCCCAATAAATTCCAAAATTGGGCACGAGTGAAATGTGTGCCACCATCACTGATAATAGCCCTAGGAACCCCGAACCGACTAAAGATGTTTTTCTTCACAAAATCGATGACCACCTTGTGGTCATTGGTCCGGGTGGGAATTGCCTCAATCCACTTGGACATGTAATCAACAGCGACCGGAATATACTGGTGTCCAAATGAAGGAGGGAAGGGTCCCATAAAGTCGATACCCCAAATGTCGAAAATTTCAACAAAAAGAATTGGGTTCAAGGGCATCATATCTCTCTTAGCCATGTTCCCGAGTGTCTGGCATTGGGTGCATGACTTTGAGAATTCCTGGGCATCCTTAAATAATGACGGCCAATAGAATCCAAATTGCAAGATTTTTATGGTCGTCTTTTTCCTGGAAAAGTGTCCACCACACACGGATGTGTGGCAGAACTCAAGTATGATATGGAACTCGATTTCCAGGATGCATCAACGAATAATCTAGTTTGTGCCAATGTGGTACAGCTCGGGATCGTCCCAAAAATAATATTTGGCCTCAGACACAAGTCTATTCCGTTGTTGTTTCGTCCAATCCTAGGGGATTTGACCAACAGCCAAATAATTGACAATATCCTCAAACCAGGGGGTTTGGATACCTGAGACTGTGAGGATAGTCTCATCCGGAAAAGTATCAGAGATCGGGACATCCGGATGAGGAGAATCAATTAGGATTCTCGAGTGGTGATCCGCCACTACATTTTGTGCCCTGGCTTTATCCCTAATTTTAAGATCGAACTCTTGAAGCAGCAGAATCCAGCAAATAAGCTGGGGTTTGGCATCCTTTTTAGCCAAGAGATGTTTCAAGGTCGAGTGGTCAGTATAGATGATGACACGAGAACCTAATAGATAAGCCTTGATTTTTCTAAAGCGAAAACTACAGCTAGCAATTCTTTTCCAATAACGATGTAGTTCCTCTGGGGCTCATCCAGAGTCTTGCTAGCATAGTAAATCACAAAGGGCTTTTTCTCAATCTTTTGACCCAAGACAGCCCTGACAGCATAATCAGATGCGTCAACCATAATCTCAAATGGGGTTGTCTAGACCAGTGGTTGCAACACCGGGGCACAGGTGACTGCCGTTTTTAATAAATCAAAGGCCTTACGGCATGATTCATCAAACTTGAACAGCGTGTCTTTGGCCAGAAGGTTACTCAAGGGTCGAGCAACCTTCGAGAAATCCTTAACGAATCTTCTGTAAAAACCCACATGCCCAAGGAAAGAGCGAATCAGTTTTACGAATGTGGGTGGAGGAAGTCTAGAGATAGCATCCACCTTAGCTTTATCAACTTCAATACCCCGATTAGAGACCACGTGACCCAAGACAATGCCTTCCTGAGTCATAAAGTGGCTCTTTTCCCAGCTAAGGACCAGCCGTGTTTCAATGCATCTCTGGAGGATCAACTCCGGGTTAGCCAGGTAGGACTCAAAAGAATCTCCGAAAATAGAGAAGCAATCTATGAACACCTCAAGACAATCTCCCACCATGTCAGAAAAGATGGCTAGCATGCACCTTTGAAAAGTGGCAGGCGCATTACAAAGCCCGAATGGCACTCTACGGAAAGCAAAGGTTACATAGGGACATGTGAAAGTTGTCTTTTCCTGGTCTTCAAGATGGATAGGGACTTGGTTATATCCCAAATAATCGTCCAGGAATCAAAAATATTTTTTCCCAGCTAACCTTTTAAGGATTTGATCGATGAATGGCAAGGGAAAGTGATCCTTTTTAGTGGTTGTGTTCATCTTCCTATAGTCAATACAGACTCTCCAAGCAAAAGCTGAATGAGTGGTAAAGGTTTCCCCTTTCTCATTAGTCGTAACGGTTATTCCTGCCTTCTTGGGTAAAATCTGAACGGGGCTAACTCACAAACTATCCGAGATTGGGTAAGTAATCCTAGCATCGAGCCACTTGATTATCTCCTTAACCACTTCTCGCATATTCAGGTTTAATCTCCTTTGCATTTCGCGAGAAGGGCGAGATCCATCTTCCATGAAAATACAATGATTACAATAAGATGACTCGATCCCCCTAAGGTCGTGGATGGTCCAACCAATTGCCTCCTTGTTGTTCTTAAGGACCTTAATTAACCTCGATTCTTGCTCCTTAGTCAACTCAGCACTAATAATTATAGGGTGTGTGTTTTCAGGTCCTAAGAACTCATATTTCAAATTTTTGGGCAATGGTTTTAATTCCAGCTGGGATGGGTTTAGAATAGAAGGTACGAAGGATGTTGATGAAGATTCATCAGAACGATCCAGTGGAAGAGGCTGGGAATGAACAAAATCAACAGTCTCTTCAAAATGTGGCAGGTCTACCACGGGGGGTTGTGGGTTGGGTTTGCTAATGCTGGTGGAGTCCTCGAGTGCACTGATTGTCATACAAGTCTCAAAATCCTAATCCTCAAGCTCGTCAATGAATCCACAATCCTCAAATCCTCCTATTGCCTTAAAAATATCCAAAGTTAATTTCTTATCCCCAAAGGCAATCTCCATACTACCGCTTTCACAGTTTATGTTGGCCTTGGTGGTAGCTAGGAACAGACGCCCCAGAATGATGGGTGTGTTCCTCAAATCATTAGGTACATCCATGTCGAGAATGAGGAAATCTACAGGAAAATAGAAATCCTTGACCTTGACAATTACATCATCAATAACGCCTCTCGGTGTGGTGACCAATCGGTCCACTAATTGTAGTGTTACTAAGGTTGGCCTGAGTTCACCTAACCTAAACCTCTCATAAAGAGAAGTCGAGATTAGGTTGATGGATGCACCTAGGTCCAATAGTGCCCTATCAAAAGTGTATTCCCTAATAATGCATGATATCAAGGGGGCACCTGGATCTTTCTTCTTTTGAGGAAGGTGATGCAGGATAACAAAACTTGCCTGCTCAAAGACAATCACCTTCCTCAGAGTGGGTTCTCTCAAGTTACGCTTTTGGGTACACAATTCTTTCAAGAATTTAGCGTAAGCCGGGATATGCTTAATAGCATCGAGGAGCGGAATATTTATCTCTACACTCTTGAATAAATTCAGGAGCTCCTCGTTGCTGTCTATGGTTTTCTTCTTCCTAGTTTTCAATAGGGACTCAGGGAACGGGATATGGGTGGTATTTTCAATTTCCAGTCCCTAGGCTTTATTGTCTTCTCCAACCTCCTTTTCTTTCTCAAGCTCCCTAGGGTTTTGACTTCTAGAAGGCAATTCAGGGTTCTGGGTTTGCTTCCCACTTCTCAAGGTGACAGAGTTTGCAGAGGCATAAGGATTTGGGTCTTGAGGTGGATTAGTGAAGATTGGAGGGGCCTTGGTTGGTCATGTAACCAGAAGAAGAAGATGAGGGACCCTGCTCAACCACCTGAGCATGTGCATGTGGGTCCCTTTGATTCCCGTACCCTTGGGCTCTATTGCTTTGATTTTGCACATTACATGGGTTGGGTACGAGTTGAGATGGTAGGGATCCAGGTTGTCGTGTGTTAGCAATTTACCCGGATTGCAAGTTATCCAATGATGTCTTCATTTGCTGCATAAGTTGAAGCATGGACCCTTGCATTTCTACCATCTGTCGGTTTAACTCAGCTACCCTGCAGATTGTTGGACATTCCAAGATGGCTGAGTAACTAGTCTCGGGGGCAACTGGGTGTATACTTGACCCTGACCCATAGGTCTTTGAGATGCATAGTTAATGGTTGAGTTTGGGTGTGTTGCCCCTGACTTTTCCAGGAGAAGTTAGGGTGGTTCCTCCAACCCAAGTTATAAGTGTTGGAATATGGGTTGGACCTAACATTCTCTTGCATTGCATACACATCCTTATAGGCCGAGGATGGAGAGAACAAAGGATCAGAAAAACTTGGATCAAAGGCCCCAGTTTGGAACCCATAAGGTTCCAAGAAATCCTAGCTCATAGGTTGGGCCGATTCAAGTTGGTTCATGAACTCCTGCCCCGTGGGAGCTCATGAGGAATGGAATCCCGAATTCTGGGATTGAGTAGGTATAGAAGTGTTTCCTGAATTCCCAGGCATCCATTCTTCCATTCTCTTAGCAACCAAGTCCATTTTATCCAATTTATTGCAAATTAATTCCATGTCAAATGAATGAGAATCCTGGATCTCATTAGCACTTGACCTAGGTTGTTGGGACCGGTTGAATGATCCATGGAGGTGTGATTAATTGAGTTCTCACTCATTTCCTCAAACAGGTTGTATGCGCTATCTGCATCCCTGTTGAGGAAATTGCCTCCGCAGGAAGCGTCCACATGATTACGGAGTTGCTCCACCAACTCGTGATAGAAAATCTGCACGAGTTGCCATTTCGACACCTCGTGGTGTGGACATTTCCTCAAAAGTTCTTGGAATCGCTCCCAAGCACCATGAAACGATTCCCCCGACCGCTGGGCGAAAGTGGTAATCGCCCGTCGCAAGGCATTGGCCCTTCCGATAGGGAAGAATTTCTTCAAGAAAGCTGACTTAAGAGTAGCCCAAGTTTCAATCAGCCTTCCTATAGTCTACTACCAATGTGCGGCCTTATCCCTGAGAGAGTGAGGAAAAAGCCTCATGATCATTTTCTCTTCGTTCACATTCTTTGCCTTGGTGGTCTGAACCAGAGTGGTCAGATCCTCCAAGTGCTGGAATGGGTCCTCCAAGCCAAGCCCATGAAAATGCTTAATCAAGCTTAAGACTTGGGGCTTGATTTCTATGTCTTCCGCGGGAATCATGACACCGAGATGTTCCCCATAGTTTAAAGAATCATAAAAATCCTTCAAGGGCTGAGCACCTTGACCATTCATACATTGGAACCATTGCTGCATCTGTTGCAATTCTTCCAACTGCCTTTGAATCAGCTCCTACTGGTTCGGGGGCAAGGGAGGTGGTTGTTGATCAGCCATGGGATCTTCTTGGCTATAGCTCAACCTTTGCCTCCTAGAATGGTCTAAAGGTCCTTCCAATCTAGGATTCAATGACCTCCTTCCAAGCATACACTGGACAGAAGTCGGAAGAACGGGGAAAAGAGGAAACCTCCAGCACAAGAATACAAGCCTGTCCTTAGATAGGATAGCCTAAGGTCTACTGACTCTTAGAATCTGTCCTAAGATTATGGATGATTTAGGCTACTTATGTCCAGGCAATCCAACCAGTTAGAAGGAGGGATTGGGGAGAAGGTTCTTCCTTTGGCTTGTGCCTCTAGTTCCTAGTGTACCCCCCAACTGCGGTCGTTTGACGCTACTCCTTTAGCTAGACATCAGATTGACTAGTATAAGCAGGTTAATCATGAATAATCTCAATCTGGATCCCGACGAGCGAATGAATCCTTAGGGCCAACATCTAATTGATTTTAGTTAGGCTTGGAAAATTGGTGCTCTGGAATGTGATGGGCCCTTAATGGGTTGTGCCCTTAATGATTTGTTTGAGAATGTGTGAATGTGCACAACCAAGAGGTTTTCAAGCAAGATTATTAATGATGAGGTGAGTTTTAGGGTTTGAATCTTGCTTAATAGCTTTTAGTATTCAAATATTAGGTGTTTTCAACCAAATTTTGTGAGGCAAACCAAGTTTGTTTTTGAAAGCACGTGTTCAAGTACTTTCCTTTAGAAATCAAGAGAAATATGGAGTGCCTAGCTTGACCTAGTTATTGAATCCTAGGGGGCAGCTACAAAATGAACCTCTTTTAGATTAGGTGGTGTGGCCCAAACAATTCAATCAATCAGCTCAAATGCACCATCGATTAAGGCACACAAAAAGGTGATTAACCTAATATGATTTCTACTCTTTTATGTGTTGAATTCATGTACCGGGTCCACAGGTCGGAAGCTCGGTTGAGTAGATGAAAATCAAGTCCGATTATGTGCCTCAAATGTGGGTGTATGAAGTGTGTATATTGATTCATCCCACAAAAAGTATCTTTTTTTTTGTTTTTTTTTAAATGCGGGGGTGAGGTAGATGAAGGTGGCAAACAAGACAAACAATTCTATCCTAGGGTTTATGCAAACACCTAAGTAGAATAGGTCTTGGTTATGAGTGTGGCGAAATGAGCTAGTGGGAGGGAATGTGGAGGACACTCACAGAGTACTCTACCCGCACTTTACTCTGGTCTACCACACTTGGATCTCCATGCTAGGGTACCTGCAAGATAGTAGATCAAAGACAAGCAGGGTTAGTGCTATGTAAATGCAGAGAAGCATAGTAAATAATAAAGTAAATTCCATTGCCTCCTCGGCAACGGTGCCAAAATGACCGCACGTGTTTTGCATGTTTGAAATCAAGGTTACGAGTAACCTGTCGTCGTAGTTGCAAAACTCGTGATCAAATAAAATTTATACCGAAACTCCAAGGGAGTCCCGGGTCAAACACAGGGAGGCGACATTTACTTTAATTGAAAACTATGCTTCGATTTGTTTCTTTTTGGTATTTTAGGATTTTGCTTTTTTTTTGTTTTTGAAATAAGAGACAAGCAATCATAAGATAGAGATGGAATCAAATGTGATGTATTACATTAATGTCTATTACAATAATCTATGAAAGCATAAAAAGAGAGGGAGGTGAGAGGAAATCTCCCGAATCTGTTGTTCAGCGAGACAACGGTGCCTGGCGAAAGCTCAGATGAAGGAGATGAGGAGCGGGACGATGGAGGTGAGATGCAGGAGGACATCAGGTAGAGGAAAGCTTCGTCGTGGCTCCAATGGAGGTGAGAAGGTGGAGATGATCTGCTACCAGAATGGAGGTGGGAGGATGGCTCCAAGGCGACCTACGAATGGGGATGGGAAGAGGGATGAATATTTGGTGAGGTAGAGATTCTCTACACTAATAGGAGCCTTGGGAGCTTGAGAGCAAGCTCTAACAGAGCGTTGGTAGGCTTGCTAGAGCTTGGGAGTAGGTGGGAATAGAGTAGTACAGATGAAGAGGAATGGGGGGTGTAGGGGTGTTTATATGGTGGAGGGAAGGAGAGTCCCACAAACAGGCATTCAGTGATAGCTATAAGCATCACTAAAGGCTGCTCGAACTGTCGCTGAAGATCCGCGCCTCTTCATTGCTTGGGCTAGCGCACGCACTACATAGGCCATTTAGTGATAGCTGCAAGTGTCACTGAAGGCCCACTCTTCTATCATTGTAAAGCCTGCACCCAACACTCATGCTCGTAGCTATTAAAGGTGCAGCAATCGTCAACCGCTGGATCAGGCGCGGACGGCTGTGATTGCGAGAGGAGAGCATGCGCCTGCCAACGTTTGAATTTCGAATCACTGGCGTGTGCACTAGCCACCATTGGATGCTGCATCGCATAGTCGAGACGCACCCGCAGATCGCGCACACGTTGATTTGAATTGCATGCCACGCGCGATTGAGGAGATTGAACAGTGGGCACTGCACGCAGGCGACTTAAATGCACGCCCCAAATGGCATGCGTGTGATTTGGCGTGCACCTTCACGCCAGCGGGTGGCGTTGGATCACGCATGGGGAACCTCGATCACTCGACTGCGATCGGGCGACCCTATTGCATCTGACACTGTAGCGGGGTGCGATGAATCACGGCTCGATCTCGCGCCCGCTCTTTGAGAGTGCTTGACCTCGCCGCTATGCCACACCTGCTGGTGTGATCAAAGAAGAGTTGTGCCTGCATGGTGAGGGCAGCCTCTCAGTCGTTGGATCTTCATCCAACGGCTGAGATCACTCAATGGGGAGGCCTTTGGAGATGTGCGGCCGAGTTTAGGCACTCTAGATGGTGCCACGTGGTAGCATCTGGATCATCCACCCTTCATTGCTTGCAGAGGATGCCACGGTGCTCGAATTGAGGTGATTTCTATGTTGTTAAACTGCAATCTTTGCTCTGAATCCATCCGTATGGTCGGATTTTTCATTCAAAGTTCATAAGGACATCACATTGCCTCCTGGCCATATAAAATGAAGGAATTAATGTACAAAACATACATCTATCCTTAATGCCATGCAATGGATGTTATGCAATATTTATAATATGATATGCAATGCTAAGCCTAGGAACTATCATAAATAAGCAATTTATCATGAATCCATGTGTGTTTATTAGGAAGGTGTCATGAATAGGCATGCAAGCATGACCACTTGTCGAGACCAGAGTGCACTGCGGCCGACGGCTGGAACAAACGCGCGAACTCAAAGGCAGAATGGGCACATTAAGCCGTTCGATCTCTCGATCGGACGACTGAGGATTAGGCACATTTTGAAGGTGAGCAGCAAGCGAGAAATCAGGAGCGCATGCGCGAGGAGAGATCTGCGGCTGTACGATCATCATCCAATGCAGGAGAGTGTGCCACGTGTCGATCAAAGGTTGAATCCATGAGATGGAGGCGAGTTTGAAGGTGTTTTGAGGCCTAATCAAGTCCGTTGATCTCCCGATCGACGGATCTAATTAACACTAAGGTTGTTGCATGAGATAGAGGAACAAAATACCCTTTTTGCCTCCATAAAACTATAAAAGAAGGCCAAAGCCCCCTTGGATCATCAATTCTAGACATCTCTTCCACCTTCTTCTCTACAATTCTCTGTCCCTCTACAACTCTACTCCGACCTTCATCACGGCGCTCTAGATCTGAGGTGCTGCCGCATCTCGTACAAGCATCCTACAAGCAGCGTCGTCTCTCTGCCTCTCTCTCTCTCTATCTGTCTCTACTTTTTGCATAGCAATTTCTACTATGAAAAACTCTTTATCAATGCAATAAAATTTGATATTATGGATATCTGATGCCTCTTTATACATATATACATATATAAATACCTATCAGAACTAGTTTATTGGAAAGCTTCCTTATAAATTGAGATTGCCTCCCTGCGATTGACCCGGTACTCATTGGTCATTACAAATTTATTTGCCGACATATTTTCGTGCTATACTACAACTAAATAATCTTTTAAATGCTATTTACGCGTCGAACACTGCCTCGTCCGACCACGAACGCAGTCCTCCGGCCACATTCGCCTTTGAGTCCACCACTAGGTCATGCGGAACCATCCGAGGAAGACCTCCAGGTCCTCAATTGAGGATCCCAATGGTAGCAACAACTCTACTTAGCAAAGCATCAGAAGCTTCAGACATGCGAAGAAGACGAGTGCCTTAGTCCCACATCGTCAAATTCCAAAGCGACAACAGAACATAAAGTGATTTTGAGCTTAGGCTCTATCGCCCAAGCACAAGGGGTCGGGTCCCCATACACCCATTCACCAACTAACCTGCCTATAGCACACCTCAGTCATCACCCACACCGGTGACCCTGGTCCATGCTCTCGACCCGAATACCCGGATCTGACTATACGCTTACTGGGGTTTGAGAAAGAAGAAAGGAGGGAAATTGTGAGAGAGTAGGGGAGGGTTTTGCTCTCTGTTCATGTGCCTCTGGGTGTGTGCCTTGTGCTGAAAAGCCTAACACTTAGGCTTTGTGAAGAAGAAAAAAGGAAGGCTCATGCAGAAGGAAAGAAGAAAGAAGAAGGAAGGGAAACTGAAGAGAAGAGAAGGAAAGAAAAGAAGTAGAAGAGGAAGAGAATGGCTTAGCTTTGAGAAGCCTTGTGCTTGACACACTTAAGTCTTCGGATTGATATATCTGTCGTCTGATTGAGCATTATTTGAGATACTATTGCATTATTTAAGTACTATGGTTAAGGTTGAATTGAAATATTGAATGCATGCTTAATTAGAGGATCTAATTGGTGATTTAAATCACCACTTTTTAGATTCTCTTCACTCTTTTGTCTCTAGATACATTGAATTTCATTGAATAACTAATGTGATAGGTTATTATTCATTGAATATATATATGAATGCTCAATTAATTGTATTCATTAATTCTAAATGCGATTAATGTTGTGAATTCCACATTTGCTCACCGTGTTCGACCTCGAACTACATTGTAGATTCTGAGTTATAAATGTTACCTATTTTCGAGCTATTTGTCAACTGTACTACAATGCAATTTCCTTAAAACTCGACGAAAGCTTAACAACAGAGCCTTCTTTTAGGGTTTTCTTAATTAGGTCAACCCAAGCATGGCTTGGGTGGCATACAATGCGGGAAATCAATTCTCTTTTAATTCAGGAAAGTGTCTCTTTCTCAAGCCCTAAGTAGAAACCATAATTTAGTTCTATTTCCAGATCCAATTCCTTTCAAATGTGGCACCTAGGGCTCAATCAAGAAGGTGAACAGCCATAGGCACCTTGAATCCTTAGTGGGTGCAGAAATCTGGATGGGGATGTCTAAAATGAATCAAATTAGACAACTCAAGTGATTGAGTCTAATAAGGAATGTGAGTTGATCCTAATTGATTTTCCTTTTTAATTCTTTCCAGAAATAAAGGCTTAAGAAGAAGGAAATGAGATTACCTGCCCCTAGATTGGTTGTCGTACAGCTGATCTTCTAAAGTGTACCTCTCACAATCACAATAAAATAGATAGAACAAGTTAATATTAGATTAGAAATTGTAATCAGTGCAATCAAACTACGCGTTACTCCCCAACAATGGCACCAAAATGTTCGGGCAAAATCATCGTTGTTTAAGAAATGTGTTATGGTAAAGGACAAAATCGCTCAGATCATTTAAATTTATATGCTCAGATTCAAAAAATAGAGTATGAGGTCGTTCACAGGGAGCAAAGATGCAATTTTAAATTCACCAATCACAAGAAATGTAAGCAATTGAAAGTAATGACATTTAAAATGATATTTCAATAAGATTAGGATAATAGTGCAAAAAGATCAAGTTAAAATGGTGATTTAAATCACCAAATTAACCCTTCAAAGTTAATCTAACAAGTATTCAAATAAATGCATAGTAACCACAGTCAAATTTCTCAACAATATCAAAATCAAGCAATGTAGCCAATCAGTCAACAGAACCAAACCACAGATGCCTTAAACCTTCATGCCTCAATGGAGCCAAGGCACAGCAGCAGTAGAGGAGCCCAAGATTCTCACAAGAGCAAGGCACAAAGGGCCTCACTAAGCCTTCAGGGACACTAAGTCCTGAGAGGAGATGAGGGCACAAGAGCAAAACCCTCCCCTCTCTCTCTCAAATCTTCTTTCTCTCAAACCTAGTCTCAGAATCGAACCAGACCCGACAAGCGGGTAAACGGATCCACACCCAAACCCACGTGGGGTATGCATGGGCAAGAGCATGGGCGAGCACGTCAAGCACAGCGTGTGGAGAGGCGTGGGGTAGGGACTTGACCCCAGTGTTCGAAGGCGAACAAGCAGAAGCAGAAATTACTCTTATCTGCTATTGGGGTGCCTTCATTCCATGATGTGGGACTATGTTCGCACGTCATCTTCACAAGCTACAGGCAGTGGAGTCTCCAATTAAGGGTGATGATGAGGCTGCGATCATCAATTGACTGCCTAGGAAGAGTCTTGGAGTTCAACCGTGCGTCCTGGGGGTGGAGCCGTGAGTGATTGTGATTAGAGGACTGCAACCGAGGTCGGAGAAGTCGAGGGCGGCGGCGAAGGTCCGACTGTCACTTGAAAAGAAGAAGACAGCCTCTCGGCCACGTCAGAGATGCTCAGGGGGTTCATCTGAGTGTGGCGAACGTGATGGTGGTGGTTTCGTGCGGTGAGGAGGTGAATGGAGATCTGGCGACCTCGAGAAGGTAGTGTAGTGAAGCTCAAGTTCGGTGGCATGTGTGCATGGCCAATCTCCTTAATTTCTCGAGGGGTTTTAGTCGTGAGATCATGGTGAAGTTGCAGCAGTCATTAGCGTATGGTATGGTGTAGTGGAGTGGGCAGAGGCCTTCTCCAGAGCTCGGCTAGAGCAAAGCGAGATGATGGTGGGTGCGGTTGTGTTGGTGGTCAAACCTAAGAGCTAAGTGGTTGGAGATGATTAGTGGAGGAAGGGGAAGAGTTAGAGGGACTTAGAGAGAGAGATGGTGAGCATAGGACTCCGGTTGTGATAGACTGGAGCTGGGGAAGACAATGTCGATAGCAATTGATGGGAACACCATCATGAGCCCTAACTAGCTCATTTTGACCTAGAAAAGAGAATAAAAGCTCCTACATAACCAAGTGAAGGGCCTAACTCAGAGAATAACTGGGTTGAAAGAAAAGTAAGAAATAAAGGGTAAAACTGTAATTTTACCATTACAGTGCAACAACAGGATTTCTCAGGGGTTAAACATGGGTCAATTGGTCTTAACAAGATGAAAAGTGGGATGGTTCAATCAAAAAAGGGTTAATGTGAGATCTGAGAATTAAATGACATCCTGTAACCCTAAAACAAATCCACTTAATTCAACAAGGTTCTGGTCTAGATAAAAATCAACTAAACCCTCTAAAACACATGGAAAAATATCCTCTAGGGTTTAGAACCTTCAATTTGGCCTTTAGAACCTATTTTGACCTAAATAAGGGTCCTAGTCAAACATTTGCCCTAAATTAGGTTTTTATTCAAAATGCCCAGTCAAACGTAGTCAAACCTAAAATCCAACTTCACCATTGGATTCCTTGGGTCTAAATTAGGTTTATACCAAAATTTGGACCTAAGGGGAATTCACCTTGACCTACTTTGCAAAACAGTCCAACCCAATTACTTTTATGCCCCTAACTTTCGAAAACCTTGCAGAAACCCCTATCTTCCTCGCCACTCTTTGCAATTAGGTCCCTCCACCATTACAGCGTAGGAGTCCTACTTCAACGAGGATTCAAGAGGGAAGTTCTCCCTGATTCCTCAGAAAATCCCTCTCAGATTTGAAAGGGAGATTCTCTTAGAAATTCCCGACCATGTGAACTCAATCATACGCTCTAATTCGCACCCAATCTCTTGTGCGAGCGCACAAGAGATATGGGTATCTCTTGAATTTCCTACTCCAGTGAGGAAACCTATGCTTGGAAGCTTGTCTTCCAAGCACAGGTCCCTTTGCCTGTGCCTATAAAAGAAGCCCCAGGCCCGGCCATCCATTCCAAGCTTGATTTGGCCGAAGAATCCCCTAAAATTCCTCCTTTCCCCTCTCCGGCCAAATAGTCCGCAAGCTTCAGCGATATCTCCTCCCTTTTCTTGTCGCTCTGCCACCATACTAGTGGCAGAGTCTTCTCCACCTCGTTCTTCCACGTCACGCCATACTTGAGCCCGAGTCTTCAGCCCTCTCATCGTCACCGCCTCTTCATCTCAGGGCCTTCATCTCCAGTGATGGCAAATACACACCGTTCGCCCTCCTCCTCCCCCTTTGTCCAGCTACTTTCAGATAACACCTCTCTCCCTACTCTTCATTTTCCCCTCTTTATTTCACAAAATCACCCTCGACAGCCACAGACCACCCTCATCTTCCTCATCTCTGGCAGACCACCGGGGAAGGTTCAACCATCACTCCACGCACCCACACGCCTTGCCAACTACCACTGAAGCTTCACCATCGTCCACTGATCCACATCCACCTCTTCATTGACCGCCACACGCGCCCTACACTTCCCCCAAACAACCGCACTTTTACGGCCATAGTCCAACCTAGGTACGCACGCCTAGGCCGTCCCGTGCCACGCCACCCACCGCACCACCTTCGTCATGACATGGCGAATCTTCCAAACTACTTTGACAGGGTCATGATGCCGTATTCGTGACTGCCAGGTTTGACCCCCAGCCGCCATTGGAGTAGGAGCAAAGCTTGCTCGCAAGCTTGCTCCAGGTCACCCCACTCCAGGAGACTGAGCCCCAAGTGCATGGAAACACTTCATGATCATCTTGCATCCAGTAATCAAAGCCACAGCACACCGCAACTGCAGCAATCAAAGGAGACTCCTTGCGGACACACACAAAGAAGTGGGTGGGACTTTAGTCCCACCTCAGTTGTTTTGGAGTGAGGTAAGTAGTTTAAATTATTTTTGTGTTTCCTCTTCATTGCCTCCGAACACGGGGTGAGGTCTCCTCGCCCACTTACCTGCCTTGTCCACGCTCACTCCTCTGCGAACCTGGCTGACCTGACCCGATAACCCTACACTCTTCGCGCATCACCCACACCGGTGCACCTGGACCCAGGTGCGCTTGCCTGACCCGAATACCCGATTGGCTCTGGGAGAGCGAACCTAAGAGAGAAAAGAGAGAAAGCGTATGTGGGGGAGGGTAGGGGTAGGTTTTGCACTTCTATGTAGGGGAAGGAAGAAGGAAGGAAAGCTTAAGGAGAAAGAACTGTAGGGGAAAAGCTAAGTGCAAGAGGGGCCGCAGAGGAAGGAACGAGAATTCAGAGAAAGAAAGGAGATCAGAAGCTAAAGGAGAAGAAGCTAAAGGAAGGAAAGAAGAAGGAAGCTGCAGAGAAGAAGAAGAGGGCTCGGCTGAAGACAGAGAAAGAGAAAGAAGCTCAAGGCTGAGGAAGGAAGGCAGAAGACAAAGAAAGAAAGAAAGAAACAAAGCCACAGACAAGGGAAGAAAAAGAAGAAAAGCTAAAGGAGGGAAGAGAAAGGCTCGGCTGAAGTAAGGAAGAAAGAAGAAGACATCAGAACAAAGAAGAGAAGAAAGAAGAAGAAAGAAGCCAATGCAGAGGAAGGAAAAATCAGAGAAGGAAGAAAAGGAAGAGAAAGAACAAGACATCAGAGAAGAAGAAAGAAGAGAAAGCTCAAAGCATCTGAATTTCTTTTTACATCTCTATTCATCTCTTTGAAGCATTCATATATATTGAAATTAATTATATTGCTTCATAATATTATTGAACATCACATTTATCAAATTGAGATTGTGTTCTTAGCTTTTAATACCAATTTTCTCCCCATGTTCGACCTCGGATTCTTAGTTTTTCAAGTAATAAATTCTTATTTGTTTTTCGAAGCAATTTCAACTATACTGCAACGCGATATTTACAAATCCGATTTCGCTTTCGAACAAACATTTTGGCACCGTTGCCGGGGAACAATGAGCATTTTAGAAACTTTGATCACAACCTCTGATTCAGTACTAACTTACTCTCTTTCTTTTGTTGTGATTGTTTCAGGGGAAGAAAAGAAAAACAGCCGCACAACAACTACACCAAGAACAGGTAAATTCTCATTAGCCCTTTCTCTTAATCCCCTCAAATCTGAAAAGGAAAACAAAGAAAAATCAATCTAGGGCTACCTGCTTTCCATATTTAGTAATTCAACAAAGTTGCCTGATTTTAATTTCAACACATTTTTGAATTGCACATCCATTTAAGGTAACTAGGGCTAGCACCTTCTTGATTGAGCCCTAGATACCATCTTTGAGGCAACTAAATTGGACCAAATAGAGCCAACTTAAGGATTTCAATCTAGGGTTTTAGAGACACATCTTCTCTAAGCAAAGAATCAAAATTTTCAAAAGGAGGTGTGCCTAAGCCTTGTTTGAAGAGATTTATCCAAGAGAAACCCTAACAAAATCAAGCTCTTAACTCACTTGAACCCTAAAAGAAAGGACCTAAAAGCTCTCAAAGGACAAAGAGGTGAAGTTGACCCTTTGGGTCAACCAACCTTGAAATTAGGTCACTTTTTGCACTCAAGAGATCTAAAGTTCAAGTCGAACCCAAAGCACCTTGATCTTAACTAAAAGTGGTAGACTTAAGAGGTCAACATCCCCATTCTGGTCTACCTGGAATCTCAGTGACAAGAGATGTCAGGTGGGGGAAACCCTGTAACTCATGGGGACACTCTACCGTGTAGGGGTCATTGCGAGACTCTCCCTCTCTGGATGCCCAGGTATTTCTCAGGTGGACGGCCTTTTCTGACTAAGGAGTATCATCCGCCCTGAACCTCTATAGTCACCCAAAATTTTTGGGTGTCTCGATTGGGTCCAGTACATTCTAATCTCATCAAATCCTTCGATGCATGTTTGGTAGGAGGTCCTTAAGACCATCCTTAAGACCTCCTTTAGAAATCCACTCCTTCCAAGGTCAAGCCACAATGCCCGTGTTTGTGCAGCAACCCCACCACATAGATCTCTCCTCTGATTCATCAAAACCAAGTTCTCCTTCCATCATGGCACAACTAATTGAAGAGGAGAACAACCTTGAGCACCAACTTCAGCGCTTAAATGATCTATTCCAAAACTTTGTAAACTTGCCACAGCGTCCTATGATGAGAGATCACTATAATCCTGCTGCGGTGGCAATTGAGCCTCGAGTCCAAATCTCAACTGGAGGTCCTGATTCTGAACTCAAACCCAATATGATTCATGCCATTCCAAAATTCCATGGGCTTAACTCCGAGGATCCATTCCAGCATATCAAACAACTCAAACATTTGGCCCAGACCTTCACGTTAGATGTACAAAATCGGGATATTCTACTCATGAAGATGTTTTCTTTCTCCCTCATGGACAAGGCTGCTCATTGGTATTAGACTCAAACACGTCCGATCAACACATGGGTCAAACTCCAGTCTAAATTTTTGAAAACGTTCTTCCCCATTGGCCGGACGAATGCCTTGCGCCACCAGATCACTCACTTTACTCAACTGTCAAGAGAACCTCTTCATGAGGCATGGGACCGATTCTTGGATCTCATGCGAAAGTGCCCCCATCACAGAGTTCCTAAATGGGAACAAGTCCAGTCTTTTTACTAGGGACTCTGTGAAGACATTAGATTGTTCGTCAATGCAACTTGTGGAGGAAACATCATGGGTCAACATGAGGACACGATGTGGGAGATTCTCGAGAATATGTGCGAGAACTCCATCAATAATGACTCCATGGGCTTATTCGACTGGACGAATGCCCACGCATCGACGAATCTTAAGGGAGCACATGAGATGCAGGGCCTATCCACATTCGTCAACTTGGAGCTGATGGCCAGTCGGTTGCACAAGGTCTCTATCATAGAGAAGAAGGTGGACGAGCTGACTCGGCATCTGCAGCGAGCCACCTCTGTGCAAAACTTGTTTGCACAGCCACCTCTTGCGAGGGAAACTGTGCAGAACATCTATCACCGATCTTCTCAGGGGATGGACTCGTATCCATCCACGTCTGACTCCAAGACCAAAGGGACCTCCAATCCACTCTATTCTAGTTGGGGGAATTCTGAACCTCACACTCTGATTTTTCTGAGGCTCCAGAGGCGTGTTATGAACCCAAATCTAGGCCACGCACACATGATTTACCAGGCCCCTTCTATTCCATCACCCGATAGGATGGAAGCTTCGACATCTTACGTAGGATTTCAATAGCAGCACCTATTTTACAACCCCAAACCAAAACCAGGTAGGACTAAACTCCGTAACAACCCGTAGTGGTAATGCAACTCAAGACCCACCTTATCCAAGCCACTCCAAGCCTGGTAGTAACCCAAGCCCTAGGATAGTTATCCAAGATACCCCTATCCCAGATCAAGAACTTAGACCTATTCTAGAGGAACCAACCAAGGTTCCATTTCCTAAGGCCTTGACCAAGGGAAAGAGAATAACCAAACCCGTGGCTCCTGAGGAGGATCCGATCAAGCTCTTTGAACAGGTCCAGATAAACATCCCCTTGATGGATGCAATCCACCATGTACCAGCTTACGCATGATTTCTGAAAGACATGTGTACACCCAAGAGTAAGCCGCGAACCAAAAGGGGGAGTTCGATCGTGCTGTCAGAGTAGGCCAGCTCTGTAATCTTGAGCAAACTTTCACCTAAGGCTAAAGACCCAGGTACTCCCTTGATCTCATGTACAATTGGTGATACCCAATTCGACAGAGCCTTATTAAACCTAGGTGCCTCCATAGACCTCATACCTACATCCCTCCTTGACCACCTTGAAGAATCCGAGCTAAAATCGACAGAGGTAACGTTGCAGTTAGCCGATCAATCCATCAAGTCACCTAAAGGAATACTTGAGGATGTCACTTTTAGGGTACAGGATTTCTACTTCCCGGTGGATTTTATAGTCCTGGATATGGATACACCTGAGAACCCAAGGGATACACTAATTATACTAGGGAGACCTTTCTTGGCCACTGCTAGGGCCAATATAAACTGTGAGGAGGGCCAATAGAACTAAAATTTGGGAACCAAACACTAAAGATTGACATCTTTAAGGCCCAACAAGGGATTAATTGTGGTGTTATAGAACAAATATGTGATATCAAAGCCGTGGTTGATGAACTGCATATCGAAGACAACCTGATTATTCCCGATCAACCACCAGAAGATCAAAACCCACAAACAGAGGAGTCTGAACCTGATCTAGATACACCCATAACTCCTTCCCTTGTTCCCGACACACACCTCTGAACTTCCCGCTACTGCTGATAACCCCATCCTGGAACTCAAGCCTCTTGCCGACCATCTGAAATACATCTTTTTGGGTTCCAATCAGACGTTTCCTATGATTATCAACTCCAGACTCACACCTGACTAGGAATCCCGTCTGATTATTATTCTCCAGCAACATCGTAGAGCCCCTGGACATCATCTTCTCCGGCGACAGTAGGTACAGCCAGCCGCCCCCTCTTCCCCTTCGTCCACTTAGCTAGGTTAGAATTACTCCTCTCTATCCCCTCTTCAATTCCCCTCTTTCTATTTCCCCTTTCAACCCCTCGCAGCCACTATCCACTGCCATCTTCTCCATCTCCGGTCGCCCACCGGCAAGGTGCTTCCACTGCTCCGCACCTCCACACGCCTAGCCAGACACCTCACCACCTCTACCATCGTCCACTGATCACCTTCCGCCCATCCATCGACCGCCATCACCTCCCTAAACGACCCCCGACCTAACCCATAAGCACGGCCACAAAGTGACCTAGGCACGCACGCCTAGGTCACTCCGCAGCCTGCCACCCACCGTCTCACCTTCGCCAAGACACAGCAAAGCTCCTCATATGTTTTAATGGGGCCACAAGGCTATATTCTTGAACTTCAGGTCAACACCCCCTTCTGCCATTGACGCTGAAGTAAGGAACTTGCAGCAGTGCTCCAGGTTGCATGCTCCAGGCGCCAAAGTCCCAGGTGAAGCGGATCAGTGTCGCGAACTCATACAGCCAGGAAATTGGCTTAGTGAGCAACCTATCAGCATTAATTGAAGAAGATACCCTATGGGCGCGAGCGCAGAAGCGGGTGGGACATTTAGAACGCAAGAGCGCGGTGCGTAAGATAAATTGGATTTGTGCTTTCTTCTCATCGCCTCAAGTAACACAGGGGTCAGGTCCCTCGCCCTCACTTGCTCATGCCTCGTCCGCAACCCCTGCCCCTGCGGACCTGTCACCCAACCCAATTACCTAGACCTCGCACTCCTTGCGCATCACACCCACACCGGTGCGCCTGGACCCGGGCGCGCGATACCCGACCCAATTACTCAGCTTTGGAAGGGCGTACCTAAGAGAGAAATAGGGAGAGAGAGAGAGACACGGGGGAGGGTAGGGGATAGGTTTTGCTTCTGTGTGCATGCGTAAGGAAGAAGAAAAGAAGAAGGAAGGGGAATGCACAGTTGAGGTGAAGCTAAGCAGGGAAGGAAGGACACTTAGCCACAAAAAGGAAGAAAGAAGGAAGGCCAAAGCAAAGAAGAGAAAGTCAGAGGAGAGCTAAGGAAAAGGCTAAAGAAGAAAATCAAGGCAGAAGCCAAGGGAAGGAGAAGCACTGTAGTAGAGGTGTGGCTGTAGAAGAAAGAAGAAACAAAGAAGAAACAAAGAAGGAAGAAGACTGCAGAAGAAGAAGGAGGAGAAAGGCACTATGCAAGAGAAGAAAAGAGAAGGAAGAAAGGCAAAGGCAGAAGATCCAAAGAAGAAAAAAGGAAGAAAGAAATCAAGAAGCTGTAGACGACCAAAGTCAGAGAAGAATAGAAGAGCTAAGGAAAAAGGAAAGTCAGAGAAAGAAAGAAGAAGAAGAAAAGAAAGAAGCGAAAGCATAAAGAAGGAAATAAAGTTATCATTTAAGACGTCTGATTATAGAATCAGACGTCCAATTCTACTTTTTTGCTATATTGCAATTCCTAAACTCTTGCATTTATATTCTGAAAGTGTCCAATTACATTATTGAGATTAGTGAATAAATTCCATTCGCTCCCTGCGTTCGACCTCGGATACCTAGGGTTTTGAGTAATAAATTATTATTTTTTTTCGAGGTGATTTCATTTATACTACAACGTAACATCTCTTTAAAACCATAATCTAGACTCATAAACATTTTAGCACCGTTGCCGGGTAGTAACGTGCAATTTTTCACTAGTCTCTACATTCTTTTTGACTATATTGAACACTAATTTGCCCTATTTATTTTGTTGTGATCTTGCTAGATACTTCACGAGAAGAGCCCCCACGCAAGTCAACCACTCCAAGGCAGGTACTCTCTCTCCTTCCTTAAAATCCATCTGCTAATCCTTGAAAGATAAAAGGAAGAAACCAACTTAGGAATCAATTGCCATCTTTCTATAGTAATTAACATATTTAAGGCAAAAGGTTCCTAATTTTGCGAAAATTTTTCAAAACTTATTGTAGAAGAAATTTTTTTTAGAGATCCTATCCCACAAAATTCCTGCGCCTAATAGAAATCACGCTTAATCTTTGCGGACAACACATTTCTTATTTTGAGTCAAAAGAGAACGTTTGTGAAAAAGAGGATTGGAAATAGAACCAAATTAGGGTTTCAATAGTAGGGATTTTGGAGTGCTAGTCACACATGCCTGCTTAAAAGGAAATAAATCCTCCCGCATCAGTGTGCTACCCAAGCCCTTGATTGAAGAGATCTAAATAAGACAAACCCTAAAAAATTGAGCTCTAAAATCACTTTAATCTTAAAATCATTGGACCTAATAACCTGGGAGTCAAATCAGGGTGATCTCTAGGTCGTAACCTAGAATCATTCTGCCATCTTTAGGATAGGTCAGGTGAAGTTGACCCCTTGGGTCAACCAACCTCCAAATTAGGTCACCAAACCAAAACATCTAAAGTTCAAGTGAAAACCCTAAAAGACCTTTGATCTTAAAAGTGGTAGACTTAAGAGGTTAAGGTCCCCATTCTGGTCTACCTGGAATCTTAGTGACAAGAGAGGTCAGGTGGGGGAAATCCTATAACTCATGGGGATGCTCTACCGTGTAGGGGTCTTTGCGGGACTCTCCCTCTCTAGCTGCCCAGGTAATTCTCAGGTGGACGACCTTCTGATCTAGGGGTATCATCCGCCCCGAACCTCCACAGTCATCCAACATTTTTGGGTGCCTCGATTGGGTCAAAAAGAAAAGCATCTCTAGTCCCTCATCTCTTCTCTTTAGAGCACACACATAAAACTTCAGTGGGACTCTTTATTCAGATCTAATCACTTCATAACTTGATTCTACATCTTGATTCAAACTTTGATTCTACATCTTGATTCCACCACCTGATCCAAATATGCAGCCAAATCACTTAGGACTACCATTCAAGAAACCTGAATCCCGGAGATCCATGAGAGATAGAATGATTGAGGATGCCATGAAATTCTATGAAAAAGAAGACAAAACCTCAACACCAGTAGAAAACATTCAGGTTGATGTCCCAACAACCACAACCTTCATCATAACTTGTGCCCAAGTGCTATTGGCAGAAGCCACAAAAGGATCAACCTGAGACATGCTCATCATAGGATACATTAAGATAGAAAAATTGCACAATCTTGAATACCTTCAATGCATGACAAATCCTGTACTTTGGGAGCAACACCAAGATGATCTTGAAAAATGGGAAGAGATAATGAGATTATTGAAATAAATTATCGATCAGAAATACCCGTACATGCCAGATGATGAACCATCTTGGAACAATATCGAGGATCAATCTGATTTTCCAGATCTCAGGCTTGAGGCACAAAGAGGTTGTGAATGCCCAACCCAGATAGAATACAACATGCCTGATATTGAATTAGGTTGGGAAATTGAAGAACACAAAGTAGAGCCAACCCTAGACCATGAATCACCAGGCTTAGATTCCAAAACTCCTGCAATAAGGAAAGTAGAACTAAACCTCTTGAGGGTGTAAATTCCGCCCCTTATTCTGATAAGGTGACCCTCGAAGGTTATTCAGACCTAGATTCTAGTGATTCAACCCACATCCTAAGCCCAGAATCTAGATCTGAAACCTATTGGGAAGATTTCGAGGTCCCATATGAGGAAGATCAATTTTTTCAATGAAGAATATGATTTTGGACCTCTATTTGATGAATACCCCTCGCCAACATCCTCAGAGAAACCAATCGATTTTTCGGAAGTAATGCCAATTTACAATACAGAAACTGAGGAGTTGGACGAGTGGGGTTTCAATTGGGTCTGTCCTACCAGCTTGGAACCTGAGCCCCTACCAGATAAGGATACCTTTTTAAGCTCAAGATTGACATCTAGGCTAGATCCCAGTCAGGTTGCTGAATCTACAGCATATGATTTATTCTATGGTAGAATTCAAGATCTTCAATCTCATTCAAATTTTGATTTTCACAAAATCTTCGACGATTTCGAATCTGACCATAACATCGGAGAAAATCTGCTTCCTGATTATAACAAGCCAATCTACGACTTCAGCTCACATGACTCTTTCTCTAACTCCGATTCTAAGGTCCTGATTCCCGAGATCACTGATTTCAGTTCAGGTTCTAGTGACATGGAATCACTTCTTTTCGATCCTCAGGAATCAAAACTAGAAAATGCCGAGAGTGATTGCGACCCAGAATACGAATCTTTTCTCGACTTTGACTTCCAGTATCCCATAGGCACTCTCCAGGCATTCACTTTTGATTTTGAAAGTTACTATGAAGACTCTCTACATGAGACCACCTGTCATTCCTTTCTAAAAGAGCCCTCATACACAATTCTCATAGAAGCCACCTCTTCCACACATACAGAATCGATCAAAACCCGTTCTCAACCCCAACCTGCAACCGGACTCAATTTCTATTCTAATTCACCTCTCACTGAGCCATTTGCAGATGATTCAACTCCACATCTATACCGGGCATCGAGCATCGATCAGATTGAAAATCATGATCCATCACTCTCTGATCTCCCCTGTATGGTTTCCACACCATTCACTGATCATTTTTCGGAACCCTACTCTGACCAGGCTGATTCAACTCAGCCTAGACCCGAATTTTCATTTCCACATCTATCAGAGCTTCATTGCATATGGTGGGTTCCGCATCTGTTAATCTACATCTTCAATCCACTAGACTAATTGGGCTTAGGCTGCATCATTAGCCTATTGATCTTAACAAGCACCTGGTTGGACCAACTAGGCTCTTAATCAAGGTGCTTGTTTTACAAAAATCCGCTGATTTAACCACTCCCTCTCCATCCCATATTCCGCTCAGCTGAAGGCGTTGAATTTAGTGCTTAACAGGAGGCAACCCGTCATTTAAAAACAGAGACCCATCTGATTATCTATCTGTACTCCACGTCTATTGCACCTTGAGTTCAGCCTTAGACAGTTGATCCCACCTCTGGTACACGTACCAGAGCTTGAAATCATCCTCATCAGTCACCTCCCGACCCATTCACCCACCCGATTTATCCTGTTCTAAGTCCCTGAACCCAATACTACTTCACACCCTCCGTTTACACTGAGGACATTGCAAAACTTAGGCATGGGGGGTGTAAAGTGCATACATACAAAGCCAAGAAAAGTCAGAAGGATTCTCACAAAAAAATTCACATATGTCAAAAACATAAAAAAATTGAAAAATTATGAAAAAGAACAAAAAAAATGGAGGGAAGAAGTTTTTAAGCCACATAATCATGAGGAGGAGAAAAAGAGCAAAATGACAAAAAGGAGCACAAAATGAAAAAGAAAAAGTGATACTCATTAGTAAGAGATTAAGGATTTAACCAAAGTTCTAGACCTCAGCAAGAAGAAGATAAAGAATGAAGACAAAGTGCTAATGAGACATAAAAAGAGATTAGCAGGAACGCTGATCTTAGGCCTTTTGGGCTATACTCTTAGGCTTAAAAATTCAAGTATCCGGTAAGATCTGGATAATCCTCAAGAGGTTGGGGAAAATGTGAAACTTAAGTATTAGGTCTAAGGCTTAGGGAGTATTTTGCCTCGTCAATTGACCTTCGATTTGCGAGACTCAGTAACCTAAGCACCCCAACCCACACACAGTCTGGTTCAGTGCGTATAACTATCAAAATCACACAAAAAGCATTTTCATGTTCTAAAAAAGATGCCTAGATTAGGAGCGGCCGATCAACACAAGTTGATTTGGACGAGTTCCTGACGCGAAGAGGAGGGAAATTCCCCTCGAAGATGCGTAACAACATATTGTCTCCTCAGTACTTGTCTCTTAGGATATTTAAATATCCTACCGAGGGCATGTAAGCACTGTGCTGGTTCAAATACCATAGGTGGCATTAGCACGAAATGTCGATTGCCAGGGTCTGGATTCGGCCACGAAATGCCATGGGCGGGATTATCTCGAAATCTTGAAAGACAAGGTTCTGGGGGTTACCATGGGCGGTGCTATCACGAAGCATCGAAAGCTAGGGACTCTTGAGGATTGATGATGAGATGAGGAATCCGATACAGACTGTGTTGAGAAGCCAATCCGAAGCTAGAAATAAAAAGAAAAGAGAGAGAAAACTCTCCAAATAAATAAATCCTCTGTCTCACTCTTACAAAAACACACTACAAACTGAACCTAGGCTAAAAATGTCTCAAGCACGGGTGCTTTAACCGCGCAGTCCAACGAACTATAGGATAGTTTCTCCAAGCCTTAAAAAACCTTTGCGGAGGACTGAGGCTAAAGCAGGTCAAGTCCGGATTTTGGTTGATACTTGAGTACCTCTAAGCCTATTGTCAGCAATCTTAACCTAATCAAAAGAAGAAGAAAATCACTTATCATAACTGGTGACAGAAACTCAGGGTCTAGAACAGAAGTTAAAACCTTGAAATTTTGCTAAGGGACTAGCAAAAGCTAGGCATGGGGGTATGATGAGAGCCTCATCACAAGTCATAACTAGCTCATTTTGACCTAAGAAAGAGAATAAGAGCTCCTACATAACCTGGAGAAGGACCTAATTCAAGGAATTAATGTTCTGAGAAGAAAACATGAAACAAAGGTTAAAACTGTAATTTTACCATTGTGATACATAAGCGAGATTTCTCAGAGGCAAAACATAGGTCAAATGGTCTGAATAAGATAAAGAGTGGGTTGGTTTAGTCAGAAATGGGTTATTGTGCAATCCAAGAATTAAATGACATTCTGTAATCCTAAAACAGACCCGCTTAATTCAACAAGGTTCTGAAAAGGATAAAAATCAACTAAACCCTCTAAAATTCATGGAAAAATATCCCCTAGGGTTTATAACCTTCAATTTGGCCTTTGGAACCTATTTTGACCTAGATTGGGGTCCTAGTTCATTATTTGACCTAATTTGGGTTTTTGTGTAAAATGTCCAGTCAAACGTGGTCAAACCTAAAATCCAACTTCACCATTGGATTCCTTAGGTCCAAATTATATTTTTACCAAAATTTGGACCTAAGGGGAGGTCATCTTGACCTACTTTGCAAAATAGCCCACCCAATTATATTCTGGCCCCTAACTTTTGAAAACTCTTACGTAGACCCCCCTCACTTCCTCTCCACTCTTACAATCAGGTCCCTCCACCATTAATGAGGAATCCTATTCTGGTGAGGAATGGAGGGGGATTACTCCCTAATTCTTCAAAAATCTCCTCTCAGATTTGGAAGGGAGTTTCTCTGAGGAATTCCCTTCCATCTGAGCGCAACCACAAGATCTGAATTGCACCCAATCTCTCATGCGAAAGCTCAAGAGATTTGGGTATCCAATGGATTCCTTCTTCGGCGAGGACTCTCACGCTTGGAAGCTTGTCTTCCAAGAACAAGAGCCCCTACCAGTGCCTATAAAAGGATCCTCAACTCCAACCGCATCTATTCAGCTCAACTTGGCTGGAGATCCACCCCAATTTCATCTTCTTCTCCTCCGGTCAGGAGTCCAGTGAGCTCCGACGAGCCCTCCTCCTCTTTCTCATCGCTTTTCCACAATACTAGTGGTAGAGCCTCCTTCACCACCTTCCTCCGCGTCGTGCAACACCTGTGCGCGCGCCTCAAACCCCGTCCTCATCGCCGTCACCCCTCCCCTAGACATCATCTTCTCCGACGACAGTAGGTACAGCCAGCCGCCTCCTCTTCCCCTTCTTCCACTTAGCTAGGCTAGAATTACTCCTCTCTATCCCCTCTTCAATTCCCCTCTTTCTATTTCCCCTTTCGACCCCTTGCAGCCACTGTCCACCGCCATCTTCTCCATCTCTGGCCGTCCACCAGCGAGGCGCTTCCACCGCTCCGCACCTCCACACTCCTCGCCAGACACCTCACCACCTCCGCCATCATCCACTAATCACCTTCCGCCCATCCATCGACCGCCATCACCTCCCTAAACCCCCTGACCTAACCCATAAGCACGGCCACAGAGTGACCTAGGCACACATGCCTAGGCTACTCCGCGGCCTGCCACCCACCATCTCACCTTCACCAAGACACAGCGAAGCTCCTCATATGTTTTAATGGGGCCACAAGGCTGTATTCATGAACTTCAGGTCGACACCCCCTTCCGCCATTGATGCTGAAGCAAGGAGCTTGCAGCAGCACTCCAGGTCGCGTGCACCAGGCGTCAGAGTCCCAGGTGAAGCGGATTGGTGTCGTAAACTCATACAGCCAGGCAATTGGCTTAGTGAGCGACCTATCAGCAGCAATTGAAGAAGATACTTTGTGAGCACGAGCGCAAAAGCAGGTGGGACATTTAGTCCCACCTCGTGAACGCAAGAGCACGGTGCGTAGGATAAATTGGATTTGTGCTTTCTTCTCATCACCTTAAGTAACACAGGGGTGAGGTCCCTCACCCTCACTCACTCATGCCTCGTCCATGACCCCTGCTCCCGCGGACCTGGCACCCGACCTGATTACCTAGACATTACACTCCTCATGCATCACACTCACGCCAGTGCACCTAGACCTGGGCGTGCGATACCTGACCTGATTACCTGACTCTGGGAGGGCGTACCTAAGACAGAAATAGGGAGAGAGAGTCACGGGGGAGGGTAGGGGATAGGTTTTGCTTCTGTGTGCATGTGTAGGGAAGAAGAAGAGAAGAAGGAAGAGGAAGGCGCAGCTGAGGTGAAGCTAAGCAGGGAAGGAAGGACACTTAGCTGCAGAAAGGACGAAGAAGGAAGGAAGGCCAAACAGAAGAAGAGAAAGTCAGAGGAGAGATAAGGAAAAGGCTGAAGAAGAAAATCAAGGGAAGGAGAAGCACTGTAGCAGAGGTGTGGCTGTAAAAGAAAGAAGAAACAAAGAAGAAACAAAGAAGGAAGAAGACTACAGAAGAAGAAGGAGAAAGGCACTATGCAAGAGAAGAAAAGAGAAGGAAGAAAGGCAAAGGCAGAAGATCCAAAGAAGAAAAAAGGAAGAAAGAAATCAAGAAGCTGCAGACGGCCAAAGTCAGAGAAGAATATAAGAGCTAAGGAAAAAGGAAAGTTAGAGAAAAAAAGAAGAAAAGAAAGAAGAGAAAGCATAAAGAAGGAAACAAAGTTATCATTTAAGACGTCTGATTATAGAATCAGATGTCTGATTATAGAATCAGACGTCCAATTCTACTTTTTTGCTATATTTCAATTCCTAAACTCTTGCATTTATATTCTGAATTAGGTTTTGAGTAACTCTAAGTGTTCAATTACATTGTTGAGATTAGTGAATAAATTCCATTTGCTCCCTGTGTTTAACCTTGGATACTTAGGATTTCGAGTAATAAATTCTTATTTGTTTTTTAGGCGATTTCATCTATACTACAACATAACATCTCTTTAAAACTACGATCTAGCCTCGTCAACACTTGCTCCAGGTCACCCCACTCCAGGAGACTGAGCCCCAGGTGCGCGAAAACACTTCGCGATCCTCTTACACCCAGTAATCGAAGCCACAGCACACCACAGCTGAAGCAATCAAAGGAGACTCCCTGCGGACGCATGCGAAGAAGCAGGTGGGACTTTAGTCCCACCTCGGTTATTTTGGAGTGAGGTAAGTAGTTTAAATTGTTTTTATGTTTCCTCTTCATTGCCTCCAAACAAGGGGTGAGGTCCCCTCGCCCACTCACCTACCTCGTCTGTGCTCACTCCTCCGTGAACCTGGCTGACCTGACCAGTTAACCCTGCACTCCTCGCGCATCACCCATGCCAATGCGTCTGGACCCGGATGCACTTGCCCGACCCGAATACTCGATTGGCTCTGGGAGAGCGAACCTAAGAGAGAAAAGGGAGAGAGCGTATGTGGGGGAGGGTAGGGGTAGGTTTTGCACTTCTGTGCAGGGGAAGGAAGAAGGAAGGGAAGCTTAAGGAGAAAGAACCGCAGGGGAAAAGCTAAGGGCAGGAGGGCCGCAGAGGAAGGAAGGAGAAATCAGAGAAAGAAAGGAGATCAAAAGCTGAAGGAAGGAAAGAAGAAGGAAGCTGCAGAGAAGAAGAAGAGGGCTCGGCTGAAGACAGAGAAAAAGAAAGAAGCTCAAGGCTGAGGAAGGAAGGCAGAAGACAAAGAAAGAAAGAAACAAAGCCACAGATAAGGGAAGAAAAAGAAGAAAAGCTAAAGGAAGGAAGAGAAAGGCTTGGCTGAAGTAAAGAAGAAAGAAGAAGACATCAGAACAAAGAAGAGAAGAAAGAAGAAGAAAGAAGCCAAGGCAGAGGAAGGAAAAATCAGAGAAGGAAGAAAAGGAAGAGAAAGAACAAGACATCAGAGAAGAAGAAAGAAGAGAAAGCTCAAAGCATCTGAATTTCTTTTTACATCTCTATTCACCTCTTTGAAACATTCATATATATTGAAATTAATTCAATTGCTTCATAATATTATTGAACATCACATTTATCAAATTGAGATTGTGTTCCTAGTTTTTAAATACCAATTTGCTCCCCGTGTTCGACCTTGGATTCTTAGTTTTTTGAGTAATAAATTCTTATTTGTTTTTCGAAGTGATTTCAACTATACTGCAACGCGATATTTACAAACCTGATTTCACTTCTGAACAAACAGCCATACGACAGTGATGAAGGAGAGGGAGAGAGCGGTCGTGTGTTGGTAGGCGACGATTGCGAGAAAGAGGGGAAGATAGTGGGCCGACCAATTTGGCCATTAGCTGGCTCGATGAAGAGGATGGAGGAGCTTGCCGAAGATGAAGGTGCGGATGGCTGGAGGAGAAGATGAGGGTATTCCAGCATGAAACTTCGCTAAAAGGCTTGGAGTCGTGAGAGGGGTCTATTTAAAGACCTCAGAGAGGCGACCAAGCTTGGAAACAAGCTTCGCAAGTTTGAGATCTTAGGGATGAAAAAATTCCTAAATTTTCAAGCGTTTACATGAGAAATCCAGTGCAAATCAGGGTCCAATTCTTGGTCCAGATGCTAGAGGATCTCATGAGGAATCTCCTTTTTAATTTTGGAAGGGTTTGATTGAGAATCGAGCGAGAAATTCTCACTCAAATCTCAACGGAGCTATTACGTTCACACCAATTGCAACAAGGACCATTTTGCAAGAAATGATGACAAAGTTAGGGACCTGATTTAAAAGATTTGAAAAGTTGGGTGTTAATTGAGAGAAATAGAGTTTAAATGGACTAAAATGCAAACTAGGTCAGGCCGGACTCTGATTAGGCCCAAATTTTGATACAAACCTAATTTGAACTCAAAGAATCTAATGGTGAAGTTGGATTTCAATTTTCACCAAGTTGGACTAGGAAATTTGCTCAAAAATCCAAATTAGGGCAGAACTGTGTCTGTGACTCTATTTAGGACCAAAATGGACTCCAAAGGTCAAATCAAGGATACCAAACCTCAAGAAATATTTTTATATGAATTTTAGGAGATTTAGATGAATTTTATCCTGACCAAAACCTCTATAATTTTTAGAGGGTCTGAAATTAGGGTTTTGGGTGCTTATTGATTCTAAAAATGTGCAAAAACCCCATTTTTATCTGCATGGACCCACTTATTAGTCTTTAATGCTCATTTGACCTTTATTTCACCCCTAAAAAATCCATTGGTTATTCTGTGTTCATGATATGCTATTAACATTGCAGAATTAACCCTAGTTTCTTGTTTTCTTCTTAAAATAGCCTGAAGTGGAGTTATAACCCTAAGATGGTTATGTAGGAGCATTTATCTTTTAAACCTGACTAAAAGTGACCAGTTAGGGCCTATGATGGTTTTCCCATCAAGGCACGGGTTGAGATGGTAGATTTCCTATAAATCTTTAATCTGGAGTGACCCTGATTTGGTTTTGGAGAGTAGTAACAATACAGGTCACTTTAGTCATTTGATTATGCATGTCCTGCAAGGTCTTCAAAACCAGGGTGTTCATATCCTCTTGAGAAGGCTCAGGTTGGTATTGATTTTTCCCATAAACCCCAAGTTGATTTTGTCTTGTATAAGGAACTTGATTCGCAGTCTTCTAGGAGAAATCAGGCGGTTCCTCTGATTTGCATTGTAAGAGTTGAAGGAATTTCTATAATGCCCTGGAGGGCAACAATATTTTCTGTGGTCGGGCTAGGGTTCATATAATTAAATTCCAGTAAAATCAGGTGTAGCCTGGGGAAAGAAATTGTTCTCAACTGTAACAGCATCAACATGATGCAAGTTCTCCCTTTTTAGTAGGTTAGGTATGGTCGAGGGTGGAGTCACTTTTTGTGAGTTAAATCTTTCCTCCATCTCTTTTTGGTGAATATGCATTTGATGCAGTTTTTGGGCAATCATTTGGATGTCATCTTGGGTGACTAGAATGGATTTGGTATGAATACCAACCTCATGAACACCCAGTTGCGAATTAGTATTGCCAAATGAGTTCATGGAAGCATGATTAAAGGAGTTTTCATTCATTTCCTCGAATAATTGGTAGGCACTCTTAGCATCCTTGTTTAAGAAATTTCCACCGCATGAGGCATCAACAAATCTACTAAGTTGATCTTCTAATCCATGGTAGAAGATTGGAACTAGCTGCCAAAGTGGTACCTCATGATGTGAGAAACTTCTTAGAAGTTCTTGGAATCTTTCCCAAGATTCATGCAAGGATTCACCAGATCTTTGTTGAAAGGTCGTAATGGATCATCGAAGAGCATTAGTATGACCTATAGGAAAGAAATTTTTTAGAAATGTGCTCTTGAGTTGAGGCTAGGTGGTGATCCGTCTACCCATAGTCCTGAACCAATAGATGGTGCCCCTATCTTTCAAAGTCAAAGGGAAAAGCCTCATCAGCCATAGATCTTCTACACATTGCAGGAACACGTTATTTGAGTAAGGATGGTTAGCTCCTTGAGGTGGCTAAATAGGTCTTCTTTAGGTAGATCATGAAAATGTTTGACTAGGTTTAGGATTGCAGGCTTGATTTCAAAGTCTCCCTTAGGTATGACCACCCCTAGTGTTTCCTCATAATTAGATGGATCATAAAAGTCTTTTAAAGGAATGACATGCTCCTCAAAAGGTGGCGGATTTTGCCTTTAGATGGTTAGGTTTATGACAGTCCTAGCCAACTATTGCTAATTAACCTAAAGTTGAGCCAGTTGCTCAACCATCATAAATAAAGGATTCGAAGGGGGGTTCTAATTCTGGTCACTTGGCAACTCAAAATTTTGAGGAATTTCCATATGAGGGATAGGAATGTCAAGTTGCTGGTTATAATGTAAGGGTTAGAGTCAAGTTGTGAGTGAGGCAGAATTGGAACTATTTGGAATGTTTTCAATTATTTTCTTTAGAAGAAGAGGAAGAAGAAGAATGCAAAGAAGTTGATCTCTTTATGTGTGGGGCGGAATCAATTGGTCCCTCCAAGTATGGCTTTTGGGATTGATGCCTATGCATACACTAGAGGAATAGAGGAGAGAAGGGAAGAGATGAGAGAATTTGTGTGCACTCAGGCAAACAAAATCTAAGCCTAGCCTTAAGGTTGGCTCCTTAAAAGCCTAAGACTTGGTTACTTGTATACCAAAAAATTAATAATTGACCACCCTTCCTTTAATTAACCTAGTTAAGCTGCAAGGGTGGGATTGGGCCTAAGCATGTCCTAAGAAAATCACTAGAGGCTTGTATAAACCCGCAAGTCATTTAACACTTCTTCTCAGCCTAAAACCAAGTTAAGGAATTAAAGTCAATTACAAATAACTTAGTAGACAAATATCAAGCCTAAATTGGATGAAATCCTTAGGGGTCAAGTTGCTACCAGTTTTAGTTTAGGCTTAGGATACTAAAGTGCACTGATTTATGAAGGGAGCTATTGGGGTAGTTGCCTGGATTAATCTTTCTTTTTGTGTGTGCAAATTAGACAAGAGTGATGCCCAATACCAAAACACAAGGTTTGCAAACAACGGATTAAATGAATATCTTTTAGGGTTTGATACATAAATTTTTGTGTGTTTTAGGATTTTCTCTTTTCAAATGTTCAAACAAGGTTTGAGTGCCAGAAAAACAATTGAAAACAAGTTTTGGAGTTGGTGACATCCAATTCCTTTAAGTTCGGTGTGACTAAGTAAAGAGAAAATTAAACTCTAACATTGAAATCCTATGTAGGCAACTCTTAAGAAATGAATCAATTTTAAAATATCTTTTCAAGTGCTATTCCAACAAGACCACTGGAAAGGAAATCAAACAAGGTTTCTGAAAATAAGTTTTCCGAAATTTTTCAAACTTGTTTGATATTTTTTGAGATTTTTTTCTAAACTGGTGTCAAAATCCAAAAATGATAAATTTGAAACCTTGATTTTACAGAATCCTCAAACGACCTCAGATATTTTTGAAAATTTACTATGTTGTATATAATTTCTCAAGAATTCTAGAAATATAAATTTTTTTCAAATCTAATGAGTAGACAAATTTATAAAATTCAAGAACAATAAGAAAACAAGAAGAAATTAGGGTTTGACCCCCTTTCCATCCCCAAATTTTCTAATTTTTTATACTTGGAGAAATTCTCTAAAATTTGGACCTTAAGTTCCTGACTCAGAGGGACTTCTAATGGTAGAGTTTGAGGATTTTAGAAAGCCTCTTTGTGCCCAAACTTGATTTTTGAATGTCAAGACAAAAGTTTGGATTTTAAAAAATGAAGCACCAATGTAATGAAAGTGGTGGAAAGTTGATTCAAGCAAATAAACAAGTTGATTTTAGGGTTCCACCACCCTTAAAGTTTCTTGTTTTTATGAGTTTTGATATTTGAAGTATTTTTTTGGTATTTTCTTAGGATATTTTGTGGGATTCTTGGCAAGGTACTTAATTTTCATTGGAAGAAAACGTATCTTGAAGCTTTTGCTCCAAGTCAATCTGAATCCCACTTCTACTTGATTCACACATGGTCAAAACACAAAAATGGAAACTAGTGAAGATTCAATAAAGCAAGAGAGAGATACAACAAATAATTAAGTCGTGCCTCTCCGGTGACGGCGCTAAAAAATAATGTGAAAATACACGATTTTGTAAATGCCTATTTTTAAGGTCGTTGAGAAGCGTAAAATCGACCAACTTTTAAAATTTATAACCTAGATAGTGGGAGTATTTAGGGTCATCTAAGAAGGCAAATGATAGTTATAAAATCGATAATCTCTCTCTTACTCACTCAAATCCTCCTTTATTTTTGGTCTTTTATGGTTTTACACTTTTTAGGGTTTTTGAAATCGGGTAACAGAGATATAGAAATACACCTAAATATTACGATAAAGCAAAGAAGATACAAACCAAATCTTCCTATTCTCACTCTAGTCACATGTGTCTTAGAGTCATTAGGAAGAAAGTGTATGCAACTAACACTTCAAAATATATAGAATTTAGAAGAAAGTGAATGGAAAGGCAATTGAAGTTTTTATAAAAATAAAGATGTTGCACAAAGGTTACACTTGAGGAGCTCACTTTCGTGGAAGGATCCCACACAAATAGAGGAAAGTAATGTCGAGGAAAGCTTAACAAGTATAAAAAATGCAACTACAAAAGGTAGAAGATGAAAGTAGTCATATGCTTCAAAGATGATTGAAGGTGCCCTCACTCCAAGTGTGGTTGCTCCTAGCTTGAAGAGGGTTCCTCCTTTGCTTCTATGCTTCGAAGATGATGATGTCCTCCAAGCTCTCCAAGGGTGGACGTCCACCACCCTTCTCCTCCTTGCCTGGTTGTCCTCCTATGAAATGATCCTTAGCTCCTCTCCATGGAAGATTGAAGTAGAGATAGATACCAAAAGGAAAGAGGATCTCCCTCTTGATTCCACACCACTTTTTTTATCCAAAGACGATTTTGAGTAGATTAAGGTGGAGAAAATGGGTAACTAAGGATGGGATAATGTGGAAGTTATGCAGTTTATTTATAAAATGGGGGAGGGGTGGTGGTTATGTGATGAAGGGGCACCTAAGGTGGTGCCACCATGAAGGCTTGCCTTCATTTTGGCACGAACCTTAGGGTTCTAGAAAGTAGGAAGTTAGTGCCAAAATATGATGGGTTAGGATGGGCCTTTGGAGTAGATGGATGGTGGATATGGGTGGTGGTTCTAAGGTGGAGGTTGACGCCATTTTTAGGAGGTGGTTTAGGTGTTTTTGGCGCCATATGTGAAGGGATGTGAAGGTGGTGGTGGTTATGAAAGTTGGCACCAATGTGAAAGGGTGCTATTGGGTGGTTTTGTCACCACCTTTGTGCTAGTTATTAGGTGGTGTTGGTGCCACCTTTTAGATGGAGAAGTAGAGTTGAGGTGGAGGAAACTAGTAGCTAGCTTAACTAGTTGCCAGTAGGAGCTAGAAGGAGCTGCCATAAGCTGACTTGATCTTGTTTGGAGCTGAGGGGAGTTGAACTAGAGTAGCCTGATGACTCTTCAGCTAGCTTAGCTAGCTAGTTCTCAACTAGTAGCCAAGCTCAATGGAGTTGAGCTTACAGGAGCTGGAATGAGCTAAAAATGAGCTGTGTGGGCTTTATGAGCTAAAAAGGGGCTTCTATCTACTTATTTTTTAGTCCTTGCTTTTCACTTTGTCAAGATTTAGTGATGAAGACACATGTAATTAGGATAAACTACCTATTTATGCATGTTCCTAAGCGTAGATATGCATTCCATGTTATAAATATTGCATAGCATGCATCATTCTGCATTTAGAGTAGTCTGTATAAATTTTATGTTAATTACATCCTTTTATGGCTAAGAGAGAAGGAGACTTAAATCAAAGCCTTGGATTGTCAATCCAACCGTATGGATCTGATTAGGACGATGATTAGAGTTCAACACCTCCGAAATCGTCTTGATCGGAGTTCTGTAGCACCTTATGTAGTCCGAGGAAGATCAGCGGCTAAGGGACTACGTAATGTAATTTGGAGCTTCAAACGACAAATCTGACTGCACGAATGGATTCGAGTCGACGATCGCATCTCAACGGTGTGAAAATCGACTCAATCTGACTTCTGTAGCAGCCCCTACAAAGGAAAGAAAATAGACAGCCCAGATTGCGCCACGTGGTGCTATCTAGGTCGCCCATGGATGCACACACACCACCGCACGTGCGCAGCGCATGAGCGCGTGCAGCAAGGCAGCACGCACAACACGGGCACGCAGAGTGCACACACGAGCGTCGCACATGGGGCGTGTGAGCTGTAGCTTTAGCAACGCTTACGACGGATCTTCAGCGACGTTTATTGCTGTCACTAAATGCCCTATGTACGAAATGGATCTTTTCCTTCACTATAAAAGGACCCCTACCCCTTCCATTCTTCTTCATCTATTCCTTTCTTTCCCGCACCACCTCCAAGGCTCTAGAGAGAGCTTGTCCCAAGCCCGGGATGCTCCTCTAGAGTAGAAAAGCAAATATTTTTCCCACCTCTCATCCCCATTCGTGGAACATCCCGTGGTCGTCCTCTCACCACTTCGAGAAGTATATCCTCACCACAACGTCATCCCATCCCACCCACCGTCCTCTGATGTTGTTCTCCTTCGCCCCGCTCCTCACCACCTTCGTCTGGGCACCATCAAAGCGAGCTGTCCTCCAAGCGACCGTCAAGGGGGAATCTTCTCACCACTCTCTATCTTTTCACTTTCTTGTGTAGTTTTTCACTTTCTATCTGTAGCAAACATTTATTTAGATAAAAATATTGATATTTTCTCTCTCTCTCTTTCTTTCTTACTTTGCAAGTAGATTAGCTAGATAATTATGTTGTCAATCTGATCTCTTGCTTTCTAAAAAATACCAAAAAAATCATAAAAGACAAAAATAAATAAAAGTGAAACACAGATTTCCCAAAACCAAACGTTGCCTCCCCGTGTTCGACCTGGGACTCACCTCAAGTTTTTGTATAAATTTTAATTGATAGCGAGTTTTGTGACTACGACGACAGGTTCTCCCAAAACCCTAATTTTCACTCGCAAAATCCCACTAATCATTCAACTAATTTTCAATGTGTCCTCATCCTTGACAAACAAATATTATGTATAAGTACATAAAATCACAAGAAATGCTAATAATGCATGCACTAACCTTAAATGCATGTGAATTCGTAATTGCAACCTAATACTGCAATGCGAATGCAGAAACCCTATGAACTAAGTGTAATTTACACTTAGAAATTATGATAAACAGGAGTTTATCAGTTTCACGCATGTAGTGACGGGGACACATTCAATATACTTAAGTACTTCATAATTCAAAAAATCATGAAAGTCCTCTAATAAATTGTAATTAATCTCATTTAATCCAATAGTTAATTAAATCAATTCAATTATTCACATTCTAGTCATCAACTTGATTTACAACATTAGTTTTAATATTCAAGTACCCAAAACAATTAGAAACACGAAGATAGATTTCGATTCCACTAAGAGGTAAGAATGCATGCTAAATGGTGGAACATGTGAAGAAAGCCACAATGTAGACAAACCATATGGGAAAAGAGAGACTACTCAACCTAACATCGTCAAGGGGCTACATTGACTTCGAACAAGAGCGGGAGTCAAGAGATTGCCTACGTGCCCTTAATTTATGCCTCAAAATTTGAAGCATAATCCATCAAATCTGTTTGTACAAATGAATTCGGCATGCTTGAGAACCCTAATATCAAGTCTTGGATCACCAAAATCTACCTCTAGATGGCTTAGATCAAAGAAATTAAATTTTAACCATTAAAGCTTAACTAAAACATTAATTCTCTTTACAAGGATCAAAATATAATATTTAAAACTTCCATTTTTTAAGTTGCAATTTTTACAATACTTCAACTAAACCCTCTCCTTCCCTCCATTCTTCTTCTTCGCTCATCTCCTTCATGTGGACATGCACGTACCCTCGCAAGCAAGCTTCGATCGTCGTCCTCGTCGATCCTTGAACTTGCACCAGCCACCATGTCGCTCGTCGTAGCTCCGCTGACCTTCTCCTCTCTCTCTGTCGGTCTCCCTCTCTCTTACTCTGTTGGTCTCCTCTCTCCGTCTACCTCACCCTCTCTTCTCTTGCGTGATTGATACGCCCTTGCACCTCAACATCCATCTTCATGCCTCACCACCACCAATTGCCTTCGACCGTTCTCCTCTCCTCCCCTCAACCTCAACTCTCTCTCTTGTTCCATCAACCACTCATTCAATGTCTTTCTCTCTCTCCCCCTTATTCCCCTCCTCTACCAACTTCTTCCACATTGCACCTGTTGGAGGAGAACCCATCGCCACAATGCCTTCGACCGACAACGATGATGTCTCACCAGCCCAACTTGGCCTCCATCACCCTCATTCACCTTTCCCCTTTCTCCTTTATTCCCCTCTCACTCTTGTTTTTCCCCTCTTCATGAATGAATGGGAGAAGGAAACGAAAACAAAAATGAGAGAAGGCTTACCTCGATGTTGCTATTCACGTGGTCGTGGCCGCTGCACTCTCCCTTAGACTCATTGTTCTCTCTCTATTCTCCCTCCCTTTCTTTTATGTATGCATGTTGGGGAAATAGGAAGGGACTTTGGTGGTGGTAATGATTTTGTTGGGTATGTCAAAGAAAAACAAAGGAATGGGGGTGACTTATATAGGGGTGGAGAGAGGAAGTTGGGTTTAGAAAGTAATTAGGAAGGAGATTAGGCTTAGGATTTCTATTTTTTATAACTTTCATAACTGGGTCAGATAAACTTCGATTCCTACAAAACATGTATTGTTAGATTCGTTACGAGACAAGCAATCTGACAAAATTTGCGGACTTCAAAATGGAGGTCATTTGCAAACTGAGATTTCTAAGGTGGGTTGCACGTAGGTTTGCTCACTGTTCACACACATTTCTCATATCCGGGGTCCAATCTCCATTTGAAAAATACTAACGAAATCCTCATGACACTAGGAAGCTAACAGTACTTTCTGATACGGCATTTTTAAGTGTGAAATAAATGTTTCTAGAAATTACATCATCGAAATATAGTCACACCTAAATCTAGTGAATTAATTTGTTTTGTTAACAAAACTCACATATTGATTTTATCTTTTACTACTTAAGTCCCGATCTTTTGTCTCTAGGAGGCCCATCGAAGATACAAGGTTTTATATATGGAAATTCAATTTTCTAACCTAATCTACCTAATTTTTTTGGTCTTTTGCTTTATGTATTTTATTTACAATTATTTTATTTTTGAAGGCGAAAGTGATGGTCAAAACAATCTGCATGTTAAAAACGATGTTTTACTGGTGTCGTTATCGTAGTATAGTTGCCACAATGCAAATAGATGTGGCATCATTTTATTTATTTACATAATTTTTATTAGTTTATTACAGGTCATTCTCTGGGAGGTAGTTATAGATATGCATCACTTTCTATGTTTGAAAAATGTTCTTTTATTCAAAAAATATCAATTTCATTTACAAAATGAATGAATGAATCAAAAATAAAAAAGTTAATTATGTACAAAAGAATCAATTAATTCTAACTACAATGCCTTAAACCTATTTACAGCTAAACAGGCATAAAAAAAACCTAAGCATGATTGCTTTTTGTTATTTATGTACAACTATTCTAAATAATACCTAAGTATAGGTACAAACACAACTACTAATATACACTAGACTAAATATGCTATCATATACTATTAACTCTAATAACATATACTATATATGCAGTAACATATATAAGTGCTACTATAGCCTTAGTAAAAATATGTACAAAACATAAGGCAAAATAATTATATTTACTAACATATATACATATCTATAGTGACGGATACAAATGTCACTAAAGCCTTAAACAAAAACTATATATATACAAGGCTCAAATAATATATATATACACTACTCTATTTATATATATATAGTACCTACATATACGTATACATTATATATATTTTTTTTATTTATTATACATATACGTATACTATTATATTATATACTTATATACATGTACTATACATGGGCTTACAAAACACATAGCACATACACAGACACACAAATCTCCACACTTAGCCAATTTTGAGGTTGTCCTCTCACAACACTTAGCCAATTTTTGGCTTCTTTCCTCACAAGCTTAGCACTCATTACTGTTCACCTTAATAAAAACTTGGGTTTTTAATGGGCGAACCCAATTTTTTGTGGGATACACAGCACCCCAATGGGATGGGACCAAACCACTGCCAAACCCGGTTCTAATTTCTTTAGTGTGCATTTTAATCCATTTTCTTAGGACCAAATCAAGCCCACACTGTGCACGCTAGGCCTAATAGGCCCACACTGTACACGGGCTCCTTGCCCACATGCCATTTTCAATAATGCTCAGTATGCTCGAGGAGAGGAGAAAGGGTATGGTGGTTAGCTACTCCTAGTGCTTGATGACTAGGTAGCCTATCCACTGAATTCATTTTATATGGCAACAGCAGCTTTGAGCTCCACGATGTGACACTAATGCTTCGCTGAATTAAGTGCCGAACAGCTCTATGAGAGGTTTGGATTACAAGACTTTGGGCCTCAATTTGAGTGCCCAAATGAAGTCTGATTTCAAAATAAATTGCATATTTGGAAAGCCCTTATATAGGTCTATTCAATTTTATAGTTGATTTATAAAAATAAGTTATTTAATTATATATTAAAATTAGTTAAAGTTATGAATTTATACACGATAATTTAGGGTTTAAATTCTTAATTAATGATACAATTGAGTTAATAATTAGTTAATTATATAATAAGGTATTTATTACACATTTTTATTTTATTTTATAACATTTATTTTATTTTATATACATTTAAGTGCACATTCTTAAGAGATATATACACAATTAATTATAAATATTACTATAGATTATAATATATTACAAATAGGTTGAACATATTTAAAATTAATATATATATGTACAGTATAAATTACTTCAGTAATAACTTAATTTACTAATTTATTTTATTTCAACTTGGTAATTTACCTAATTAACTTAATAACTTAATTACCTACAATAAATACATAAATAAATTAATGTATAGGTATCATACAGTATATAATAATTACTTAAATATGTATTTACAATATCAAGTACTATTATATAGGCATGCTTATTTATTTATAATTACTATATTATAAATACATAAATCTAATATAAATTAATATATAATTATATAATAAAGTTATATGTACAATAATTCATCCTAAATACTTATTTAAATATATATAATATAATTATAAGTTATTATGTACATTATTTACATATATTACAACACTTACATATTTAAATATATATAATACAATTATAAGTTATTATGTACATTATTTACATATATTAGAACATTTACATATATCTTAGTATAAAGTTATATTCACAAGTATAAGTACAATATACAAGGTATTTTAAGGTATTTTTGAGTATTTTTGGATTTTTATGGTATTTATATATTCTATAGAGGTAGGAGAAGAGAGAGGAAGGGTGAGATGAGAGAAGAAGGGACTCTTTTTGGTATTTTTCAACTTGGTTCTTTTATTAAATTTCAAAGTATACCGAACCATTGGCTGCTATGTAATACCAAGCTGTGGGTTCGGAATACTTTGCAACTTTGTATACACTAATATAAATAATTGATCTTACTCAAGATAGTTTTATTTTATTTTTTTTGTGATTTTTTAATTATTTTTATTTATTTTACAAAACTAACACAAATAAGGCCTAAATGAATTTTAACCAAGGAACCTACGGCCTCTAAAATGGTTTCAAAGGCTAAAGAAGTGATTCAAGCCCTCAAACACATTCAACACATCACATAGAGATTTTCAAACATTTAAACATGATTTTCAATTCAATTTTCATTCAAATTTACATTTTGGATAGTTTGGGCCTTAAACATGATGGCAATGAGTTTCTAAATATGTTTTACAATCAATTCAAATTAAATTACAATCCAAATCAAGTACATGAATGCTTGTAATCATTATCCTAACATTATACACATGCTAGCTTCCAATTACAACTCAAATCCACTCCAAATTCAGCCTGTTCATTCCTTCAAATCCACCTTAGACTGCTACTATTTCAGCAGCCAAGAGCTGCTGTTGTTTCAACACCAAACCAACAGCTACTGCTAATGTTTTTGTTGCTTTCAAATCAGACGACTTAACAACACACTCAGCATCAAATATACAAATCGGCTGCCTGAGCTGCAGATTGTATGTTGCTATCCAATTTGGCTGTAATCTTAAAATTCAGCAGCTAATGGCTACTGTTCTTACTGAACTTGGCTTAGATCAGATCTAAGAAGATCTTATCTAAGGCAAAATTCTCATCTAAATTCCATTGAAAATCAATTATGAAGATCTGAATCCAAAGAACCAATTCTCATTCTTTAAAATTCTCAAAAGACCCTAAAATCATCTCAAAAAAAAATCCAAATCTCCATTAAAATCTTGAAAACATCATTTGATTCTTTGAAAATCAAAGTGAAATCAGAATGGGGTAGGAATTTATGTAGCCCTATTTGGGCTTTTAATTTTTGGATTTACTTGAGTGATCTGATCACTAGAATTTCCCAAACACTAGAGATCAGTGTTTAGGGATTCAAGTAATCCTATAGAAGTCAAATGAGTCATGGTTATGCCTCATCTCAATGAATCTGAAATTCCTTGGGAAAACTACTCAAAATAAGGCTCAATGTGGATATTTTCTCATTTGAAAATAAAACTTCAATCAGAACATCTCAAACTCTTTGCAATACACCCAATTGAGCAAATCTGAACTAGAATCACTTGATGGAATTCATTTAAAACCAAATTGATTCCAAATCATGAGATTAGGCATGAAAACCAAATCTGAAAGAATCGAGCAAATCGGTTCAATTAAAACCAGATCAGGAGGCCTTTGTCAATTTATGGAATGAATAGGAGATCCCCTAGGTGAATTTTAGGCATGAATTCAAATTTAGAAGCCAAAAACTTTAGATCTAAATTTGGCCTTGATGAAGGGGTGAATGATGAATAAAAATGTGAGAAAATCATAGAATATGGATTATGAGATGTGGAGGGAGATTAGTGGATCAAAATGGAGGTGGAAAAACACCTCATTTAGATTAGAGAAGGCGAGATCAATACTAATCTACTTTAACTCTAATCTAAGCTAATCAACCACTGAATTTGATATCTTACTCCTACTAATCTACAATACAATAACTAACACTATAACTAATCTAGAAAGCATTAAAATCTAATATAATTAAAGAAATGGGAACTTTGAGAGGATTTGTAGCTGGTGGTTGCAACGACGATTGGGGGAGGAGCTCTAGCGAAGAGAAAGCTACTAGTGGAGCTCAAGTCACCCTAGGGAGTTACGTGACCCCTAGCAGCGAGGAGAGATCAGAGAATGGAATTCCACTGCCTAGGTGATGGAGCTGAAGTCTAATGAAGAGAGGAAATCAGAGGAAGGAAAGGATCAACTCGAGAGGGGTAGATAGGGAGCTGATGGGCATGCACGAGCTCAATAATGCTTCCTATATAGGTGAGCAGGTGATCTGAGCACCGTGAGGTGAGTTTAGGCTCAATTAGGTTTAACGATTGAGATGGGGAGGATAGGTGCTCAGGAAGCTCTAAACCAAAAGTGCACCATTGGATCAGATCTGGGGTCTACTATGATCCTTCGCCCAAAGGTGTTGGATCAAAGGATCACAATCAGTTATTGGATGAATGAGGAAGAAGATCGATGGTCACTGCTATGCATGTTCTTCATGTGAACAGTAGATTCGCAGGCATTAGGTTTGTTGGGTAATTTACGTAGGCCCTCAAAGATCGAAACGGTATAAAGTTTGCATGAAAAACGTATAAGTGAGGAGATCAGTACATCTAAGTCCCTGAATGCTTGCAAAAAGACCCTTGCGGCTTCTCAAAAAGGTCCTTAGAGGTTTAAATGTGCAAATAAAATGTTAATGTATGAGGACTTATATGTAATCTAATGAATGCAGGGTCCTACTGATGTCCAAATGCCATGAGATTTTTATTGGAGCATAATTGAACATTTAAGAGGTTAATTCAACCCTTAATTTTTACTTTTGAACTCAAACATGTGTTCAATTTGCAATTGGATCATCATTTTGCATTTGTAAATAGAATATCTCATTAATTAACCTAATTATACATTTTTAACATCAATTTGATGTTCTAGGTCTTTTTCCTTAATTTCCACACTTAACTCTTTTATTATGTTAATAATGTAGTGTTTAACCTAGTTTTTAGCTTAACTTGAGCATTTTAGCTATGATGAGCCACACCTCATCATACCCTCATGCTTAAGTTTTGCTAGTCCCTTAGCAAACAACTCATTAAGTGCAAGGCAATTCAATATCAGCTAGGTAAGTGTAATGAGATATCTATTTTCTCTTTCCAATTTGTTAAGTGTTTAGAGATGAACTTAAGCTAAAATTTTTCTTCTGATAAACCAACTGTGTTTATGTCTGGACATTGTGAGAACCAACTGCTCAGGAAGACTACAAGAACTTAAGACTGACATGACATAGACCATCTCTCGACCAACTAGGACTCTTGATATTTAAACCTTAAGTGCGATTTCCAGGACTCAAGAGGGTTTTACAAAGCTCAAAAGCTAAGAGATTATGGTTGCCCTCAGTGAATGATTAGGACTAACTAGGTGAACACTAAAACTCAATCCTAGGGTTTCACTTCTGTTTAAGTTTAGGCTGGTCCTAGCTTCATCTCATGTCTTCAGATCAACTCTCAAAATGAAGGAAGGCTCAAACCCAACTCTTATTGAGTTGTGGCTCAAAGAATATTTGGTGGAAACAGGGTATTTGTAATTCACCCTGAAAAATATTTTTGGTGGAAAATATACAAGACTTTGGAGAACACACTTGACTTATTCAAAAAAATATCTTTTTCTCAAAATTCTTTTTGACTTTTTCTTTTTTTCTATTTTTTCTCATTTTTCTGATTTTTTATTTTTTTCTAAAAACAAATGTCAGTATATCTCCTTCAACTTTACTTGGCAAAGCACACTTATTTGGTGAGTGAGTACTTTTGGTGGAAAGGGCTTCTCCTAAACACAAGACTAAAGACTAGGATAAAGAGTCTACCTGCACGCATAGGTAAGGACTCCACCTTCCCTAATGAATACTAGGGTTGAATTTTAAGTTCAAAAGGTCTTTCCCGACATTGTATAGTGAAAACCAAAGTTACCTAGACTCCTAAGCCAACGCAAACTAGCAAATCCTATACTAGTGACTCAGGTACAAGAATATGTCCTAAGTTAGGAGAGATCTTGGTCTATCTTGTCAATGCTTAAAGTGTATTAAGCCAATGCTTGAGCGAATCAACCTACAGTGCCCCGAAAAGTCTAACTAGCAAAGGTTAAATGTCCACAAACACTTATTATATTTTTGTTTTCAACTATATGATCATTATTAAATACTTATAATTCTTTTCAAAACTTTTCTCTCCTAAATTTTATTTTTGGTGTTCTCCCTCAACAATAAGAACTATAGGTCCCTTATTGTACTTTTGGTCCTTTTGTTTTTGACATTTTTTTTATTTTTTATTTTGTAATTTTTTTAAATTTTTCAAAATTTTTTGATTTTTTTGGTATTTTCAATAATACTATACTATATACACTACTGATGTGTCTATAATTGCATTTCAGAAAAATGATTTCACCATTTACACCCCTCATACTTAAATGGTGCAATGTCCTCATTGTATGAATAGGGTGGATGCAAATGCATGCTTTGCTTTTCACTAACTTAGATTGGGTGATGGAAGGAAGTTAGAATGAGGAGATAAAAATCTCTGTGTGGACGATTTCAAGTTTGATACAAGTAATGTAGACACATCTATGTCACATAAACTATCTATTTATGTGTGTCCTTAGGTGTATAATTGTATCACACATTATAAATATTGCATAACATGCTTCATTTTACATTTAGATTAGTTTGTATAAATTTTAGGTTAATTCCCCCTTTTGTGGCTAGGGGATAGGGCAATATCATTTTGGGGCCTCAGATTGAAGATCCAACCGTACAAATCAAATCAAGGTAATGATCGGAGCCCAACGCCTCCGAGATTGCCCCGATCGGACCTTCATAGCATCAGATGCAGACCAAGAAAGATCAGAGGTCAAGGGGTAAGGTGGTATAAATCCATACCTCAGATGACAAATCCAACTATACAGATGGGTTTAGATCAACAATCGCAGCCCAACTGCGCAAAAATCGATCCAATCCAACATTTGTGGCACCATTTACAAGTCAAAGAAGATGAGCGGCCATGATGGCACCACGTGGTGCTGATAAACACTAGTTTATCATCATTCTTATGCCCTAAAACAAACCTAGCTCTTAGGATTTTAACTTCGCAAATAGGTTTTTGGGCTGTATTTAGGCATCAATTAGGTTAGGCATGAATTTCATAATTTGTTGTGTTCTTAACACGTTTATTTGAGTGTTAGGGACAAACAGATAGACAGATCCCTAAAATCATAGCACTCAAGAAGGAAACTAGTGAAGAGGAAGCTCATTCCAGTTAGGACTTAGCCAAATCCATCTCATCATAGCTAGATACCAGCCCACTTGAGTTAGGGTTAACTCCATTAAGCTCTATTCAGCTCATCTTAGTTGAATGGTAGCTCAGGGTAGCTCATCTTAGCTCACCCTAGCTCAAGTTAGCCCAGATTCGACTCAACTTAGTTGAGTCTAGCTCACCTTAGGTCCAATCAATTCACCAAGAGCTCTAGCTTGCTCAACTAAGTTGACTGGAGTCCACCTCAGCTCAGGTCCAAATACTTCCAGCTCCACTGAACTCAAGTCAGCTGAAGATGACTTCATATAGCTCACTCTAGCTCAAGTCCAGCTCCCATGGACTCCACTTAGCTCAACTTAGTTGAGCTAAGCTATCTTAGCTACTCTAACTAGCTAGGTCCTCCCCAAGAAAATCAGACCCAGCTCACCTCAGCACATTTCAGCAAAAGCCAGTTCACTTTAGCTTGGCTTAGTAGCTAGCAAAGAGCTAGCAAGCTAATCCAGCTAAAGTAGCTCCTTGCAACTCCCTTCAGCAGCTACCAACTCCAGTTCAGCTCCAGACATTCCTTCCTTAGCTCCTCTTCCCTAAACCCTAGCTCCATCCCACCTCCTCCTCTACTCAACTACTAGCTAAGCTAGCTTAGCTAGCTTAGCTTAGCTACATCTTAGCTCCCACTAGCCATCCACCACCTACAACCTAACTCCACCTCACCACCTAGCTAGTCCACCTAGCTCCACCTACTCCTACCTATGTTGGCTCCAACCAACATGCAACCCTTGGCCCCTCAACCACCACCAAAAGTCACCTTGTTTTGGTGCCAACTCACCCTTCTAGAAACCTTTTCTTTTGGTGCCAAAACACACCCACATCCTAGCCCTACACCTACCCCATAAAGCCATCATAGCCCTACACCTACCCCCCTTCTAGAACCCCCTTAGGATGGCACCAAACCAAGGCGTCTTTTAAGGTTGGCGCCACTTATCCTACACCCTAGGATCCCATAACCACCACTTAAAACACCATCCTACCCTTACACCTACCCTCCACGCCACCTTAACCCCAACCACATAAAGAGTGGCGCCAACTTAACATAAACCCACCTACCCTACACCCTCTCATTTGGCGCCACTTAACATCCACCACCCATCTCCTAACTACCACCCTATAACCTAATCCTAGCCTACAACACATCAACCAACCCCTTAACCCTAACCCACATAGAGTTGGCACCAACTCTACTCCACCCACCATAACTACCACCTAATGCACCCTTCTACCTCCATGCCAACCCTAATCCACCATCCATCCACCAACTTCCATATCCTAGCCATCCATAACACCCCTCTTCCCTTAACCCTAGTCAACACCAACCTCCACCCCCTCTACTCTATAAAAAGACCTATAACCACCACCATTTCCATCATCCTTGGCTACATTAATTCCCACTTAGATACACCTATATTTGGCCATAGGAAGGAGAGGAGAGAAGAAGATTAAGGAGGCTATCCCTTGCCTCCTTCGTGCCTTCTTCTTCTTCCCTTCTTCCTTGGTCCAAAACAAGGAGCAACATCACCAGGAAAATGGCCAGGCAGAGGAGAAGACCTAGGGCACATGCCTACCCAAGGAGGAGGTCTTGTGGGTGGAAATCTCCCTATTTGGGAGTGCTTGATTGAGTTTTAAAAAGTTGCATTGTAGTACAGTCGAAAAAGCGTTCGAAACAAATACAATTTATTACTCGAAGTTTAAGTCCGAGGTCGAACACAAGGAGCAAATTAGGGTTCAGAAATCAAGATCACAACTTGAGAATTTGAATATAATATGTAATAAAAAATCAATGTTATAGTCCAAAAAGATAAATGTAAGCACAGGATATTAAATGAATGTGAATAAGCACAAAATTGGACGTCTGATTTGTGAATCAGACGCCTTAAATATGTGGATGCTACGGTGCTTGATCTTCTTTCTTCTCTTCTCTTCTCTTCTTTCTCTCTGACGGCTGCTCTCTTTCTTCTTCTTCTTTCTTTCTCTTCTTCTGATTCCTTGCCTTAGCCTTTCTTCTTCCTCTACCTTCTTCTTCAGCCTTTTCGTTCCTTCAGTTCCTTCTTTCTCTTTCTTTGGCGACTCCTTCTTTTGCCTTCAATCCTTCCTTCTCTTTCTTTCTCTTTCTTCTTCAGCTCTTTAGCTCCTTAGCCTCTGACTTCAGCTTCCTCCTTCTTCCTTGGCTTCAGCCCTTAGCTTCCTCTTCTTCTCCTTTCCCTACAAAGCAAAACCTATCCCTACCTGCGCGCACTCTCTTCTCCTCTTTCTCTCTTAGGTTCGCTCTCCCAGAGCCACCTTCTTGGGTAATCGGGTTGGGTACGCACCCAGGACCAGGCCCAGTGGCGTGCGGTGGTGGGTGAGGTGTGCTGGGTAGGGTCGGATCAAGCCAGGTCCGCGGAGGCAAGGTCACGGACAAGGCCGATGAAGGGTGAGTGGGACCTCACCCCATGAGTAGGAGGCAAAGAGCCTAGTGCAAAAAAATAATTTATGCGGTTGTGGTGTGCCAAAAGCTTCCGATGTGGGACTAACTTCCCACCCTCCTCGCGTGCACCTGCGTCAGGGAACTTCATTCGATTGTTGTTGTAGGGATGGCGCTTGGCTTCAATTAGATGCCTGGAAGTATTCGCGGGAGTGTTCTGCACCACCTAGGACACAAGCCAGGAGTAGGCGGAGCCTGGAGAGAGCTTGCAAGCAAGCTCCTTGTTTTTCATCAATGGAGGCGACCTCCTGGACCTGTAATCATGCAAACAACCTCGCAGACATTTCAGAATGTTCAGGGGGCTTCACCGAGGCATGGCGAGTATGCTGCGGTGGTCAGCGTGGCGTGGGACTGCCTGAGTGCGCATGCCTAAGGCACCCTGTGGCCGTGTGAGTAGGTGTGTTTGGGGGCCCTTTTGGGTGAGTGGCGAAGTGATTGGAGTAGTAGGAGATGATCAGTGGAGTGTTGCGGAGGTTGTAGGGTGGTTGGCGAGGTGGATGGAGGTGCGGAGCGACGGGGACGCCTCGTCGGGGGTCTGGCCGGAGGTGAAAGGGATGATGGTGGTGGAGTGTGTCGAGGGATGTTTTTGAGAGATAAAGAGGGGAAAAAGGAGTAGAAGGGAGAGGGAACTTATCTGGGTGTAAAGAGACGAAGAGGGAGGCAGGGATGGCGTCTGTGCGTATCGCCGACGCCGGAGACGAAGATGCTCAGAGAAGGAGGTCGGCGAGGACAAAGGGGATGCAGAGGCGTCAGCGGGTGTGGCGCAACACGGACGAACGGGAGGAAGAGGAACCTGCCACCGGTATTATGGCTAGCCAACGAGGGAGAGTGAGGGAAGTCGCCAGAGCTTGATGAGTGAACTGGCCGGAAGGGGAGAGATGAATTTGAGGGGTTTTTCCGATCAATTTCAAGCTTGGGAGATGCGGGGTGATTTGGGTTTGCTTAAATAGGCCTCTAAGGATGGATTTGTGCTTGGAAGCCAAGCTTCCAAGCAAGGGAGGTTTGTCGGAGATGGCAACTCGAAAGAGTCCCGAATCTCTCATGTGTTTGCATGAGAGATTGGGTACCAAACAGGGCCTCAAATTAGGTTCACATTGGAGGAAATTTCTCAGAGAATCTCCCTTTCAATTTTGAAGGGGATTCTCTGAGAGATCAGGGAGAACTTGCCCTTGCAATCTCGCCGAAGTAGGATTCCTAACGCTATAATGGTGGAGGGACCTAATTACAAAGAACGAAGAAGAAACTAGGGGGTTTCTGCAGAGGTTTTCAAAAGATAAGGGTAGAAATGTAATTGGGCTGGACCTATTTGCAAAGTGGGTCAAGATGAATTCCTCTTAGGTATAAATTTTGGTACAAACCTAATTTGGACCTAAGGAATCCAATGGTGAGGTTGGATTTTTGGTTTGACCATGTTTGACTAGGCAATTTACATAAAAATCCAATTTAGGGCAAATATTTGTCTGAGACCCCATTCTAGGTCAAAATAGGTTCCAATGGCCAAATTGAAGGTTCTAAACCCTAAAGAATATTTTTCTATGATTTATAGAGGGTTTAGGTGAATTTTATCCTGACCAGAACCTTGTTAAATCAAGTAGGTCTGTTTTGGGGTTAGAAGTCATTTAATTCCTAGAATTCACATGAACCCTTTTCTGTTTGAACCAACACACTTTTTATCTTGTTAAGACCATTTGACCTGTGTTTAGCTCATGAGAAAACCTGTTGTTGTACTGTAATGGTAAAATTACAGTTTTACCCCTTATTTCTTAGTTTTCTCTCAGAATGGTTATTCATTGAATTAGGACCTCCAGTTGGTTATGTAGGAGCTTTTATTCTCTTCTTTGGGTCAAAATGAGCTAATTAGGGCTCATGATGGCGTTCCCATCACTCCCACCCTTGGAGAAGCAAGGGCACGCCCACCTGGGGCTTGCCAAGGAAGACACCAATTTGGAGGAGCTTTTCAAGGGAGGAGAAGAAGGAGGACTTCTTTTCAAGCCCAGGAGTAGCTAAGCTTGGAGTAAGAAGACTCTCCCCTTCACCATCATCATGGGAGGATTAGTGTTTTTCATCTTTTATATTTTTATTTCTAGTAGTAGAAGCATTCCTCTACTAATGTTTCTTTTGTAAAATAACTCTTTCTTTTTATAAAAAGTTGCCTTTCTAAAATTCTTGTTGCATATCTATTAGTTAATTGTTCTAGTACTTTTCACTCTCTCTCTCCAATTACCCTAGGTTTCCACGTGCCTAGGGTGAGCTTAGAGAGAAGATTATCTTATCACTTTAGTGTTAGCATTAGCAATTTAGGTGCAATCATTTTCCTGCTTTAAATTTCGTAGTTTCCCGTTATTTCAAAACCAAAAAAAAATCATATATCCAAAAACCTAAAAGGAAAGTTGATTTCCTTTTTCGTCAAGTAATATTTTTAAAGTGCACTCCCACCTCCTTGGACAACTCTAGATACCACCACTATCTAGGTTTATAAATTTTAAAGGTGATTGCGAATTAGAATGTTATAACGATTTAAAAATCCTAATTACAAATCACGCTTTTCTTCACACCAGGCCCCATCACAGCCACCCAACACCTCTGACGTTCTCCCTCCTCAGCAAAGGCCGCACGAGCTCAATCGTTGGATCGAGATCCAACGGCTGAGAGTGTCGCAGCCTTAAAACAAGAATGCGACACAAAGGGGAGCTTGGTGCATTGGTTGAGTGCCTTGTGTGAAACACTGGGCACGGGTTTGAGTCCCCGGTCACCTCCAAATCTCAGTGCTAGCATAAGCACTAAAATTCAGCTGCATTATCTTCATCAAGTTGCCGAGGAGTGAACAACGTGGCGCGTAGAGATGTGTGGATTATGCACATGCTAGATGATGTGCTAGTTGACGTGCTGAACAACATGATTTGAGTGCGATGGGGTGCGATCTCGAGCATCCAATCTCCATCAGACAGCTCTCGCAACACTACGTGTCATGGCGGTTGGTCGCGCACCTCAACGGCTGAAGGAGAAGAGTCACTTGACGTGGCTTCTCGTGGAGTGCTCAATCTCCATTGGAGGGCCCTCCTTGCAAGTGTGCTTTAGCAACATGGGCCTTTAGTAATGTTTACAAGCGTCACTAAAGGCCCTACATTGATTTTAAAGGCCTTAAAAAACCTTTTTGCCCCCAATTTTTACACCTATAAAAAAGATACCCCTACCACTCATTTCATCATCCCTTCTCTTCTCCTCTCACCTCCTCCAAAATTCTCTACAGGCTGGTCCCATACCCGGGATGCTCCATTAGAGCTAGAGTAAAATAATTTTCCATCTTCTCACCCCCATCGTGGAGTATCCCATGGTTGTTTTCTCGCCACCATTCGGGAAGTGGATCCCGCTGCGATGTCGCCCTACTTCATTCTTCGTCCTCCAGCTCCGTTCTTCCTCGTCCAACTTCTCATCCCCATCATCTAAGTGCTCTGTCAACACAACTCATCCTCCAAGCAACCGTCGAGGAGGATAGCTTCTCACCCCCTTCTCTTTCTATCGCTTTCTAATATAGATTTCCAGCTATCTAGTTATAGAAATTAGTTGTAATGAACAGATGATTATCAAATACTGGTTCTCTCTCTCTTTTCTCTGCATTATTCTCTCTCTTTGTAGTATTCTTTCTCTTTCTTCTATTATTTATTCTTTAAATAGAATAGCTAGTGTAGATTTAATGACAAGCTAATCTACTTCGTGACAATAATTATAAACGCAGTTTTTAATTAAAAGTTTTCCTCCCCGTGTTTGACCCGGGACTCACCAGAGTTTCAGTTATAAATTTTATTTGATAGCAGATTTTTACGCAACTACAACAACGGGTTTCAAACTCAAGCTTTTAGCATACGAATCCAATTAATCATTTTGGCGCCATTGCGGAGGAGGAAACGCTCTTTAATTTCTTGTGTTTTCCACCTTACTTATCTTTTACCTCTGATGATAAATCATCATCAGCCATAGCTAGCTTAAAATAGTCAGAATCAATTGACAAATGCTCCTATGTAACCGCCGAAGAGTCGTAATTCATTGTTTATCCTTTCCAAGAGATTAACATAAAACCAAGGTTAAATCTACAGTGTTAACATCATATCATAAATGTAGAATAATCATGGAGTTTTATAGGGTTTAGTTAAATGTCCAATGGTCATAAATGTCTAATAAGAGGGTCCATGCAAACAGAAACTGGTTTTCGTGCATTTCAAGAATTAATGGACATCCGAAACCCTAATTTCAGACCCGCTTAATTAACAAAGGTTTTGGTCAGAATAAAATTCACCTAAACCTTCTAAAATTCATAGAAAAATATTCTGTAAGAATTGGTATCTTTGAATTAACCATTGGAACCCATTTTGACCTAAAACAGAGTCTCAGACATACAGTTGCCCTAATTTGTGTTTCTACATAAATTACCTAGTCAAACTTTGTCAAAACCAAAAACTAATTTCACCATTAGATTCCTTGGGTCAAAATTAGGTTTGTACCAAAATTTAGGCCCAATCAGAGATCGTCTTAACCTAGTTTACATTCCAGTCCAGTCTGATTCTGTTCTCTCACACTTATGCCCCTAAACTTTTGAAATAATTACAAAATGACCCCTATCTTAGTTGTTGTTCTTTGCAATCAGGTCCCTTCACAATTATTGGGGAGAAAGTTCTACTCCAACAACCTTCAATCAGGGATTTCTCCTTAATTGATTGGTGGATCTCTCCCAAAATAGAAAAAGGGATTCTTAATGTAATTGCCTTCCAATTAAGCTGCACTTGAGGCTCTGAATCCTACTCAAAGGCTCATGCAAACCTTTTGAAGGTTCAAGTCTCCTAAATTTTTGAAGCTTCAAAATTTCCAAGCTTGGTTTCCAAGCTTGGAAAGCTCCCCTGAGGCCTATAAATGGATCCCTGAGGACAAACCGTCCTCCTTAGCTTGGTTTGGAGGCCAGATACCCCCTCTTCCCTTCTCCCCGACCTCCTTCTCTGCCAACTCCGACGAGCCCTCCGACTACCTTCCTCATCCACCCTCACAGATAATAACAGGTGGATTCTCCTTCCTCTTCTTCTTCCGCGTCACGCAATACCAGCGAACGCCCCTGTCCCTGTCTTCCTCGCTGTTCCTTCACCATCGGAGACTTCAACTCCTCCAAGTCCGGCGTACCATCAGCAAGGGCAATCCTTCCCTTTCGTCCGTTAGATTCAGGTTAGTTAGCTTCCTATAGCTCCATAGGTTAGTTTAGGACTTCTAAACCCTAGTTTCGACCCTCGACACTGCCGTTCACCATCATCTTCCTTCACTCCGACTGCACCTCCAATGAGGTCTTCCCATCACTCCACCGCACCACACACCTCGCCAACACCCTCACAACCTCAGCCACTCATCCCCACGCAAAACCCCTCAACCAATTTCACCTTTCGCTCACTCACGACCGCCACTAAATAACCCACCTTCACACAACCTTTCCAGCCTCCGTCCGGCCACCACACTCACTCCCACACCACGAGAACACCGCCATCACCTTCGCTGTCCTCCGGCAACCATCATGAGGTATTCTAATGTGGCCATGAGGCCTTATTCAGTGTTTCAAGTACTCGTTGTTGCTCCATCATCGTCGCCATCTTCTCCAGCATGTTCATCAAGTCGCGGCCACGTTTTTCACCAAGAAACATCCCAGGTCATGTGGATTCACTCCAGGTTCATGCCCAAGTCCTCAATTGAGGACTTCAGTGCCAACAACTACGCCATTTGGAAGCATCTCCCTCAGCCAGTTATTGCAATATCACGCAAGGAAAATTACAGTGGGTTTAGTCCCACATCGGTGGCAGAAGAGTGCTTGAAGGCGCTTATTATGATTTTGTGCTTCTATCTTCTCGCCCAGTAACAAGGGGGTCGGGTCCCCTTACACTCTCACTCGCACTTTCCTGAGCTGTCACTCCTCAACTACTACCCATGCCGGTAGCCCTAGATCCGATATTGCTTAAGCCCGGTTACCCAATTACGACCTGGTTATCTAAGAGAAGAGGAGGAGGAACTTGTGAGCGGGGGAGGGTGGGTTTTGCTCTTTATACCAAAGGTTCAACACTTAGTCATGAGAGAAAGTAGAAGAGCTGAAGGAAAAGAAGAGAAGAAGAGGGCCTGTGCATGGAAGAAAAGAGAAAGTGAAGAAGAGAAGAAAAGAGCACTGTAGCAAGCGATGGTTAAGTCGTCTGATTTGAGGGCTTGTCATCTGATAACCCTCTAAGCATAGCACTGTGGATTTATTTGCCTTTGTGGACATTTGACATAAGTGGTTCTGGTTACTATTTGTTTATTTGAGTTATTAAGTAACTGGTATACATGTGTCTAAACTAATAATTAGTGATTCAAATCACCATTATTCTGTCTTAGATATCTTTTTGCCTTGTCAAACTCTTGATATACTCATGTTTTACATTGAAGATTAGTTTTGAGTAGATATTATTCATTGAATATCATTATTGGCTTGATTTCCTATGCTCATTTATATATTCATCTCGATTAGCACATGAATTGCAATACTTGCTCCCTATGTTCGACCTCGAACTCTTCTTTTAGGTTTCAAGTTATAAATATTATTTGTTTTTACATAATTTCGGGTATATTACAACGAAGTGATTTTAAAACCTCGATTTCACACGTTAACAACCTCACTTTTCTCTTTTCTTATTGTTATTGCAAGTACTCTTTTGAGGCGAGCCAGAGCTGTAAGATTGGAGCAAAGTGCAGTTGAAGGGTTTGTAAGTATACCCGACATCCCACCCACTAGTTTTTATTCCAACACCTAATAACACAAACCCTAATTAACCTAGGAGCTTGCATGAACCCTAATATTAGTTCTGGTTGTTTATTTGCCACTTCCACCCACCTTACCCCCATATATATAAAAGAAAAATTGTGGGATTAACTAAAATTTACACACCTGATACACCCATACACACCTAAGGCACTCACTTTGCCTGATTTAGTCACTTAATCGGGGATCTGACCAAAGGACCCGGTACACATACATGACTTATACAAATAAGTGATTAGAAACATATTAGGTTTAAATTGTTTGGGTGCCTTAATCAAGTGGTGTAAGAAGCCAATTGATTGAGTTATTTGGGCCGCATCACGTAAGATAATTGATTCATTGAGTAGCTGCCCCTTAGGTTTCAACTTTTAGGAATTAACCAAGCACTCCACATTCTTTTAAGTTTTAAAGGAAAACATCTTCACCTGTGTTTTCAAAACCTAGTGTGCCAACTGAACCTTGATTGAATAAGCCTAAAGTTAAACCTTAAAAGCTACTAAACAAGGTTGAACCCTAAATGACAAATCATCAATTAACCTTGTTTGAAAATCATTGGTTGTGCATGCACACACATTGAAACTAATCTTTAAGGGCCCAACCCAAGTAAAGGGCTCATCACATTCCCAAGCACATTCAAACCTAGGCCTAATCTAAAATCAAGTAGACGTTGGCCTTAAGGATTTGACTCGCTCTCTGGGGCCCAAATCGAGATTATTTTCGATTAATCTATTTCTACTGGTTCAATATGATGTTTAGCTAGGGGAGCAGTGTCAAACGACCATGGTTGGGGGGTATCAAAGGAACCTAAGGCGAAAGCCAAGGGAAGAACCTTCTCCCCAATCCTTCCCTCTAACTGGTTGGATTGACCAAAAAGAAGTAGACCAAATCATTCCTTTCATCTCAAGATGGGTTCTGAGAGTCTGTAGATCTTTAGGCTATCCCACTTAAGGATAGGTTTGATTGCTTGTATTGCAGGGCACCTTTTTTTCCTCCCGCTTTGTCATGGATCCTTCCACATCCTACTCACATTTCCAGTCTTACCCTCCTACCACCACTTATTCCTAAGATGATTACTATCCCAACCCGATTTACGGCCATGCATCCATTAGTCGAGATAACTTTGATTGGGGATACAATTCTGGACCTCCGTGTTCAGGGTCTAACCCTGGACACCATGATTTTGATTTTTATCCTTCTCCGAGCTACACTAATTATAGATCTCTACCCTTTGATGATCAATTTAACCTGATCTACAATTAAGAAGGATATCCTGATTACAACTCTTACCCACCACCAGATTACACTGCATATAGGTCACCATCCTCTTTGAACAACCTCAAATGACCTATTATCAAGGAGGGCACCAAGAACCTCAATTTTTTAACTTCCCTGGACTGAACCCAAACCCACCCAACCCTGAACCAAACCATTTGGTTCAAGTAAACCAGGTATAAGATAAGGTGTTGGCTAACTTAAGAAATACCATTTAATCTTTAGAAGCTTAGCCAACACCCTGCACTAAAGAATTGGAGTCTTTGATTGAAATGATTGATGATCTTAACAAATATTCGTTGGATTGGCTCCAAGATGTTAAGGATAAGGACCCGGGTGAGTTTTTACTTGGGAAATTGTCAAAATTGAGGATGAGATTTGTGATTGCTCTAGTCCAATCTTGGGATGATTCCCAGGATGAACCCCCTTTAGGAGGGCCAATGTTAGAACCCACTCAGGCACCTATAGGAGGACACATTTTACGACATGGGGATGACCAGGTTATTCTAGAGCAACTAGTTGAGGATGAATTAATTACTTCACCCGAGATCCCTAAGCTAGGGTACGAGGCAAAGTATGTCTCCATGAACCAAGAAATGATAAATGATTTTGAGACATATAAATGCGGATCAAGAATTCTTTGATTCTGAGGGTGAAGAAATTTTATGTGAAGTCTCACCTGAGTTTGAGGAAAATGATTTTAGTGAGATGACTGGGCCTGAGGAATTCAATGAATCATTTAATAGCCTTATAATTTAGGAAATTGATCCTATTGGGGCTAGCATGGTGGGTTCAAATCCTGATTTCATGAAGGATTCAATTCATAGCCCCATTTCTCAATCACACCCCATTGAGCATAATGATGATTTTGCTTTTGAGATCACTAGACCCAAGTCAATTCTGATTCAGCCACAAATCTTGGACTTGGAAACTTTATATGGGGTGAATAATATGTAAGAGGTCTCGGAATCCAAAATTATGATTATGGAGGATAGGAGCTAGGAAATGATGATTTGGGAAGCTAATTCTGAGAGAGATAGATATTTGGATCTAAGGGTTCCTTTATGCCTAAAACCACCAACCTTCTATCAGGACCCTTATGACATTTTTGATTCTGAAGATGTGCAACCCAAGCACAAGTTTATCGATTATCTTTTTTATCTTAATTTTCCTATTGTCCGACTTTTTAGACTTGCGTTGCATTCTCATAAATCACAGGCCTGACCCCGCTTGTATACTGATCTCAAGTTCTACGTAATTTTTATTCAGAACCTTAGATACACTCGACCTTAGGACATGAGTCTGCACCACAACCTCATCCACATTTGTGGACATTCTCTACTGGCAGGTCTTAAGGTTAATCTTTTTATTCTGATTCTGACCTGCATCTGTGAATTCCTGATTTCCTCTTTGTTTGTATAGTGTGCCTAGCTGAAGGCACTAAATTCAGCATGTATACAGTCTATTTTCATCTCGAAGCTGATCTATTAATCACGAAATTTAAGTACTTTCTTCACTACACCGCTCTTTTTCATGTCATTTAATACAATGAGGACATTACATTAGATAGGCATGGAAGGGTGGATATTCATCTCTAAATCATCTTTTTAGCCCCGTAGATTCTTTTTATTTTCTCTTTATTTTAAAAAAAATTGAATTAGGAAAAGAGAATTTGGGCATTAGAGTTTTTCAACTTAAGGAAATGATACATTAGGACCTAAACACTTAGATTCTTTAGGTCATCGGGATTAATCAGCTTGGGTGTCCATGATTGCACAGCAATCATGGGTCCTAATCAACCTAAATAATATCTGAACCTATCTTAAATTGTGGATATTGCACTCATATCTTGCATATCATGCATTGCATCAGTTTATTTAGAATAAGATGAGATATCCTGCTAGTTAATGGTTTTTATTGCTATTTACAGATAATAAAGTAATCTAGGATGGAGATAGTGGAATAAAGCAATAAAGGAAGAAGAAGATTGATCCGGATAAGAGGAGTGAGGAGGATAGCCTTATCCCTACCCTTAGAAACCCTAGGACAGCCTTCCCAAACCCAAAACAACCTCCATTAGGGCACCTTAGCCTCAAAACCCAAACATGGATAGCACTATCCATGTTCCTATCCCTCTCCCAAACACTTAGGAACCAAAACCAACCTTAGAAAACACAAAACCCACTCTCCAGCACCTTTTAGGACGCCCAGACATCTGGCTTGACGTCTGATTTCTGCATAATAACAATCCAGGAAGCCAAAACTCATACTGACACAGAATTGGACGTCTAATTTAGTGTCCAGCCGTCCAATTTTGTAGTATAAGATGTCTGACCACTATTCTGGACGTCTGATACTGCTGTCTGGTTCCTGATTTTGGTGTTGGAAGCCCTAACTTGCCTATTTTGACCTAGGAACCCCACTGGACACCCTAGGAAACCTAAGTAGAGACCTCCTAAGCCTAGTCCACTATCCATAGCCCTACTTGTCCTATCCCCAACCCAATTGAACCATCCCATACCTAATTGGGTGCATCTACAGTTGATTGGGTGCACCCGAGCCTAATTAGATCCACCTAGGATCTAATTAACTCATACCTATTAGGGTTACCCTAGCCTAATCACATGCATACATCTAATTAGACTTGACCTAGACCTAATTAGGTTCACTCCTACCCAATTAGACTTTCCTAAGCCTAATTAGGTCCACACCCACTTAATCTAGATTGACCCAACCTATTTAGCACCTAATCCTACCAAAACCCACAACCTAGCCCTACGAAAAACACACACCCACACACACACGCACACCTTCCCATTTTACTCCCACCAAACCCATGCACACTCTCTTGGAAACCCTAACAACTTGTGTCAAACTTAGATCCAAAAATTGTGGCATTGGCTATTTTTGGAGCCACCAAAAGTGGCAACCAAATGGAGCCTTCCATAAAAGGCAAAGAGAGAGCTACGAAATTGGAAGCTCTCCATACACTCTCCCATCCATACTCTCCACTCTAAACTTGCTTCCACCCTCCAAAACCTTAAGGCGTCCTCCTCATCCTCCTCCAAGGCTCCATGGACGGCTAGCTAGAGAAGCTTCTCTCCAAAGCTTCAAGGACGGCCATTGGTAGAGAAAGGGAGCAACACCCTCCTCTCTCCACTTGGATGCACTAGCCCCCATCTTCTTCTTCTTGGACGACCATGAAGGCTCACCCATAGCCTCTTGTGGCCGGCCATCTCTTTTGGTAGGCGTGTAGACGAGTTTGCACACCCAAGGTCTAGCCTACACCCTCACATAAGGCCGATGGCCCTAGTGGCAACTTTCCGGCGTGAGGGATTTTCTTCTATTTATATGCTTTCTAGTGTAGATGATGTGTGATAATTTTTTTTATGCATAAATAATTTCATGATGTTTCTGTGATTGATTGTCCTCATGTTTGCTTGCCTATATGACACTTTGGTTCGTTCACACCATGCACGGCCACCATGGCCTCATTTAGATGCACATAGTCACTTAGATTTTTGCTAGTTTATCTAGATCTAGGTTTCAATTCGCTTTTCAAAATAAAAAATCAAAAACACAAAAAGACAAAAATAGTAGCTTAGGTTAGATTTAGGTTATAAAAGACAATCCAAATCTCGATTCGTTTTCACGCCTCCCAGAGACGAATGATCGGGACTCAAGTTCTAAAAAGAATAAAGATCTATGAGAGTTTCGTTATCACAAATATCTTTGACGAGTGGTTTTTGTGACTATACTACGATTTCAAAATACGCGATTTCCACACTCGTCAGTCCACTAAAATGTGGACTTATTTCTTGAGTCCTCGCCATCTTTAATTTATTTCTAATTGGTTAATAAGTTGGGGTGATAAGTACATGATGATAAACGCCGGTTTATCATCATTATTATGCATTAAAACAAACCTAACTCTTAGGATTTTAACTCCACAAATGGGTTTTTGGGCTACATTTAGGCATCACATAGGTTAGGCATGCATTCCATTGTTTTGTTATTTTTAATATGTTTATTTGAGTGTTAGGGTTAAAACAGATAAGCAGAACTCTAAAACCCTGACACTCATGAAGGCAAATGGTGAAGGAGTTCATTTCAGCTGGGACTTAGCCATATCCGACTCCACATAGCTGGATACCAGCTTACCTGAACTAGGGTTAGCTCCACTTAGCTCCATTCAGCTCATCTTGGCTGAATGGCAGCTTAGGTTAGCTCATCTTAGCTTAACCTAGTTCAGATCCAACTCAACTTAGTTGAGTCTAGTTCATGCCAACTCCATTCAGTTCACCGGGAGCTATAGCTAGCTCAACTAAGTTGACATCAGCTCAAGTCAGCTTAAATCCAGCTCAACTTAGTTGAGTCTAGTTCATCCCAGCTCCATTCAGTTCACTGGGAGCTATATCAGGGCCAGCTCTCTCCAGCTCTATTCAGCTCATTACAACTCAACTCTTCCTAACTTGGTTGCTACTTGTCAACTACTACCTAAGCTAGCTCAAGAGTTTCCATCAGAGGCAAAACTAGCTCAACCTAGCTCCAGTTAGGTTGAAGTTAGCTCATATCAGTTCAACTATCCTAGCTTAGCTACTAACCTGAGAAGTAGCTAGCTAAGCTAGTAGTTGAGTCTTCATGAAGACTCCCTCAGCTCCTTAGCTCTAGTCCAACATCAGTATAGCTCCAGAAATTTTTCCCTAGCTCCTTCTTCCTCAAACCCTAAGCTCTCTCACCTCTACTCTACTAGCTTAGCTAGCTTAGCTAAGCTCCCAACCTACTCCAACTCATGGCCGTCCACCTTCTCCCTTAACCTTAACCCATCTCTTTTAGTGCCAACACATGAGCACCTACAACCCTTCACATTGGTGTCAAAAGTACATGCCTCTTCACCCCACCACAACCTCTAAAAGACACCTTAAGGTGGCACCAAACTACCATAACCACCACCTATATGTGGCGCCACCACATGGCTTTCATCTCCACCATTCATCACCACTATGACCCATCCCATCCATCCACATGTTGGCACCAAGAATCTTCCCCTTAACCGCACCTAAATTGGCACCAACCCAACATAAACCCACCTATCCTACACCCCTTCACATGGCACCAAAAACCCTCAACCATCCATCACATAACCACCACCTTATAAGGCCATCCCTACCCTACACCTAACACCACCTTAATTAACCCTAAACCTTTCCTAGTTGGCACCAAAACACCACCTACACACACCCTTTGTTGGGGCCAACTCCACATTAAATCCTCACCATCCATTCACCACCATACCCCATCACCACCACCCACAAGTTGGTGCCACCTCAACTATATTGGCACCAACTCAACCTAACCACCACCTAAACACCCCCTCCTTTGGTGCTAAATAATACCCACCATAGATCCCAACAACCACCACCTACAACTCCATCTCAACCTTACAACACACTAACCTAAACCTAACCCAATCTCTCACCTAGGGTTGGCGCCAACCATCAAGCACCATTCCATTTTGGTGCCACCCCTCTCAACCCTAGGATCCTATAACCACCTTCTACAACCCATCCTAGCCCTCCATCCATTAACTACACCTACTCCCCTACCACTCCTATATATACCCCTACTCACCACCATTAACACTCACCTTTGGCTACATAATTTTCTACCATACTTCTACCTTCCATAGATGGCCAAGAGAAGAAGAAGAAGATTAAGGGGAGACTCTGTCCCCTTGGTGCCTTCCCCTCTTCTCTTCTCTCTTGTGCCAAAACCAGCTAGAGGAGAAGCCAGGCAAGGAAGACCTTTGGAGGAGGTCTTGAGGGTGGTGCACACCCACCCTTGCAAGAGCTTTTGAGGTGGAAACCATCCACCTTTGGAGGAGCTAAGGCACGCCCCATCTAGGGATTGCCAGGAGGAGGGCACACCTTGAAGGAGCCACTAAAGGAGAAGGAGAAGGAGGAATCCTTTTTAACTATGAGAGCAGTCGCAGTTGGAGCAAGGACCCTTCCATCTTCATCATCATCATCAGGAGGATATTGAGTTTTTATTTTGTTATTTTTTTTATTTTGGTAGAAGCCTTCCTCTACTTGTAAAACAATATCTTCCTTTAGTAAAATTTTGCCTTCTTTAAATTTTTGTTGCATTTCTTGTTGCATCTTGTTACTTTTTCCTTAGTGCACACACCCTCTCTCTCTAATTAATCTAGGTCTTCACGTACCTAGATTGAGCTTAGAAAGAGAACTTCCTTGTCACTTAGGTTTTAGTTTTGACAACTTAAGTGTAGTCACCTTTTCGCTCTTAGTTTCACAATTGCCTCATTATTTCAAAAACTATAAAAATCTTATATTGAAAAACCCAAAAAGAAAGGTGATTTCCACATTTTCAAGTAAGAGATTTGACTTTGCAAGTATTTTCCTCCTTAGACGACCCTAGATACCACCACTATCTAGGTTTTAAATTTAAAAGCGAATCAATTTTTGGGCGTTACAACAATTCATCAAACCTGCATTTTACAAATCGCATAAAAAACTCAATTACACAACTTATCAACCTACCCTCTAATTTTAGGGGACTTATAGTCTAAGCATCTACACACTAGTTGCACTGACTCACCTTTCGACAGTTTTAACGAAAATTGGGTAGCTAATGAACTTTCTAGGGTGGTATGGCTGGCAACTTATCATGGCTAACAGCCCATTGGCCATTGTCCAAAGCCCAGCCACATGACCATTCTTTTTCTACTGCCTTTAGGTAAATCTTAAATTAGAGAAGCCACCTACTTAGAAAAAAATAAAGAAAAAAGAACCTGAAAAGAAAAATGATGTTGAGAAATAGAAAAGAAAAAAAGAAATAAGCCACACTTCACCGCATGAGTATGGCTGGCAAGTTGTCATGAGTAATAATCCATTGGTTGATCGTCTAGAACCCAGCTCACAAAATGCATGTTTTATTCCAAACACTTAGGAAGAAGCGGAGAAGTAGAATAATCCGGGGAGATATACACTAGGTTCACCCTTATGTTGACCACATAAAAATAAAAAGTAGGGAGAAAGCTAGCAGTCAGACAGATACACCTTTAAATAGAATTTCCTTTTAAGGTCACCTAGGGGCGTAGAAACCCAAAGTCCATTCTGATTGCTGATCAGTGAGTCTATCACAATTAGGAAAAAGATGCTTAGAACATAGAGTTCTTTTCGAGTCTTGGGTAAGTTGGGTAGCCGTAGAAAGCTGCCCCGAAACTCTAAACTCAAAAATCTAAAAAAAAAAAAGAAAAGAAGAAAAAGAAAAAAAATGTATTTGCTTTTAAATATGGCGAGGGCTTAGGCGGTCTGCAATTTGGCAGACACCCTGGCACTATCGAGTCTAGGTAGTTCAGGACTTTAGTAGAAATTCCTTAGTTGCCCAAGTAATTTGATCCTAATTCTTTTATAAAAAGTAAATAGTTTTGCTAGGGACTAGCAAAAGATAGGCATGGGGGTGTGATGTAGACACATCTATATCACATAAACTATCTATTTATGAGTGATTTTAGGCATATAATTGCATCATGCATGATAAATATTACATAACATGTATCATTCTGCATTTAGATCAGTTTGTACAAATTTTAGGTTAATTTCCCTTTTTGTGGCCAAGGGATAGGGTAATATGATTTTAGGGCCTCTGATTGAAGATCCAACCGTACGGATCTGATCAGGGAGATGATCGGAGCCCGACACCTCTAAGATCACCTCAATCAGACCTCTGTAGCATCAGATGCAATCTAAGAAAGATCAAAGGTCAAGGGCCAAGGTGGTGTAAATATGTATCTCAGACAACAAATCTAACCACACAGATTGGTTCTGATCGACAATCGCAACCCAACGACACGAAAATCAATCCAATCCAACATCTGTGGCACCATCTACAAGTCAAAGAAGATGGACAGCCATGATAGTGCCACGTGGCACCATCACAGTCACCCAACACCTCCGACATTCTCCCTCCTCAGCAAAGGCCGCACGATCTCAACCGTTGGATCAAGATCCAATGGCTGAGAGCACCGCAACCATAAAATAAGAACGTGACACAAAGGGGAGCTTGGTGCATTGGTTGAGTGCCTCATGCAAAACACTGCTCAACCAATGCGCACGACCGTTGTGATTTGCACCTTGTGCAAGACCCGTCAAGTCCTCGGTCGCCTCCAAATCACAACGCTAGCGTGAGTGCTAAAATTCAGCCGCATGTTCTTCATCGAGCGACTAAGAAGTGAGTGCAGAGATGTGTGGATCATGCATGCGCTAGATAACGGGTCTTCTCCCTTGCCTAGCTTCATCAACTGGGATGCTCCTTTGGTCTCCATTGGTCGACGAGTAGGGCGGTGGCTCCATCGACACTTGGCATCGTTGCGATCGATGGAGCCAACTGTGCTAGATGCCAACTAGCGATCTCGAGCCGTGCGACGATCTCCATCGAGCCAACTGTCGATCGCACCTCTAGTGCTAGAGTGCGACAGTTGGCTCGATGGAGACCAATCCCTGCTCACGATCTCAACCACCTCTAGCACGATGCCAACTATGCTAGATGGAGACCAATCCCTGCGACAGTTAGCATCGTTGAGTGTAGAGATGCATGGATCTAATCACAGTGGGGTGCGATCTCGAGCGTCCAATCTCCATCAAACGAGTCTCACAACGCCAACTGTTGCAACGATTGGTCACTCACCTCAACGACTGAAGGAGAAGAGGCACCTGATGTGGCCTCTCGTGGAGCACTCGACTCCATCAAAGGGCCCTCCTTGCACAGGTGCTTCAGCGATGTGGGCCTTTAGTAACGTTTACAAGCATTGCTAAAGGCCCTACATTTATTTTAAAGGCCTTAAATACCCTTTTGTCCCTAATTTTTACACCTATAAAAAGACCACCCCTACCACTCATTTCATCATCCCTTCTCTTCTCCTCTCACCTCCTCCAAGGCTCTACGAGCTGGTTGCATACCTGGGATGCTCCATTAGAGCTAAAGTAAAATAATTTTCCATCTTCTCACCCCCTTCATAGAATATCCCGTGGTTGTCTTCACGCCACCATTCGAGAAGCGGATCCTACTGCGACATCACCCTGCTATGTTCTCCATCCTCTAGCTCCATTCTCCCTCGTTCAGCATCTCATCCCAATCATCCAAGCACTCTATTAATGCAACTTGTCCTCCAAGCAATCGTCGAGGAGGATAACTTACCCCCTTCTCTTTTTATCGCTTTCTAATGTAGATTTTCAGCTTTCTAATTATAGAAATTAGTTGTAATGAATAGATGATTATCAAATATTGGTTCTCTTTCTCTCTCTTTTCTCAGTATTATTCTCTCTCTCTTTGTAGTATTCTTTCTCTTTCTTTTATTGTTTATTCTTTAAGTAGAATAACTAGTGTACTTAATTCGACTAGCTAATCTACTCCATGATAATAATTATAAATATAGTTTTTAATCAAACGTTCACCTCCTCGTGTTCAACTTAGGACTCACCAGAGTTTAGGTTATAAATTTTATTTGATAGCAGATTTTTATGCAACTACAACGACGGGTTTCAAACTCAAACTTTTAGTGTACAAATCCAGCTAATCAACAAGTATCAGAGTGGAAAGTCAAGCTAAGTAGTGAAATGCATGATAAATGTGACTATGAATGGATGCTAAAAATGTAAGCATAGACACCTAAGAAAGAAATGGAAAATAAGAAAGGTGAAAACAACTATATACAAAAGATAGGTTTGCTAAGTTTAACACCTTCAACTAGGTGCAAACCTAGTTGAGGTGTCAAAAATGTAGGAGCCAAAAGGATGGTAGAGAATTGACAAGTCAATGAAGCTCAATGAAAGATATAGATCATGATGTAGAAGGATGAGAGTTTGTCAATCTCAAAGGTGAAAAATAGCTCCATAGTCAATCAGAATCAAAATCAGAATACTTGGTACAAGGCCCAAGTGAGTAGTGTGTACCAAATCAGAGTTACTTGGCTCAAGGTCCTAGTACATAGAAATAAAGTCAACTTAGATTTACTTGGCTCAAGGTCCAAGTAGAGAAACAGAATATCCAGAAAGAACTACAACTTCCACCTCCTCAATCAAAGAATGCAGATCAAGATGAAGAAGATGAATTAGGGTTGGGAAGGAGAGGTGGTTGAGGGTTTTCCTGTGGATCGAACGTATACTAGAGGGAAGGGGTGAATAGTATCACCTTTTTCAAATAGTAAAAAGTAAAAATGAATTCACAACAAAGTCAAGCACAAGTTACACCTGGAATTAGAGTGGAAACCCAAACTGGGTGAAAACCCCTAAGCCTCTCAGCTTAGGATTTTCCCAACTAGTCAAGACTAGTCAATCCACTATCATACCACTTGAATGAGGGTGGCACAACCTCTTTACAATCACTTCTTATTTTACCCCGAAGAGAAGAACAATAACAACAACAACATGGATCTTCCCAACACCTTGGGATCCATTAATCAAAACAACAATGTTGAAGAACAATAAATATATCTATGGAACCTCAATAAAAATGTCAAACCAGAATTTTAGTAGAGATTCAAAATGACGTGCTTTGAATGACGTGAATAGCGAAGCGTAGAAACACTGGAAAGAAGCATGAGAAGCTTCGATCTTTTTGAGGGTATTTCTATTGAAAGTTGATTATGAAAAAGAGCTGCGTACAGCCTCTATTTATACTGAAAAGTTGGTCTAAAAGGGAAGTCAAATTGGTCGATCAATTAAGGTATATTGGTCGATCAATTAAGTTATTTGATCAATCACTAATTGGTCGATTAATTAGCTTGGTTGGACGATCAAAAGGGTTTTAATCAACTTCCTAAAATGGGTTGGTTTGATCGATTAACTAAGTTGGTTGGTCGATCAATCAATTTTGGTCCATTAAGAGGAAGAATTGGTCGATCAAGAACCCTAAAAATTGATTTCGAAAGAAGCAAAAAAATCCATTTCAGTTTTATTTTTAAGGTTCCTTACAATAATATCCTAGACTCAAGCAAATGTAAAAGACACAAATCAGCAACCATCTGAACTTGATCCAAGAGAGAAGCTTTGATCCAAGATGGTCCTGAATATTAGTGTAGTAGTAAACATATTTTTGGTGCATCAAAACAGATGTGCTTACATTCTCCCCCTTTTTATGACAACAAAATTATAATTATGAAATTAAAATAGTTATGCATAATATCTCACCCTTTTGTTTCAGCAAAAAGTAAAACATGCTACTATGTTTTTCATTTAACTCCCCTTTAAGCATGTAAATAAAGCAAGATAAATTTCAACATGCAATTAGAAAGAGAGTAACATATATCTAAGAGAGAAAATATCCATGCATATAATAATGATATAGAAGAGTCTAGATAAGCATATCATAAAATGAAATAGTTCTAAGAAAATTAAGTTTTACAACCCAACAAAAGCTAAGCAAAGCTAAATCTAATCATCTAATGATGCAATGAAGGCATCCATCATGCTCTGGAGGTCTGTATCCAACCCAAGATCCAGCGAATCTGATCTCTCTGAGGAGGCAGGCTGACCAAGACATAGGCGACGCTGAGCTGACGATCTAGGTGTTGGTTGCCTAGATGTCCTACGAGGTGGTGTAACCTGCTAATCTGCTGGTGCTATTGCTGAGGTAGGAGGAGGAGGAGGTGCTGCTGAGGATGGAGGCATGGTAGTAGATCGGCGAGGTCAAGGAGGTTGGTGAAGCTGCTGCTGAATGTCATGAATAGACTCTCCAAGTCTATCCAAGAACTGGCTCTGAGCATTCAGGTAGAATGATACCTGATGCCCATGTCTCATCATCACAAAGTTTGTCTCTCTCTGCCGATGCATCATCAAGAAAATACCATTCGTCACATCCTGGATACTGACAAAATCCCTACATGAAAGAGGTCTATCCAAGAGGCTCCACTCCTACTCGTAGAAGGATGGAGAGGGTCACATTGGAGGAGGACAGGTCACTGTAAAGTGCTCATAAGGCGGGAAAGGATGAGGGACTATTGATGGTTCCTGCTGCTGCTACTGTTCCTGGGCTCCATCCTCACTACAAGCTCCCTGAGCTTGCTCCATCTTCGTATAAGTAAGCTTATCAAAAATGGAGACTCTAGTGATAAACTATTCATGATTAATATCCATGGGAACACTTAAATGTAGGAAGATGTGGGAAAGAAGTGTCCCAAACTAGAAGGAGCTGGCTGGTTGGTTGCTTGCTCATTAAATACAGAATCAAGTGGTTCCAGTTGAACCACTTATTCTTAAGAAAGGCATAAAGGGTAATGAGCATAATGCCAGGGCAGTTCTCAAAAGACATAGATTTGGATATGAAATTCCATAAAAAGACTCAATTAACAAATCTGGGTGGACGATGAAAATAGGGTGACTTGGCTAATTGACCCAAGTCAAAATGAGAGGGAGTGAGCAGGTCTCCGTAGTGGTATCCATCTGTGTCTGCTGGGGGAGCTTAAGAAAGGTAGGACCAATAGACAGACATCCAAGAATCTCAGAAAGAACATCTGCATTGACCAGAACCTATATGCCATTGACATTCGAGGTCAACTCGATGTTGAACCCCTCACCTTGGCATAAAATAGATGACAGGTCATTGGGTCAACATCAGGTATGCGGCTATTCTTAGAACCCATGTAAAAGTTCCACTCAAAAAGACGTAAAATCTGGTGATATGCAAATTTTTCTCGAATTCTTGGAAATATAGACTCAAAGTAGGCAAAATCTACAGGTCTACCAACGTGCGGTGAAAATTTGGCGAAAAGAGAAAAATGGTCGCCAGCGGCCTTAGTGATGAAAAATCGATCAAATGTATCATCACGATGAGCAGAAGAGGAGGCACATGCGCGTTTTGGAGTCATTTCAGAGTTTTTGAAAACACATTGGTCAATCAAAACTTTAGATTGGTCGTTCAAAAATAACCCGAATAAGGTTCTGGAAAAATCGACTGTCGGTTGATCAACCAAGGAATTTGGTCGACCAAAAGAGGTCAGACTTGACAAAAGTTGGATGTAAACAAAGGATTTGCTCAATTATACTACACGATTTCACAAGCAATCACATGAGGAAGAAAGAAAAAAATATTAGACCGCATCATAGCACATCTAATACTTAAAAGAAATCTGAAAAAAGGATGAATTTCAACTAAGTTTTAGAGTGTACCAAGACCGATCAAAGATTGATTGATCAAAGGGAGGTCGGCAAGGATGTGGAGGACGGCTGGTGAGAGGTGTGCATGGCTGGAGGTTGAGGTCACGTAGAGGTGGCGCAAAGGTGGCGTCGAGTGAGTTGTTGAGATGCACGGAGGATGCACGACGATGGCGTGGCTTCCTTGCATGAGAGACGGCAATGGTCGGAGGTGACGTGATGTTTGGTCGATCACCATTGTCGAAGGAGAGGTGGGGTCAGATGGGTATTTTTGTTTGGTGGTGGAGAGAATGTGGGGACCAAAAGGTGGGGTATAGCTGGTAAAAAAATAGGTTTGATGGTAAAAATGTGTCTTTTTATAGAAAAAATGATTACCAAAATAGGTAAAAACTTTTTAGGAAGCTAATCATGGTTACCGAGGTCGGTTAGGTAGATTAGGTGCTAGATTCAAGGTGAAAAAGATCTCAATCTCAAAAAGTGAAACTGCCCAATTTTGGTCGATCATAACTTGTTTTTGATTGATCAAAACAAGAAATGATCAATCAATTACATGAATTGGTTGATCAGAGGTTGAATGATTGGAGGGAAAATTCCTGCCCAACTGGATCGGTCGATCAAACAACTAAGTTGATTGATCAAAATCAATTTTTTGGAGGAAAATTTCCCGCCAACGAATTTGGTCGATCAAACAAGGACTTTGATCGATCAAAACATTTTGGTCGATCAATTTTTAAAAAATTTATTGATCAACAGTGTAAAATAGATCAATCAAGCATATCAATTAAGCTCTTTTAGTCTTAATAAACCTAGTGAATGACAAACTAGGTTGAATCTTTCTTTTGGCAATGGTTTTGTGAAGATATCAACTAATTGATTTTCTGTTTTAACAAATTCTAGGTTAATCTTTCCTTTTAAGATAGTCTCTTAAAAAGTGGTGCTTAACATCAACATGTTTAGTCCTAGAATGTTGTACTGAATTCTTAGATAAGTTAATGGAATTGGTGTTGTCACACAGTATTTTCTTCTTTTTGTAGGATAAGCCAAAATCTTGTAAGGTTTGTTTCATCCATAATAGTTGTGAGCAAGCTAAAGATGCAGCTACATATTCTACTTTGGTTGTTGAAAGTGAAACAGTGTTTTTTTTTCTAGAGAACAAAGAGACTAAGGAATTTCCGAGAAATTGACACATTCCGCTAGTACTCTTTCTATCTGTAAAGCTGCCTGCATAATTAGCATCACAAAAGGAATATAATCCCAATGTGTCTGACTTCGGATAGAAAAGTCCTAGGTCTTGTGTGTTATTTAAATATCTAAGTATTCTTTTAACATCATTTAAATGTATTTCTTTAGGGTTTACTTGAAAGCAAGCACACAAACAAGTGCAAAAGAAAATATCAAGTCTACTAGCAGTCAAGTATAATAATGATCCTATCATACTTCTATATAATTTATGATCTACAGATTTACTTGTTTCATCATATTTTAATTATGTAGAGGCTACCATATGTGTGTCTTTACCATTCACTTTGTCCATAGAGAATTTCTTTAAGATCTTCGTGGTGTATTTGGTTCGAGATATGAAGATTCCAAAGGACATTTGGTCAATTTGAAGTCCAAGAAAGAACCAAAGTTCTCCCATCATGCACATTTCAAACTGATCCTGCATTACCTTTGCAAATTCTTGGCATAACAGATCATTAGTAGCACCGAAAATGATATCATCAACATATATCTGTATTATTAAGAGATCATGTTCCTTTCTTTTTGTGAATAAAGTTGGATCTATTTTACCAATTTTAGACTCATTTTCAATTAGATAGAATTTTAATCTGTCGTACCAAGCTTGTGGAGCTTGTTTTAGGCTATAGAATGCTTTGTTCAATTTATAGACATAGTCTGGATATTTAACATCTTCAAAACCTGGAGGTTGTTTAACATGGGCTTCCTCCTTGATGAATCCGTTTAAGAAAGCACTTTTGACGTCCATCTGAAAAAGTTTGAATTTCATATGGGCAGTAAAGGCTAGCAACATTCTAATGGATTCTAGGCAAGCTACAGGCGCATATGTTTCATCAAAATCGATTCCTTCTAGATTATATCCTTGGGCCACAAGTCTAGCTTTATTTCTAACTAGTTCTCCTGATTCATTAAGTTTATTCCTAAAGACCCACTTGGTTCCTATAATGGTCTAAGAGTCAGCCTTTGGAACAAGTTCCCACACATGATTTCTTTTGAATTGATTCAACTCATCTTCCATTGCAATAATCCATTAATTTTTAGAGAAGGCTTCCTTAACATTTTTGGGTTCTAATTGAGAAACAAATGCAATGAAAGCTAATGTATTAAAAGAAGATCTGGTTTGAACTCCTTTAGACAATCCTCCTATCACCAATTCTTTTGGTTGATCTTTCACATAGGAAATATCTCTGGGTAGTTCATCAGAAACATTTTCTTCTGGAAAGTTTGATGGGTCATCTATTAGATCATCATCATCATTGTTTGTAGAAGATTTAGGTTGAGCTAATGTTTCATCAAATGATACATGCATAGTTTCCTCAACAACTGAATTCTTCTTGTTAAAAATTCTATAGGCTTTACTTCTGGTTGAGTAACCTAAGAATATTCCTTTTGAGCTTTTAGCATCAAACTTATCAAGATTGTCCTTAGTATTAAGTATAAAACATCGACAACCAAATATCTTAAAGTAGGAAATTCTAGGTGTTCTTCCATGATAGATGATGTAAACACATTTATTGAGGGTAAAATGCCTATTCATGCATGTTCCTAGGCTTAGATTTGCATTTTATATTATAAATATTGCATAGCATGCATCATTCTTTAGAGTAGTTGTTTATAATTTAGGTTAATTGCATCCTTTTTGTGGTTAGGAGAGAAGGATATTTATTTCAGAGCCTCAGATTGACGATCCGATTGTACGGATCTGATCAAGATGACAATCAGAGTCCAACGCCTCTGAAATCGCCTCGATCGGAGTCCCGTATAACCATATGCAGTCTAAGGAAGATCAACGTCCAAGGGACTAAGAGACATAATTCGGAGCTTCAAATGACAAATCCAACCATGCGGATGGATTCGACTTGACGATCGCAGCCTAACGGCGCAAAAATCAACTCAATCCAACCTCTGTAGCTGCCCCTACAATAAGAAGATGGACGGCCCAAACTACGTCACGTGGCGCAACCCAAGCCGCCCAGCGCACGCACGCGCCACCGCATGCGCGTGGGCACGCATGCACACAACACAACGCTAACGCATGGCTACGCGTGTGCACGGCAAAGGCGGGGGAGTGCAGCACCAGCTATGCATGGGCTGGACCTACAGCGACACATGAGCTAGACCTACAGTGACGCTTACAGCCGTTGCTAATTCTTCATGCGCTAGCTAGCTATGGGCGTGAGTGGGCATGAGCAGGCATGAGCTGCCTACAGTGACACTTCCAGCGACGGCCTGGATGTCACTAATGGTCCCATACCTATTTTTGCCTCTTCTCCTCCACTATAAAAGGACCTACACCCCCTCCCTTCCAAGCCATCTCTACCTTCTCTACTCCAACCTACTCCCAAGGATCTTATTAGTGTAGCAAACCTCTGCCCCACCAAATATTCGTCCATCTTCCTATCCCCATTCATAGGTTGCCTTGAAGCTGCCCTCCCACCTTCATTCCGGTAGCAGATCATCTCTATCTTCACACCTCCATTCCAGAGCGATGCCGAAGCTTTCCTCAACCCAACATCCTCTTGCATCTCACCTTCATCGTCTAGCTCCTCACCTCCTTCGTCCGAGCTTCCGCCAAGCACCATCGTCTCACCAAACAGCCGATTCGGGAGATTTCCTCTCACCCCCCTCTCTTTTTATGCATTCATAGTTTATTGTAATTGACATTGGAAGTAATATATATCAGATTTGTTCCACATCTCTATCTTGTGATCCGTTTGCTTGTTTTCTTCTTACAAAAATACAAAAAAATAACAAAACCCTAAAATACCAAAAAGAAACAAAACGAAGTGTGGTTTTCACTTAAAGTAAACGTCGCCTCCCTATGTTCGACCCGGGACTCCCTTGGAGTTTCAGTATAAATTTTATCTGATCGACGTGTTTTGCAACTACGACGACATGTTACTTGTAACCCCGATTTCTAACATGTGAAACACGCTCGACCAATAGAGTTTAAAAGGTGTTTTGTTTATGATTGGTCTAATCAGTTATTTATTTTGGATATAGCAAGCAGTGTTTACAGCCTCTGCCCAAAAATATCGAGGTTGCTTTGACTCGCACAGCATTGTACAGGCATGGGACACTCTTGCAAGGTCTTATTTTTCCTTTCAATTAGACCATTCTGAGGTGCGGCTCTAAGGAAAGCAAATTCATGTTTTATCCAATATTGATCACAAAAATTTAAAAAAGATTCATGCTCAAATTCTTCACCGTGATCACTTCTAATCCTAATCACTTCATATCCTTTTTCATTTTCTAATCTTCTAACTAGTTTACTAAAAGCATCAATGGTTAAGTCCTTACTTTTTAAGAAAGATACCCAGGTATCTAGAGAAGTCATCAATTATGACTAGACAATAACTGCACCCGCTTAGGCTTTCGGATTTAGCTGGTCCAAATAAGTCTAAGTGAAGTAGCTCCAGAGGTTGTGAAGTGTTAACCATCCTTTTTGGTTTAAAAGGGTTTTTAGTTTGTTTACCAACTTGACAAGAATCGTAGACTTTACTTTTCTTGAAGTTGATTAATGTGGTGGAGATTCGTCACGAAAAAGGTTTGAGTTTAGAAACCCGTCATCGTAGTGCGATTCGCGAGTAAATTCGTCGATCAGATAATATTTATAACTGAAACTCAAAAGTGAGTCACAGGTCAAATGTGGGGAGGCAAACATTTGGTTTGAAAAATTCGTGTTTCGCTTTTTATTTGTTTTTGTCATTTTTATCTTTTATAATTTTTTTGGTGTTTTTATCAAGCAAGAGATCAGATCGATGAAAACATTAGCTAACTAATCCACTTGCAAAATATAAGAGAGAGAGAGAGAGAGAAAATATCAATATATTGATGAACAAATGTTTCCTACAGCTATGAAAGCGAAAAAACTATACTAGAAAGCAGTAAAGATAGATGGACATGAGAAGAGTCCCCCTTGACAGTCGCTTGGAGGAAGGCTCTCTTTGACGGTGCCTGGATGAAGGTGGTGAGGAGCGGGATGAGGGAGAATGGTGGCGGAGGAAGGAGGATGGGGCAGGATGTCGTTGCGGTGAGGATCTACTTCCCAAAGTAGGTGAGAAGAAGGCCGCGGGATGCTCCACGAATGGGGATGAGGGGAGGGAAAAATATTTGATTATACTCTAGATGAGCATCCCAGCTTGGGACAAGCTCTTTCTAGAGCCTTGGAGGTGGTAAGGAGAAGAAAGGAAGAAATGAAGAAGAATGGGAGGGGTAGGGGTCCTTTTATAGTGGAGGAAAGGATTAATTTTGCATACAAGACATTTAGTAATGATCAAAAATGTCTCTGAAGATCAGCCACAAACGTCCCTGAAGACAGTCTTGCGCCCATGCTACTGCTACGTTGGTGCACACTCCACGCGCCCGTGTCACCCGCCTTCATGCGCTACATGCACGAGCCACTGCCTCCGCACATGCGCACGCGCTTGCGTTGCTATGCACGTGTGGTAGCGCATGTGTGCGCATGGGTGGCCTGGGTTACGCCAATTGGCGTGATCTAGGTCATCCATCTTCTTTCCTTTGTAGGGGCTACTATAGAGGCTGGATTGAGTCGATTTTCATGCCGTTGGGCTGTGATTGTCAACATGAATCCATTCGTCTGGTCAAATTTGTCATTTGAAGCTCCGAATTGCGTCACCTAGTCCCTCAGCTGTTGATCTTCCTCAAACTGCATATGGTGTTACGGGACTCCGATCAAGGCTATTTCAAAGGCATTGGACTCCAATCGTCGTCCTAATCAGATCCGTATGGTCGAATTGTCAATTCGAGGTTCCAAATTAAATCTCCTTCTCTTCTAGCCATAAAAGAATGAAATTAACCTAAAATATACACAAACTACTCTAAATGCAAAATGATGCATACTATGCAATATTTATAGTATGGAATGCATATCTAAGCCTAAAGACATGCATAAATAAGCATTTTAACTTAAATGGATGTGTCTACATCATAACCCCATGCCTATCTTTTACTAGTCCCTAGCAAAATTAAACTATATGCTATGTATAAAAATGGAATTAGGGCTCGATCGCTTAAGGCATTTGTTGTTTTTTAACAAAAGGAAATTTTCAACTATGGGCCTAAACTACGAAAACTCAACAATACCCGAGTGTCTGCCAAAATGCAACCACCCAAGTCCTTGCCTTATTTGAAATGGGAAGATACATTTTTTTCTTTTTCTTCTTTTCTAATTTTTTTGGACTTTTGGAGTTTAAAAGTTTCAGGATAACTTTTTACGGCTACCCGACCCGCCAAGGACTTGAAAAGGACTCTAAGTGCTAAGCATATTGTGAAAGGGTGATAGACTCACTAAGCAATCGTTAAAACGAACTTTAGGTTTCTACGACCCTAGGTGACCTAAAAAATTCTGCCTAAAGGTTTATCTTTCCGATCGGTAGCTTTCTCCGTACTTTTTTTATTTTTTTATGGGGTCAACACAAGGGCGAACCCAGTGCATATCTCCCCGATTTATTCTACTTTCTTGCTTCTTCCCTAAGTGTTTTGGGAATTATTTATGCATTTTTGTGAGCTGGGCTCTGAACAACCGGCCAATGGACTGTTACCCACGATAACTTGCCAGCCATACTCATGTGGTGAAGTGTGGTTTTATTTTTTTTTTATTTTCTCCTTTTTCTATTTTTTTCTTTTTTTCTTTTTATTTTTGAGTATCATTTTTTTTTTTGAGTAGGTGGCTTCCTTAATCTAAGATTTATCTAAAAGCAGTAGAATGAGTATGGTCATGTAGCTGGGCTCTGAACAACCAGCCAATGGTCTGTTACCCATGACAACATGCTAACCATACTATCCTAGAAAGTTCATTAGCTACCTAATTTCCGTAAAAATCTCCGAAAAGTGAGTCAATGCAAATAGTGTGTAGATGCTTAGGCTTAAAGTCCCCTCAAATTAGAGGGCAAGTTAATAAGTCATGTACTTATCACCCCAATTTATTTACTAAATTAAAATAAAATTACTTGGTGAGGACTTGAGACTAAGTCCACATTCGAGTAGACACCCAGGTTGATTATGTCTGAAGACCTGAAGAGTCTAAATATTTAGGTCCTATCGTATCATTTCCTAAAGTTAACAACTTCGAAATGCATAAGTTCTCTTCTCCTTATTTCTTTCTTTTAAAAAAAAATAAAGAAAATAAAAGAAATAAATTCCATGAAGTTAACAAAATGATTTCAAGATTAATTATCCACCCCCCATGCCTAAATGATGCAATGTCCTCATTGTAAAAATAGAGACATGAAAAGGGCAGAGTAAACATAATATCACTTGAATTTCATGAAAATCTAGTCAGCTCCACAGAGAACGTGGAATATACACACATGCTAAATTTATTACCTTCAGCTAGGCATGGTTCACAAGTAAAGAAGACATTAAAAGTTTAGAAGTACAGATCAAAATTAGAATAAGAAGATTGATTTTGGGACCTGCAAAAAGATGTCCACAGATGTGGACTAGAACATAATGCAGACCCATGCACTAGGGTCAAGTGGTTCTCAGGTTCTAGATGAAAATCACCCAGAACCAGAGATTATTGTGCTTGCGAGGCTGGGCCTAAGGTTTTGTAGTATGCAACACAAGACTAAAGTGTCGGACAAAAGGTAGATTTGATTTACTAGGTTTAGATGTCCACTTAAAGTTCAACTCAGAAAGATAGTCAGTTATTCCAAGCTTGGGTTGCACAGCAAAGATATCATAAGGGTCCTGGTAGAAAGTAGGTGGTTTTAGGTCAACAGAAACCCATAAATCCAAACTTCTGCTTTCCCTAAAGTTAACTTCCCAGATCCACACTTCCAAATTCCTATCCTCCAACATCAAGTGTTTGGGTTCCAGGACCTCTAGCATATCATTCACCCCATATAATTTACCCAAGTCCAGAAATCATGGTTGAATCAAAATTGACTTGGGCACATTGATCTCAAAAGTATGATCATTCAACTCTTCGGGGTGTGGTTGAGGAATGGGGCTACTGATTGAATCTTCTAGTAAATGAGGATTCAGATCCTCCAAGTTAGCCCCAACCAGATCACAATCTTCAATAATCGGGCTATCAAATGGTTTGTCATACTCCTCAAGCCCATTTGTCTCACTAAAATCATTTTCCTTAACTTCAAGTAAGGCATCATCTAAAGATTCTTCACCCTCAGAATCAAAGAATTCTTGATCGGCATTTACATATGTATCAAAATCGCATGTCATTTCCTGGTCCATAGAAACATATTTTTCCTCGCTCCTTGGCTCGGGGATCTCAGGTGAAGCAATCGGTTCATCCTGAATCAGTTTCTCTAGACCAACCTGGTCATCTCTGGTTTAAGAACACGTATCCCCCCCTACAGGCGCCTAAGCGGGTTCAGACATTGGCTCTCCTGAAGGGCGTTCATCTTGAGAATCATCCCAAGATTGGACTAGGGCAACCACAAATTTCATCCTCAATCTTGATAATTTCACAGGTAGAAACTCACCCAGGCCCCTATCTCTAACATCTTGGAGCAAATCCAATAAAGAGTTGTTAAGCTCATCAATCATTTTGATCTTAGGCTCTAATGCTTCAATGCATGGTGTTGGCTAAGATTCTAAAGATTGTATAGTGTTCCTTACGTTAACCAACACCCTATCATGGGCCTTGTTCACCTAAATTGAATGGTTCGGTTCAAGGTTGGGTAGGTTTGGGTTCAATCTAGGGGAGTCAAGATATTGAGGTTCTCAGGTCCCTCCCCGATAGTAGGTCGTTTCGGGTTGTTCAAAGAATGGTGGTGACCTATATTCAGCATATTCTTAAAGGGGGTAGGTCTTATAATTATCATATCCTTCCTAATTGTAGATCAGGTTGGTTTGGTCATCAAAGGGTGGAGATCTATAATCATTGTAGGCGTGAGAAGGATAATAATCATAGTCTTGTTGTCCAAGTTTGATCCCTGGACACTAAGGGTCGGATGCATATCCCCTATCAAAGTTATCCTGACTAGGAGATGGGTAGTCATAAGTTGAGTCGTGATGGTAATCATCTTGAGGATAGGCAGTGGTAGGAGGGTAGAATTGGAATTGTGTATGGTGCGGAAGCATACATGGTGGAGTAGGAGGAAAACAGAGAGAAAGGTGCCCTGCAGTACAATCAACCAAACCTATCCTTAGGTGGGTAGCCTAAAGATCTACAGACTCTCAGAACCCATCCTAAGATTATAAACTATTTAGTCTACTTTTATTCAGTCAATCCAACCAGCTAAAGGGAGGGGCTGGGGAGAAGGTTCTTCCTTTGGCTTGCACCTCTGGTTCCTTTGATACCCCCCAACCATGGTCGTTTGATGCTACTCCCCTAGCTAGACATCAGATGGACCAGTAGAAGTAGATTAATCGAAAATAATCTCAATCTGAGCCCAAAAAGCGAATCAATTCGTAAGACCAACATCTACTCAATTTTAATTAGGGTTGGGATGATTGTGCTCTTGGAATGTGATGGGCCCTTTAGATGGGTTGTGCCCTTAATGATCAATTCAAATGTTGTGTGCGTGCACAACCAGGGTTTGCAAACAAGGTTATTTGATGATGTGTCTTTTAGGGTTTAACCTTGTTTAGTAGCTTTTAGGGTTTAATTTTTAGGTTTGTTCAATCAAGGTTTAGTATAAACTCCAAGTTTACAAGCACTGGTGATGATATACTCCTTTAGAAATCAGAAAAAAAATGTGAAGTGCCTGGTTCAGCCTTAAAAATCAACCTTATGGGGAAAGCTACTGATGAATCACTTTTATCTTAAGTGGTGCTGCCCAAAATAGCTCAACCAATTGGCCTATTGCACCACTTAGTTAAGGCACACAAATGTTTAACCTATTCAACTTTCTACTCACTTAGTTGTGTATTGAGTTAAGGTGTACCGGATCCACAAGTCAAATTCCAATTAAGTGGTAGAATCAATGTAAAGTGGTGCACCTTAAGTAGAGACTTGTAGGTGTTAATGTGTGTTTCTTTCAATAAATCCCAAAAGAGAAGAGTATATTTTTGTTTTGTTATATATATATATATGCAGGGGTGAGATGAGTGGAGGTGGCAAACAAGACAAACAATTTCTATCCTAGGGTTCGTGAAAACTCCTAAGTAGATTAGGTCTTGATTATTAAGGTGGAGAAATGAAATCTAGTGGGTGAGGAAGTGGGGGGAAACTTACAGAAATCTCTACCCATACTTTACTCCAATTTACTGCCTTCAACTCCTTGATCGGGTTCTTGCAAGACAGTGAATCGAAGAAGATAGATAGGTTAGAAAAATATGTAAGTAATGCAAAGAAACACGAAAAGAACCAAAGAGCATTGCCTCCCTGGCAACGGCGCCAAAATGATGTGGCGAAGATTCATCGCAAAAAAGGTTTGCGTTTAGAAACCTGTCGTCGTAGTGCGATTCACGAGTAAATCCGTCAATCAGATACTATTTATAACCAAAACTCAATAGTGCGTCCCGGGTCGAACATGGGGAGGCGAACATTTGGCTTAAAAAATCCACATTTCGCTTTTTATTTATTTTTGTCATTTTTATCTTTTATAATTTTTTTGGTGTTTTTATCAAGTAAGAGATCAGATCGATCAAAACATTATCTAACTAATCTACTTGCAAAATATAAGAGAGAGAGAGAGAGAATATCAATATATTGATGAACAAATGTTTCCTACAGCTATGAAAGTGGAAAAACTATACTATAAAGTAGTAAAGATAGATGGAGATGAGAAGAGTTCCCCTCGACGGTCGCTTGGAGGAAGGCTCATTCTGATGGTGCCCGAATGAAGGTGGTGAGAAGCGGGACGACGGAGAATGGCGACGAAGGAAGGATGATGGGGCAAGACGTCATCGCAGTGAGGATCTACTTCCCGAAGTAGGAGAGAAGACGACCGCGGGATGCTCCACGAATGGGGTTGAGGAGAGGGAAAAATATTTGATTCTACTCTAGAGGAACATCCCGGGCTTGGGACAAGCTCTCTCTAGAGCCTTGGAAGTGGTGAATAGAAGAAAGGAAGAGATGAAAAAGAATGGGAAGGGTAGGGGTCCTTTTATAGTGGAGGAAAGGATCAATTCCATATATAGGACATTTAGTGGCAGTCCTAAACATCGCTGAAGATCTGCCACAAACGACGCTGAAGACTGCCTTGTGTCCATGCAGCCACTACACTAGCGCACACTCCGCGCGCCCGTGTCTCACGCCTCCGCACGCTCTGTGCACGTGCGCACTGCTGCTGCCTCCACGCGTGCGCACCCGCAATGCTGTGCGCGTGCGTGCGCATGGGTGGCCCCGGTTGTGCCACATGGCGCGATCTGGGTCATCCATCTTCTTTCCTTTGTAGGGGCTACTACAGAGGTCGGATTGAGTCGATTTTCATGATGTTGGGCTGTGATCGTTGACCTGATCCCTACAGAGGTCGGACAGCATATGGTGCTACAAGACTCCGATCAAGGCATATTCGGAGGCGTTGGACTCCGATCGTCGTCCTGATCAAATCTGTATGGTCGGATCATCAATCCAAGGCTCCAAATTAAATCTCCTCTCCTGGCCATAAAAGGACGTAATTAACCTAAAATATACACAAACTACTCTAAATGTAGAATGATGCATGCTATGCAATATTTATAGTACGAAATGCATATCTAAGCCTAGAGACATGCATAAATAGGTATTTTAACCTAAATGGATGTGTCTACATCATTGATCTTTGGCAAACCTTTGACAAGCTCATGTTTCACAAGTTTACTAATGTTTCCCATGTGAACATGACCTAGCCATCTATGCCAAAGTTTGCCTCTTCATCAAATATGACAAGACATTCAAGACTGTCGCATTTTTTGAAGTTGACGGTGTAGATATCTTTATGCCTATTTCCTTTGGGAAGAGTTTGTTTTGCTTCTTTTTCCCATATTTTAAATCCATTTGATGTGAAAGTGATTTTGTATCCTTTATCACATATTTGGCTTACACTTAGAAGGTTATGTTTTAATCCACTAACTAAATGTACATTATCAAAAGAGGTGGAAGAATTACCAATTTGGCATGTACCAATAAATGACCCTTGTGGTTGTTCCCAAATGTGACCGTACCACCGTCCTAGCGATAAAGTTGCAAGAATAGGTCTTCCTCCTCGGTCATGTGCTTTGAACATCCACTGTCCATGATCCATCTCCTTTCTTCTCATTCCTATTATTGGTTTGCGTTTGTGAGGTCTTGGTTTGGCTGATCTATAAAGTGGCTTCAATGTTCCATTGATTTATCAATATGTCTACTTCTTATAGTCTACTTGACCCACAAAACGAGATTGCAATAGTGCTTTTGGTACCCATTTTTGTTTGGGTCCACAGTGGTTAGATGTTGCCTGTTTAGGCAAGATACCTTTCTTTTTGTTTTGGCTAGAACTAGATGCTTCATGATCAATTTTAGGTATGTTGCCTAACCTAAATTTTGTGGTGCTCTAGGTTTGTGTTCCTAATATAGCTTATGCAAGTTTCTACTTCCCTTAGTAAATTTAGCCAGATCATTTATGAGAATAGCATAATTTTATTTTAATTTATCTATATCTACCTTTAAATTATCTATGTGTGATTTTAATGAGGTGATTTCATCAGATAATTCTTTATTTCGTTGTGTAAGCATATCTTTTTGTGCTCTTTCCTCCCCTAATGTTTTTGCTAGGTTTTTATTTTCTAATTTAAGAGACTTAGCTATGTCATGCATCTCCAAAAATGCTTCTAATAGTTCATCTTGTGAAAAAGAGGTTACCTCATCTTCTGGTGCCATTAGTCCTAGAAGAGCTTCTTCTCTAGAGGTTTCTTCTTCTTCTGAACTTGAGTCTAATTCATCCCAAGTTGCTGTGAAGGCCTTTTTCTTTCCTTCTCTTCTAGGAAACTTCTTTCCTGACTCCTTTTTGAGAAATGGACAATCCTTCTTGATGTGTCCTTTTCTCTTGCAGTTGTAGCAGATAATGGCATCTGCTTTGGCCTCTTCTTTCTTCTTTCTCCAGCTTCTTTTGTTCTTGAGGAACTTTCTAAACTTTCTTGAGAGGAGAGCTATGTCTTCTTCTTTGTCTTCACTTGAGGAATCTTCCGATTGTTGGTTGGCTTCAAGAGCTATAGTCTTCTTCTTGACTCCTTCAACTTCATGCTCCTTCATGTGTCGGAGTGGAACCTCGTAGGCCATAAGGCTTCCGATAAGATCGTCTAGCTTCAAGGTAGATGATCCTTTGACTCTTGTATGGCTGTAGTCTTGGTCTCCCAATCACTAGTGAGTGATCGGAGAATTTCCTCACCAAAGCTTCGTTCTTGATCTCCTAGTCTAGATTCCTTAGGGAGTTTATGATGTCCAAGAATCTCGTGAACATCTCTTTAATTGATTCTCCCTTTTTCATCCTAAAAAGCTCATAATTTTGCATCAATAGATTTACTCTAGTTTCCTTTACCTTAGATGTCCCCTCGTGGGTGACTTCGAGGATGCTTCAAATCTTGTAGGTTGTCTTGCAAGCAGAGATGCGGTTGAATTCTACTCTAGAAAGCCTGCAGAAGATTGCATTCATGGCTTTTGCATTATGCGTTACCATCTTCTTTTGATCTGGTGTTGCTGCCACTCCCTCCTTGATCTTAGGACATGTGTACTTAAAGGCAATGACATCCTACACCTCGAATCCATCGACTCTAGGAAGATCTGCATCCTGGTCTTCCAGTATCTGTAGTTTATTCCATCAAAGAGAGGAGGTCGACCTACTGATTACCCCTCAGCATATGTGTCAACAGATGACTTTGACATCTTCTGGATAACCAGGCTCTAATGCCAATGAGGGTTTGCCTGTGGATTGAATGTATACTAGAGGTGAGGGGTGAATAGTATTGCCTTTTTCAAACAATAAAAAGTAAAAATGAATTTACAACAAAGTCAAGCACAAGTTACACCTGGAATTAGAGTGGAAACCCAAACCAGGTGAAAACCACTACCTAAGCCTCTTAGCTTAAGATTTTCCTGATTAGTCAAGGCTAGTCAATCCACTATCGTACCACTTGAACGAGGGTGGCACAACCTCTTTACAATCACTTCTCTTTTTACTCTGAAGAGAAGAATAAGAATAACAACACGGATCTTCCCAACACCTTAGCATTCATTAATCAAAACAACAATGTTGAAGAACAATAAATATATCTATGGAACCTCAATAAAAATTGATGTAAACACATTTACACTACTTAAAATGTCTATTTATGCATGTTCTTAAGCATAGGATTGCATTTCATGATATAAATATTGCATAACATGCATCATCTTGCATTTAGAGTAGTTTGAATAAAATGGAGGTTAATTGTCTCCTTTTATGTGCTTGGACAGAGCAAACATTTTATCGGGGCCTTCGATCAAAGATCCAACCATATGGATGTGATCAGGGCGACGATTGGAGTTCAACGACTCCAAGATCGCCCTAATCAGGCATCCGTAGCATCAGATAGTGACCGAGGAACCCTAGAAGATCAAGGGCCAGGATGGTGAAAATCCACACTTCAGATGACAAATCCAACCGCACAGATGAATTCGGATTGACGATCGCAGCCCAACGACACAAAAATCGAGTCAATCCGACATCCGTGGCACCATCCACAACTTCCAGAAGATGGACAGCCAAGATGGCACCACGTGGTGCCATCTCAACTGCCCAAATGGCCTCCAACACCGCCGCACCTTTTCTTCTTCAATTAGCACGTCGATTCTCCACCGTTGGATCAAGATCCAACGGCTATGGATGCAGCTGGCTAATTCATCCGCGCGACCATTTCGAAGGCGTAGCGCAGCGGTGACGCAACCGCAGGCGAAGCAGAGGTCGCAAGATCGAGTCCCGCGAGCCTCAAATTGGGCGCAAGCAAGCTGGCGTGTGGAGCGTCAGATGGAGATCGGACGGCCGTGCGTGCCCGATAGCGCCGACGTGCGATTGAACACACGGCGCGGACGCGCAATCTGACGCGCCAGGCGGGCGGGCTGCAGCGGGTGAAGCACAATCTAAGCCGTCCGATCGCTAAGAACCAACAGACGTGCGCAGGCGTTGCGCGCGCGAGCAGGCAATCAGGCACGCGCGAGCCGCCCACGACGGAGGCTTTAGCGACGGCTTTATCCGTCACTAAAGACCCCTTATTTATTATTTTGAAGTTGTAATGTCCATTTTGCCCCCACTCCTTGCAACTATAAAAGGAGACCCCCTCCATACGAAATTCTCATCCCTTCCTTCTCCTCTCTACCCCTCCAAAGCTCAAGAGAAGCTTGTCCCACACCCGGGATGCTTCTCGCGAGATAAAGTCCAATTTTCTTTCCCCTTCGGAAGTGGATCCCGCGACGATGACGGCATGCTGCTTCATTCCCATTCTTCTGCTTCGTCCTCCTTCGTCTTGCTTCGTTCCCCTTCGTCCAGGCGTCGTCCCGTCCGGCTCGTCCTCCAAGCAACCGTCGAGGAGGATTTCTCTCTCCCTATTCTTTTTACTGCTTTCTAGTATAGATTTACTACTTTCTAGTGTAGTTTTGTTCATCCTCCAAGCAATCGTCGAAGAGGACATTTCTCCCTCCATTCTTTTAATGCTTTCTAGAGTAATTATTTTATGCTTTGTAGTTGTAAGAGTGAAATGAACAATCTCCTTAATGAAAAATTCCTTGTTTATTCTACATCTCATTTTAATTTCTCTGTGTAATATTCTCTTTCTCTCTTACTCTCTCTCTCTTCTATTTATTGTAAATAATTAGATAGTTTTAAATTGAATTATTCTGTGACAAATAAAAGAAATGCGTAGTTTTTAAATCAAACGTCCACCTCACTGTGTTCGACCCAAAATTTTCATTTTAGTATAAATTTTATTTGTTGAACACGAATTCTTCGCTTTCGAACTACAACGACAGGTTTTCCAAAACCAAACACGTTAGCGTAGCCATTCGTAAACATTCAACATTTTGGCACCATTGTCGGGGAGGCGACGATCTTTGATTTCTCTTCGCGTTTTATAACTTACAAATCATTTACTTCACTTTTCTCCTTTCTTATTGTAATTGCAGGTACTCTTTTGAGATGAGCAAAAGTGGTAGATTGGAGTAAAGTGCTGTGGAAGGTTTTGTAAGTTATCCCCCATTCTTTCCCCCTCCATAGATTTCATTCGCCACATTGAATCCAAATTCCAATTAACCTAGGTGTTTGCATAAATCCTAAGAATAGTTTGGTTGTTTGGATTCTCACTCACATTCATTCCACCTCCATTTATATAAAAAATAAAAAAAAACAAAAAATAAAAAGATAATTTTGTGGGGCAATTTTCAACAAACACACAACGTACACCCACATTTAAAGGCACTTAATCGAATTGATTTGTTTCTTCTCAACCAGGTTCTGATTTGTGGAACCAGTACACATAAAGCAACACATAAAAGAGTAGAAATCATTCTAGGTTAACCATCTTTGTGTGCCTAACTTAGTGGTGCATTTGTGGTCAGTTGTTTGAGTTGTTTGGGCCGCACCACTTCAATTAAAATCAACTCATCAAGTAGCTGCCAATTAGGTTCAACTCTTAGGGATTTACCAGGCACTCCACATTCTTTTTAAACTTTAAAGGAAAACATCTTCACCTATGCTTGCAAAACCTGGTGTGCCAATGAAACCTGTTTGAAAACACCTAAAGTTGGATCCTAAAAGCTACTAAGCAAGATTTGAACCTTAAAATTCACCACATCAAAAATAATCTTGCTTGAAAACCACTGGTTGTGCACGCACGCACAAATCAATCAATCATTAAAGGCACAACCCATTTAAAGGGCCCATCACATTCCAAAGCACATTCAAACCTAGGCCTAAATAAAACAGAGTAGACGTTGGCCTTAAGGATTGAACTCGCTCTTCAGAACTCAGAACGAGATTATTTTCGATTAGTCTGTTTCTACTGTTCAATCTGATGTCTAGCTAGGGGAGCAGAGTCAAACGATCATGGCTAGGGGGTACACTAGGAATCGGAGGCGCAAGCCGAAGGAAGAACCTTCTCCCCAGTCCCTCCTTCTAACTGGTTGGATTGAACAGACGGAAGTAGATCAAATCGTTCCTTTATCTCAAGACGGGTTTTGAGAGTTTGTAGGTCTTTAGGCTAACCCATTTAAGGACAGGTTTGATTGTTTGTATTGCAGGGTGCCTTTCTTCCTCCCGTGTCTCATGAATCCTTCCACATATTTCACGCATTCCCGCTCTTTCCCTCCTGTTGTGAATTATCATCAACATGACGATTATCCCAACTCATATTGTAATCAACCATCAGTTAGTTGGGATAATTCGGATTGGAGATACAATTCCATACCTCCGTGTTTAGGGTCTAACCCTGAACACTTTCATTCTGATTTCTATCCTTCTTAGAGCTACATCGATTATAGATCATCTTCCTTTCATGAACAACCTAATACGATCTACAATCAAGAAGGATACACCGATCCTTACCCATCCTCTAATTTCACTGCCTTTAGGTCATCACCATCTTTTCAACAATCTGAAATGACCTATTATCAGGAAGGGTATAATGAATCTCAATTCGTTAATTCCCCTACATTGAGCTCAAACCCGCCCAACCCTGAACTGACTCATTTGGTTCAGGTTAACTAGGTTCAAGATAAGGTTCTGGCTAACTTGAGGAATATTATTCAATCTTTAGAAGTTCAGCCAATACCTTGCATTGAGAGATTGGAGCCCCTAATTGAAATGATTGATGATTTAAACAAGTCTTTGTTGGATTGGCTCCAGGACGTTAAGGATAAGAACCCAGGTGAATTTCTACTTGGGAAATTAGCGAAATTGAGGATGAAATTCATAGTTGCTTTGATTCAATCTTGGAATAATTCCCAGGATGAACCCTCTTTAGGAAAGCCAATGACAGAACCCGCTCAGGCACCTGTTGGGGGGACACGTGTTACGAGGCTGACCAGATTAAATTAAAGCAATCAATTAAGGATGATCTGATTTCTTCACCTGAGATCCCTGAACCAGGTTACGAGGAAACGTATGTCTCTGGGGAACACAAAGTGACAACTGATTTTGGGACATACATTGATACGGATCCTGATGATGAAGATTCAAGTTACGAAGTCTCACGCAAGTTTTCTGAACACGATTTCTGTGAGACGATTGGGCCTGAGGAATCTGATAGATCATTTGATAGCCCAATAACTGAGGAAACTGATCTTATTAGAACACACATTACGGATCCAGAATCGCATTTTCTGGAGGAATCAATTCAATGCCCTGATTATCAGTTACACCCTGTTGAGCTTATTGATGATTCTAATTCTGAGATAATTAGACCCAAGTCAATTTTGATTCTGCCACATCATTTAGACTTGGAAATTTCAAACGGGGTGATGAATATACAAGAGATCCTAGAATTTGATATGCTGAATGAGGAGGATAGGAGCTGGGAAGTTTTGATTTGGGAAGTTAATTTTGGAGGAAATGGAAGATTGAGTCAAAGGGTTCCTTTTAAGCTGAAACCATCAAATCAGAACCCTTACGACATTTGTTTCGAGGATGTTCAACTCAAGCACACATTCAACGATTATCCTTTTGAGCTTCAATTCTCTATAACTCGACTTTTTGGTCTTAGGTTGCATCCTCATAAATCGCAGGCCCGACCCCGCTTGCATTTTGATTTCAGGTTTTGGATAATTTTTATCCAGAACCTAAGATATTCTCGATTATGGGGTGTGGGTCTGCACCACAATCTGGTCCACATCTATGGACCTCTTTTGATAGGTCAGAGGATTCTTCTGTTTATTTTAATTCTGACCTACACTTGTGAATTCTTCATTTCTTTTCTTTGTATAGTGTGCCTAGCTGAAGACACTAAACTCAGCACATATACAATTCTTTTTAATTTTTCATCTCGAAGCGGACTTGACATTCACGCAATTCAGGTGCTTTCTTCACTTTTCCACTCGGTTTTATGTCTTTTTAATACAATGAGGACATTGCATTAGATAGGCATGGGGGGGTGGATATTTATCTCTGAATTCATTCGTCAGCTCCGTAGATTTGTTTTCTTTTATTAAAAAAAAAAATCGAAATTAGGAAAGAGAATATGGGTTTAAGAAAATTTTCAATCTTAGGAAATACTACATTAAGATCTGAACACAAAGACCCTTCAGGTCTTTGGACTTAATTAGCCTGTGTATCCACTAAAATGTGGATTTGTCTTTGAGACCTCGCCATCTTAATTCTATTATAATTGGAATAAATAAGTTTGGGTGATAAGTACACGACTTATCAACCCATCCTCTGATTTGAGGGAATTTTGAGTTTTAAGCATCTGCACACTTTCCTTGCATTGACTCATTGTTCGGCAATTTTAACGGAAATTGGGTAGCTAATGAACCTTCTAGGGTGATATGGCTGGCAAGTTATCGTGTGTAACAGCCCATAGGTAGGTTGTCCAGAGCCCAGTCACTGGACCTTTCTCTTTTTGCTGCCTTTAGGTAAATCTTAGACCAGGGAAGCCACCTACTTAAAAAAAAAAAAAAATCAAAAAAGAAAAGGAGAAAAGAACAAAAAGAAATAAGCCACACTTAGCTGCACGAGTATGGCTGGCAAGTTGTCGGTGGTAACAGCTCATCGACCGGTTGTCCAGAACCCAGCTCAGAAAATGCACTAAAAATTCCCAAAACACTTAGGAAGAAGCGGAGAAGTAGAATAAATCGAGGAGATATACACTGGATTCACCCTTGTGTTGACCCCATAAAAAAATAAAAGTAGGGAAAAAGCTACCAGTTGTAAAGATACACCTTTAGGCAGAATTCTTTTTGAGGTCACCTAAAGGCATAGAAATCCGAAATCCGTTTTAATTGCCAGTCAACGAGTCTATCACAATCACAATAAGATGCTTAAAACTTAGGGTTCTCATCAAATCTTGGGTGAGTTGAATGGCCGTAGAAAGCCACTCTTAAACCCTAAAATTTGAAAATCCAAAAAAATTAGAAAAGAGTAAAAAGAGAAAAAGAAATTTTTCTTTGAATAAGGCGAGGGCTTGAGGCGGTCTGCATTTGGCTGATACCCGGGTGCTATTGTGTCTTTGAAAGTTCAGTTTCTAAGTAGACAATTTCTTAATGATTGAAAATAACTCAGGTCCAAATAATCCAACCTAATTCTTTTATAAATATCATATAGTTTTTGCTAGGGACTAGCAAAAGATAGGCATGGGGGTATGATGTAAACACATTTACACTACTTAAAATGTCTATTTATGCATGTTCTTAAGCATAGGATTGCATTTCATGATATAAATATTGCATAACATGCATCATCTTGCATTTAGAGTAGTTTGAATAAAATAGAGGTAATTGTCTCCTTTTATGTGCTTGGACAGGGCAAACATTTTATCGGGGCCTTGGATCAAAGATCCAACCATATGGATGTGATCAGGGCGACAATTGGAGTTCGACTCCAAGATCGCCCTAATCAGGCATCCATAGCATCAGATAGTGATCGGGGAACCCTAGAAGATCAAGGGCCAAGATGGTGAAAATCCACACTTCAGATGACAAATCCAATCGCACGGATGAATTCGGATTGACGATCACAGCCCAACGACACAAAAATCGAGTCAATCCGACATCCGTGGCACCATCCACAACTTCCAGAAGATGGATGGCCAAGATGGCGCCACGTGGCGCCATCTCAGCCGCCCAAACGACCTCCAGCACCGCCGCACCTTTTCTTCTTCAATCAGCGCGTCGATTCTCCACCGTTGGATCAAGATCCAATGGTTGTGGATGCAGCTGGCTAATTCATCCGCGCGACCATTTCAAAGGCGTAGCGCAGCGGTGACGCAGCCGCGGGCGAAGCAGAGGTCGCGGGATCGAGTCCCGCGAGCCTCAAATTGGGCGCAAGCAAGTAGGCGCGCGGAGTGTCAGATGGAGATCGGACGGCCGCGCGCACCCGATAGCGCCGACGCGCGATTGAACGCACGGCGCGGACGCGTAATCTGACGCGCCAGGCGAGTGGGCTGCAGCGGGTGAAGCGCGATCGTGAGATCGGACGGCTAAGAACCAGCGGACGTGCGCAGGCGTTGCGCGCGCGAGCAGACAATCAGGCACGCGCGAGCCGCCCACGACGGAGGCTTTAGCGACGGCTTTATCCGTCACTAAAGACCCCTTATTTATTATTTTGAAGTTGTAATGTCCATTTTGCCCCCACTCCTTGCAACTATAAAAGGAGACCCCCTCCATACAAAATTCTCATCCCTTCCTTCTCCTCTCTACCCCTCCAAAGCTCAAGAGAAGCTTGTCCCACACCCGGGATGCTTCTCGCGAGATAAAGTCCAATTTTCGTTCCCCTTCGGAAGTGGATCCCGCGACGATGACGGCGTGTTGCTTCATTCCCGTTCTTCTGCTTCATCCTCCTTCGTCCTGCTTCTTTCCCCTTCGTCCAGGCGTCGTCCCATCCGACTCATCCTCCAAGCAACTGTCGAGGAGGATTTCTCTCTCCCTATTCTTTTTACTTCTTTCTAGTATAGATTTACTGCTTTCTAGTGTAGTTTTGTTCATCCTCCAAGCAATCGTCGAAGAGGACATTTCTCCCTCCATTCTTTTAATACTTTCTAGAGTAAATTTATCTCTTTCTAGAGTAATTATTTTATGCTTTGTAGTTGTAAGAGTGAAATGAACAATCTCCTTAATGAAAAATTCCTTGTTTATTCTACATCTCATTTTGATTTCTCTATGTAATATTCTCTTTCTCTCTTACTCTCTCTCTCTCTTCTATTTATTGTAAATAATTAGATAGTTTTAAATTGAATTATTCTGTGACAAATAAAAAGAAACGCGTAGTTTTTAAATCAAGCGTCCGCCTCCTTGTGTTCGACCCGGAATTTTCATTTTAGTATAAATTTTATTTGTTGAACACGAATTCTTCGCTTTCGAACTACAACGACAGGTTTTCCAAAATCAAACACATTAGCGTAGCCATTCGTAAACGTTCAACAGAAATGTCAAACCAGAATTTCAACAGAGATTCAAAATGACGTGCTTTGAATGACGTGAATAGCGAAGCGTAGAAACACTAGAAAGAAGCATCAAAAGCTTCAATCTTTTTGAGGGTATTTCTATTGAAAGTTGATTATAAAAAAGAGCTGCGTACAATCTCTATTTATACTAAAAAGTTGGTCTAAAAAGGAAGTCAAATTAGTCGATCAATTAAGGTATATTAATCAATCAAAAAGCTATTTGGTTGATCAATTAAGTTATTTGATCCATCACTAATTGGTCGATTAATTAGCTTGGTTGGTCGATCAAAAGGGTTTTAATTAACTTCCTAAAATGGGCTGGTTTGATCGATTAACTAAGTTGGTTGATCGATCAATCAATTTTAGTCGATCAAGAGGAAGAATTGGTCGATCAATAACCCTAAAAACTGATTTCAAAAGAAGCGTGAAAATCCGTTTGAGTTTTATTTTTGAGGTTCCTTATAATAATATCCTAGACTCAAACAAAAGTAAAAAACACAAATCAACCACCATCTAAACTTGATCCAAGAGAGAAGCTTTGATCCGAGATGGTCTTGAAATATTTGTGTAATAGTAAACATAATTTTGGTGCATCAAAATAGAGGTGCTTACAATGGTTACTGATCTGAGTAAGGTGTAGAAGGTTCAGGATTGGTAAGGCTTGTGATATGACATGTGCTTGGCCTTGGGGAGGTTGGGTTGGACATACCTCTGGGTAGGTATATTCCTTAGGTTGGGTTCTGCCTGAGATGGTAGTGTATGTGCTTGTCAAGGTGCAGCTAAGTGTTCTAGCTGGGCTCTCATCTCAGCTAATGTCGCGTCCTATCTCTGCTGCATAGCAATGTTCTGTTGTTGCATGTCAGCAAGAGCTTTCATGAGGTTCCCCAACTAATCATCTCGTGTAGGCCCAAATTGAGAGTATTGGGTAGGCCTGGGTTGGAGTTATTGGTAGGCACACGATGGATACCCGTGTTGTTGTGGTGGAGGTGGTGCTTTGATCGGGTTCTGTAGTGGTGGTGTAGAAGGTTGATGAAAGTTAGGTCTCTGTGAATTTTCCGATCACGAGAAATTTGGATGATTACATGTTGATGGGAAAAAAATCATCGTTCTAGGAAATGATTGCATCGTAGTATTGTGACGAAAATCTCAACAACACTTAAATTTATAAGTGCTTGAAAACAAAATTGTGTTCGAGATCATTCACAGGGAGCAAATTTGGAATTCACAACACTAATCGTAATTAACAACAGATGAGCACAATAATGAATCTCAATCAAGATATTCAATGAATAATATACTCAAAAACTTTATTCACTAATACAAATGTATCTCAAGAGTTAGTGCGATAAAAAGAAATCAGGAACCCTAAAAGGAACGATGATTTAAATCACCACTTAATCCCTCAAATTAAGCATATATCTCACAACTCAAATTTTCCAATAGTAGCTTGAACCATATGTCAACCAATTTCTCGAATAAATCCAGAAAACCAACCAAATCAGACATCGCAAGAAAGGCACAGATGCCTTAAATACTCAAGCCTCACCACAAGCAACCAACCTCTCGAAATGCTAAGTGTTGAGTGGGCATGCACTCATCCCAAGGCAAAATTACCCCCCACCCCTCTCAGAATTTCCTTTCTTTCTTAATCAGGTATTTAATCAAGTAATCAGGTCAAGTACAGGGTCTAGACCCGCGGGTAGTAGGTCGGGGGTAAGGAGTGGTAAAGGGTGTGGCACGAGGACCTCATCCCCGGTGAAGAGGCAACGAGGCCTTGTGACGAATGTATCTTATATGCCTTCACTAGGTCTTTGACACATGATGTGGGACTTTAATCCTCACTTCCTCTTCGTGCTACAACAGGTTATGTGATGGGAACACCATCATGAGCCATAACTAACTCATTTTAATCCAATTAAGTTAGTAAATGCTCCTACATAACTAGCAGAGAGCCATAAGTCACTACATAACCATTCTGAGGGAAATATAAGAAAATAGGGTTAAAACTATAGTTTTGCCATCATATCATGAATGCAGTACAATCAAGGGTTTTCCTAGGGAGTAATTAAGGGTCAAATGGTCCTTAAAGCCTAACAAGTGGGTTAGAACAAACAGAAAAGAGTTTTCACGTGTTTTAAGAATTAAATAACTTTTGAAACCCTAAAAATAGATCCGCTTAATTAACTGAGGTTCTAGGCATGATAAAATTCACCTAAACCCTCTAAAATTCATAAAAAAATATTCTCTAGGGTTTGGAACCTTCAATTTGAACATCAGAACCCATCTTGACCCAAAATAAGAGTCTCAGACAAACATTTGCCCTAATTTGGGTTTTTACATAAATTATCAAGTCAAACTTGGTCAAAATCTAAATCTAACTTCACCATTGGATTCCTTGGGTTCAAATTAGGTTTGTAACAAAATTTGGGCCCAATCTGAGATCATCTTGACCAAGTTTGCATTTTGGTCCAATCAAATTCTTTTTATCTCATTCAAACCCTTAACTTTTGAATTTTCTTACAAATAGCCCCCTAACTTCTTTGTCTTCTTCACAAGTAGGTCCCCACGCCATTTTTGGAAGGTGAAACCTTCACCATCGAGTTTCGAGCGAGGATTTCTCGCTCAATTCTCAATCAATCCTTCTCAAAATTGATACAGGGATTCCTTGGGGAGTTTCTTTCCATTTGAGCCATTCCTTGGATTCTAAGTCCCTCCCAAAAGGTCGTGCGAACCTTTCAAAGGTTCGAGTATCCCTTGTCGCAACTACCTTCCAAGCTTGAAAGCTTCTTTCCAAGCTTGGAAGGGCTTCCTATGGCCTATAAAAGAGACCCCAGGGCACGACCGTGCTCCTTAGCAAGTTTTGGCCGAAGAAACCCTCATCTTCTCCATCTTCAGCCACCTTCAGACTTAGCTCCGACGACCCCTCTCTGCTCTCCTCCTCTGGCTGTCCAACCATCAAATTGGATGGCCGACTATCCTCCCCTCGTCTTCGCGAACCTCTCCTGCCAATGAGAGTTCATGCCTCTACCTCAGTCGACGTCGCCGTCTCGCCGCACTATCTTCCTTCTTCGGCTCTGGTCAACCAGCACCGACAACCCTCTGCCACCCTACTCTCTCACTAAGTCCTTCTTTTGCTCCCTCCCTCTTTCTATTTCATTTTCCTACCCTCACAGACGCACACAACCGCCAACCACTGCTGCTCACCTCCATCTTCTCAATCTCCGGCTGCTCCTCCGGTGAGGCATATCTGCCACTACACTCCTCCATCTGTCTCACCAACCACCCCATAACCTTCTCCGTTCCACCGCGAACAAAAGCCCTCTCCTATTTTGTTCCACCACTCACCCAAACACGCCCCTGAACAACCCACATTCGCATGGCCGTTTTCATCACCATCAGGCCTCCACCTTCAGTCTCACCACACGCTGCAACCACCACTGCACTCGCCACTCCACGGCGAACCTACTGAGCTGTATGACACAGCCAAGAGGCCCTTTTCTTGAGTTTCAGGTCTCCAGTCATCGTCGCCATTGCCGCAGCTGCTTCAAGCAAGCTTCAAGCCACTCCAGGGCACCTTTGCTCCAGGCCTTGACTCCAGATCGTGCGGAAACATCATGCGCACATGCCCAGGTCTTCAATTGAAGGAAATACCCTCAGCAGCTGACCCGATCAAAGAGGAGACCGTGCTGTTGCAGACGCGCAAAAGGAAGGTGGGACTTTAGTCCCACCTCAGAAGCTAAAGGGCATGTGAGGTCGCATAAGTTGATTTTGTGTCTAAGGCTCTTTGCCTCAGACACTAGGGGTGAGGTCCCCACTTACCTGCGCCTTGCCCGTGACCTGGCCCCCACAGGCCTAGTGCAGAGCCGACCCACCTAACCCGTTCCACTTCTCGGCTGCGATCATGCCAGCAACCCCGGACCCGGGTGCTTTCTAGGTCCGAAACCCGAATACCTGGTACTGTGGAAGGCTCTGGGAGAGCGTGTGACCCAGAAAGAGAGATAACACATGGGGGCAAGGGGGTTTTGCTATAGGGAGTAACGGCTGACACTTAGCCATTTGAAGAACCTTCCCCCTCTACGTGAAGCAGGAGAAGCAAAGCACAGAAAGGAAGGAGAAGGAAGGGAAGCTGCACAGGAAGATAAAAAGAAAAGTAGAAGAACAGAAGAAGAACAAAAGGAAGAAGAGAAGACAAGGCAGGAGAAGCAAAGCATAGAGAGAAAGAAAGAAGAAGAAGAAGAGAGACCCTTGAGTCTCTAAACAGCACTGTAGCATCAGGCTATTTAAGCCGTCTGATACATCTGATTACATATATTTGAGGCTTTGATTTAGTTGCTATTTGTGAGGAGTAATTGGTGATTTAAATCACCATTTTACTCTATTCTTTTTGCACATTGATACCTGACATTATTATTGTTGAAATCTCTTATATTTTTTATTCCAATTGTGATCTTGAGTTTTGAATTTCATATTGCTCCCTGTGTTCAACCTCGGACTTAAAATTCGAGTAATAAATATTATTTGTTTTCAAAGTGATTTCGGCTATACTATAAACACATTTTTTAAAACCTTGATTTCGCTTATCAACATTATGCTTCTCTCCAATTGAAGCAACTGCTCTGCTTCCTTCTTCAATTGAAGCTGCAAGTAGCTTTACGAGATGATTCCATAGTTCTTGGTCATGGTGGTGATGTCAATGATGATCGAAGCTTGGTAAATGGAGGAGGAGATGACCAACAATCCAGTGAAGCCTGAAACTCAAGAACATGGGCTAAACGTCCCAATCAAGAGGTCCAGAAGCATCGTCGTGAGGTGGAGAAGGTGACAGTGGTGTTATTTTAATGAACGGAGGCGTGTAGCGGGTAAACGGTATCAGAGACGAAGGGTAGCGGTGGGATCATTCAGTGGAGCTTCTTGTAGACCAAAACTCTCAAGAGCTTGAGGGCTTTTGGTCTATGAGATGTGGTTAAGGTAGTGGGGTGGTTGGTGTGTCATTGGTTGAGTGTAGCAACCAGACGAAGCTCGCCGGAGCTACGTGGGCCACGAAGAAGATGTAGGGGGAGATCGATGAACGGCGGTTGAATTAGGAGGATAAGAAGTTAAGGAGATGCCAGAGAGAAAGAGGGAGAGAATAGACCTAGCTAACAGATGAAAGGAAGGGAGCTGGCGCCAGTTGTGATTGGCCGACGCCGGAGGAGATGAATTCTCCAGTGATGAGGACGGCGAGGAAGAAGGGTCGAGGATGCCCCTGATTTGGCTGTCGTGGAGCAGACGAAGGCGAGGAAGAGGAAGGCACTCTCAATTTGATGGTTGAGAGGCTGTAGGAGGATGGAGGAGGGCATCACCGGAGCTTGGTCAGAGATCGCCGAGGAAGGAGGAGAAGAGGAATTTTGGCCTCAAGCCTAGCTCGAATTGATCCTAAGAGCTTGGGTAGCTTATATAGGTGTCGATCAAGTCTTGATTCACCCTCAATCCACGTGAATTCCCCATGAAAATTGTGAGGAACTCCCACTAATTTCGTGGGTTCGCTGACGATGTAGGGTTGGTTTTAGTCCTCAAGAGATGGATCTTCGTGTAGGGCATTCTTCAATCAACAATCATCTCCAAAATTAGAGTGATTTGGTTGACAAATCGAGGAGATTTCTTGGATTGATCATTGGCAGTTTGGGTAAGATCCTGTTCAGACCTATTCATGGCTACAGGGACCTAAACATAAAGGAGATGACAAAGTAGGGGGCTTCTGTAATAAACTCGAAACCTAGGGTCTAATTGTGAGAGATAGAGATCTTAGGGACTAAATTGCAAACTAGGTTAAAATGGACTTTGATTTGGCCCAAATTTTGGTCTTAACCTAATTTGGACCTAAGGAATCTAATGGAGAACTTAGATTAGAGTTTTTACCATGTTTGACTGGAAAATTTGCATAGAAACCCAAATTAGGGTAAAATCCCATCTGAAACTCTGTTCTAAGTCAAAATGGGTTCAGATGGTCAAACTAAGGGTACTAAACCTCTTAGAATATTTTTTTATGAGTTTTAAGAGGTTTAGATGAATTTAATTCTGACCATAATCTCTTTAATTTAAGTGGGTTGATAATTAGGATTTTATGTACTATTTTGGTTCTCGAAATGCGTGAAACCCTATTTATGTTAGTGTCGACCCACTTTTTGGACTTTTGAGCTCATTTGACCTCTAATTAACCCTTCGATGACCCCGTGGTTACTCTTCATTCATGTTGTGATGTTAAAAGTATAGATTTACCCCTGTTTTATTACTTTCTTCTTAAAACAGATCTAAGTGGAATTACTGTCCTCAGGCAATCATTCAAGAGAAATTATTACTTGATTCCAACTAATTCAAGCAAGTTATGGTGAATGATGGTTTACCATTATATCCCTATGGCTAACTTTTGCTAGTCCCTAACAAAGTCATATGGAAAGAACTAAATCTCTAAACCATGATTTTGCTATTCAGATGCCTGATTGTGCCACTTCTCTAGAAATTAGATTAGAATACCAACACTAGGACTAGAAGTGCTCAAGTATCAACTAAGATCCAAACTTGACCAGCTTCAGCCTTGGGTTTGCCGCGAAGGTTTCTAAGGCCCGCAAAAACTGCCAGAGGTTCATTGACCCCAACAGTTAAAGCACCCGTGCGTAGATGTTTCATATCCAGGTTCAGTTTGCCAGTGCATTTTTATAAGAGAGAGATGAAGAAGGATTTTTCATTTTGAGAGTTTTCTCTCTTTTCTTTATATATTCCCCTAAATCCAACCTCGGATTGGCCCTATACACGGTTTGTATTGGATTCCTTGTCCCCACTATCAATCCTCAAAAGGTCCCTGGCTTTCGATGCTTCAGGATAGCATTACCTATGGCAACCCCCAAAATCCTGTGTAACGAGCGCGTGCCCCAGACGTCTTTTAAGACGTCTGGGAGGTGGCCCAGACGTCTGTAAAGACGTCTGGGATCACATCCAGACGTCTGACCAGACGTCCGGGATAGTTTACAGACGTCTGGCGAACAGTTATGCTCGCACGGGATATTCGTCTGCGCGCCTGTGCGCGCAGACCTGCGATCCTGCCTCTTTCTCTGCGGCGGCAGGCGACTGCGACCGCCTTCTCTCTCCTCTCCGCGCGGCGTTAAAAGGGGGGGCGCGCCTCCCCTCCCGTCTCCACCATCTTCCTCCTTCTTCTCCTGCCTGTGCGCGAGAGCGAGCGGACGCGAGGACGCAGCGGCAGCGGCAGCCGCAGTAGGCGCGGAGGAGCTGCGGCGTGCGAGGGCGGGGCTCTGCCGTGAGGGCGAGCTCGCCGGGAGCGGCTTGGCCGGACGGCGGAGGGCGCAGGGGGCGCAGAGCGTCGCGGAGAGGGACCTGCTGCGGGCGGAGCAGCGGACGCGCGAGGTGCGACGTGGGCGGCGTCGCGAGCGGAGGCCGAGCAAGGTTCTGATTCTGGAAATTTCCAGAATCAGACGTCTGGATTGATATCCAGACGGCAAGGTCGACGTCTGTGAGATCATACAGACGTCTAAAAGGTGAGTTTCCGCTTTCTTCTTCTTTTGTCGACTGACCGTACTGAGGGAGGGGGGTTGGCTGTGCGCAGGTGTTCTGATTCGTCATCCTTTGCGAATCAGACGTCTGGAAGTTGTACCAGACGGCGGGAGTGACCTCCAGACGTCCGGAGTGACCATCGGACGTCTGGGATCTAGGAGAGACGTCCCCACAGACTTCTGGACGTCCGGGGAACCAAGCCGAACAGGTAATTCTCTGATCCACCGTTTAAGACGTCTGGAAGGAGTTCCAGACGTCGGATTTTGCACAGTATCATCTTTCTCGACCCGTTTAGGGCCCGTTTGGGCTCCGTTTTCCGCGATTCGAGTTGCGTTCGTTTCAGAATTTATTCCTCTACCCGCCTACAGTAGCTATACACTGTTTTGAGACACTCCTTGTGTTTGATCCTTGTGATAGGACCTCGTTCGGTTGCAGTCTTGAGAGTCGCGGAGGCGCGCGGGATTCCCGATCACGCCCCCATTACTCCCGTTGTACCTGGTAGAGTGGTTTTAAGTATTAATAAAATCTGTTAAAGTATGGAACCATAACTAGAACCTAGGGCATTGCATGAATCCTAGGAATGAGAAATATATGGAATGATAGCTCCTAGGTGTTGCATGAATCCTAGGGCCGGAAAACTAGATTGTATGATAGATCCTAGGATATGGCATGAATCCTAGGATGGAAAAACTAGTGGAATGTATATTACTGCAGTCTTGGAAAAATGGAAAGGAATATATAAGCTGCCTGTGAAATTAATTAACAGCTGCCTGTTATGAACAAAGAAACATGTTTGAGATCATGGAAATTGAGAACGTGAATCTGGAAAGTGAAACATATGATGTTCTGAAATAAAGAGCTGGAACCCTACGGGAAATTAGGAGTGGAACTCCTGGAAAGAAAAAGGAATGGAACTGAGATGTAGTTTGTACTGTCTCTTGGGTACGCAGTACCAAGGGAAGTACCTGTACCTGTTTTAGTGCAGAGTGGGGCCAGCCGCCCCAGGGACCCAGGGTTAGGCTTGGCCGCTCTGTACCGACTTGTTGGCCCTCGTGTACGTAGTACCGAGGAGAGCTAGTAGTGTTAGGAGAGTACTAGCTACCCCACGGGCCCCGGGGTTCTGCTAGCCTCCTTCACCGACTTGTTAGGCCCACTAGGGCAAACCAGGGTAGTCAGGCGAGGGTGCGCGGATTGTGGAGGGGCAAGGCCCCGGTTTGGTTACTGTGGAGCGGTTGGACCCCTGTTACTGAGAGGGCTCTGCCCTGGTTCCGTGCTGTGCTTTGGGCGCACCCGTTAACGGAAACGACTGACCACGTGCCAGTACGGGCTAGCTACCTGTGCGTTTATCGCGCGTGCCGTAGTCACCGTTACGTCTGTCAGTGACCTTGGGGTGGTTGACTGAGGGTAGGATCACCACGGGGGACTCTCCCGGCCAGGAGAGCACCACGTGCTACTTCTACTTTTGGAAAAGACTGCAATCAAGATCGTCCCACGAGGACATCCGAGATCAAGTAAAGGATCTGAGAAGTAATTGAAATAGTGGGAAAAATTGAAAGATGTAAATAAAGGAAGTAATAGAACATAACAGCTACTGTACACTCTACTGTTGCCTTTAGTTAGTTTGCCACTCTACTCAGCGTTTTGCTGACGTGTTACACTCGTTACCTTTTTCAGGACCAGGTGTTGAGCAGCCAGGGTCGGCGGCTGCAGAGGACGCTGGGCCGAGTAGGGTCCAGTAGAGTTACCCCAGTTTTGTACCCCTTTTTGTTTCTGTTCTAGTGAGTAGTTTCTGTTTCCGCTGTACCTTCTTTACCTGCAGTTTTTGTTATATGATAAATGTTGTTTTACTGTTGTGGTGGTGCCTACTGTAGTAGTTTCTTTCCTTACTGCTGTACTTTCTTACTGTTAGTTATATTCATGCTGAATGTGGTTTATTTTACTGTCTTTTGGTTACTTCCTCGTTGGACGACTGGGTCTTGGGATTAGTCGAGTCGGTCCGGTTCTCGTGTCTCGTAGGGACTCGGGAACCGGGTCGTTACAAGATGGTATCAGAGCCAGGTTTCGATCCTGGGACCTGTGGGTTATGGGCCCACCACGCTTGGCCAGTCTACAGTTACAGAGTTGGAGCCTTTTGGAGGAGGTGGGCAGTTGGCGACCTCTAGAGTTACGAGGGTACTGTGGGGCAGTGACGGTGACACGGCAGACCAGACCAGAGTTGATAGACCGCATCATCACGGGACAGATGGCCGATCCGTACTTGCAGTCTTTGCGCGACAGAGTACTGTCAGGGGACCCAGGGGACTTCTCTTTCACAGACCAGGTGTTACGCTTGAGGGGACGGCTGTGCATCCCCAGAGACGAGGAGCTGTTGAGAGAGCTCCTGACTGAGGCACACGGTTCCAGATTCACCATACATCCCGGAAACACGAAAATGTACCATGACTTGAGACGCGAGTTCTGGTGGAGAGGGATGAAGCGGGATGTGGGTGAGTTCGTGCAGCAGTGCTTAGTGTGCCAGCAGGTGAAAGCCGAGCATCAGAGGCCTGCAGGGCCGCTTCAGCCGCTTCCAGTGCCAGAGTTGAAGTGGGAGAGCATCACCATGGACTTGGTGGTGGGCTTACCTGTTACCCAGCGAGGACACGACGCGGTCTGGGTAATAGTGGATAGATTGACGAAGACGGCACGATTCTTGCCGATCCGAGTCACTTTGGGACCAGCACAGTTGGCAGAGAGGTATATCCGTGATGTGGTACGACTACACGGAGTTCCGCGGGAGATCGTATCCGACCGGGATACCCGCTTTACGTCCCAGTTTTGGGCTGAGTTTCAGCAGGCTTTGGGGACGAGGTTGAGGTTTAGCACGGCTTACCACCCCCAGACGGACGGACAGTCGGAACGCACGATACAGACACTTGAGGATCTTTTGCGTGCCTGTGTACTAGACTGGAGGGGCTCTTGGGAGGAGCACCTGCCCCTGGCAGAGTTTGCATACAACAACAGTTATCACTCGAGCATCGGCATGGCTCCCTACAAGGCTCTGTACAGACGGAAATGCACGGCACCCTTGAGTTGGGTTGAGGTGGGGACCAAGTGGGAGGTTGGCCCCAGGTTGATCCGGCAGAGTCAGGAGGTAGTTGAGCAGATCCACAGACGACTCCGCACTGTCAGGAGCAGACAGAAGAGCTACGCAGATCGCAGACGCAGAGAGGTGCAGTTCGAGGTCGGGGACCACGTCTTTCTTCGTGTTTCGCCCATGAAGGGCTTACAGCGGTTTGGGGTGAGAGGGAAGCTCGCGCCGAGGTTCGTGGGGCCCTTCGAGGTCCTGGAGCGGGTTGGATCCGTTGCTTACAGACTTGCCCTTCCCCCGCAGCTTTCTGGTGTGCACGACGTGTTCCACGTGTCCAACCTCCGGAAGTACGTAGCCGATCCCAGCCACGTACTGAGTCACGAGAGCGTCGAGGTGAGCGACGACCTGACCTACCCCGAGCGGCCAGTGCAGATCCTAGACCGAGCCGTCCGCAGGTTGAGACGAAAGCAAGTACCCCTGGTAAAGGTTTTGTGGAGGAGCCAGCGGTACGAGGAGGCTACCTGGGAGCCTGAGGCGGCAATGCGGGAGCGGTACCCGGAGCTTTTCGCGGGTACGTCTTTTCGGACCGGCTTCGGTCCTCTTTGAGTTTGTTATGGTTATTTGGACACCTTCTTCCCGCACCCTAGTTGGCGCAAGTTTCGGGGACGAAACTTCCTTTGAGTTTGTTATATTGTAACGAGCGCGTGCCCCAGACGTCTTTTAAGACGTCTGGGAGGTGGCCCAGACGTCTGTAAAGACGTCTGGGATCACATCCAGACGTCTGACCAGACGTCCGGGATAGTTTACAGACGTCTGGCGAACAGTTATGCTCGCACGGGATATTCGTCTGCGCGCCTGTGCGCGCAGAACTGCGATCCTGCCTCTTTCTCTGCGGCGATAGGCGACTGCGACCGCCTTCTCTCTCCTCTCCGCGCGGCGTTAAAAGGGGGGGCGCGCCTCCCCTCCCGTCTCCACCATCTTCCTCCTTCTTCTCCTGCCTGTGCGCGAGAGCGAGCGGACGCGAGGGCGCAGCGGCAGCGGCAGCCGCAGTAGGCGCGGAGGAGCTGCGGCGTGAGAGGGCGGGGCTCTGCCGTGAGGGCGAGCTCGCCGGGAGCGGCTTGGCCGGCCGGCGGAGGGCGCAGGGGGCGCAGAGCGTCGCGGAGAGGGACCTGCTGCGGGCGGAGCAGCGGACGCGCGAGGTGCGACGCGGGCGGCGTCGCGAGCGGAGGCCGAGCAAGGTTCTGATTCTGGAAATTTCCAGAATCAGACGTCTGGATTGATATCCAGACGGCAAGGTCGACGTCTGTGAGATCATACAGACATCTAAAAGGTGAGTTTCCGCTTTCTTCTTCTTTTGTCGACTGACCGTACTGAGGGAGGGGGTTGGCTGTGCGCAGGTGTTCTGATTCGTCATCCTTTGCGAATCAGACGTCTGGAAGTTGTACCAGACGGCGGGAGTGACCTCCAGACGTCCGGAGTGACCATCGGACGTCTGGGATCTAGGAGAGACGTCCCCACAGACTTCTGGACGTCCGGGGAACCAAGCCGAACAGGTAATTCTCTGATCCACCGTTTAAGACGTCTGGAAGGAGTTCCAGACGTCGGATTTTGCACAGTATCATCTTTCTCGACCCGTTTAGGGCCCGTTTGGGCTCTGTTTTCCGCGATTCAAGTTGCGTTCGTTTCAGAATTTATTCCTCTACCCGCCTACTGTAGCTATACACTGTTTTGAGACACTCCTTGTGTTTGATCCTTGTGATAGGACCTCGTTCGGTTGCAGTCTTGAGAGTCGCGGAGGCGCGCGGGATTCCCGATCACGCCCCCATTACTCCCGTTGTACCTGGTAGAGTGGTTTTAAGTATTAATAAAATCTGTTAAAGTATGGAACCATAACTAGAACCTAGGGCATTGCATGAATCCTAGGAATGAGAAATATATGGAATGATAGCTCCTAGGTGTTGCATGAATCCTAGGGCCGGAAAACTAGATTGTATGATAGATCCTAGGATATGGCATGAATCCTAGGATGGAAAAACTAGTGGAATGTATATTACTGCAGTCTTGGAAAAATGGAAAGGAATATATAAGCTGCCTGTGAAATTAATTAACAGCTGCCTGTTATGAACAAAGAAACATGTTTGAGATCATGGAAATTGAGAACGTGAATCTGGAAAGTGAAACATATGATGTTCTGAAATAAAGAGCTGGAACCCTACGGGAAATTAGGAGTGGAACTCCTGGAAAGAAAAAGGAATGGAACTGAGATGTAGTTTGTACTGTCTCTTGGGTACGCAGTACCAAGGGAAGTACCTGTACCTGTTTTAGTGCAGAGTGGGGCCAGCCGCCCCAGGGACCCGGGGTTAGGCTTGGCCGCTCTGTACCGACTTGTTGGCCCTCGTGTACGTAGTACCGAGGAGAGCTAGTAGTGTTAGGAGAGTACTAGCTACCCCACGGGCCCCGGGGTTCTGCTAGCCTCCTTCACCGACTTGTTAGGCCCACTAGGGCAAACCAGGGTAGTCAGGCGAGGGTGCGTGGACTGTGGAGGGGCAAGGCCCCGGTTTGGTTACTGTGGAGCGGTTGGACCCCTGTTACTGAGAGGGCTCTGCCCTGGTTCCGTGCTGTGCTTTGGGCGCACCCGTTAACGGAAACGACTGACCGCGTGCCAGTACGGGCTAGCTACCTGTGCGTTTATCGCTCGTGCCGTAGTCACCGTTACGTCTGTCAGTGACCTTGGGGTGGTTGACTGAGGGTAGGATCACCACGGGGGACTCTCCCGGCCAAGAGAGCACCACGTGCTACTTCTACTTTTGGAAAAGACTGCAATCAAGATCGTCCCACGAGGACATCCGAGATCAAGTAAAGGATCTGAGAAGTAATTGAAATAGTGGGAAAAATTGAAAGATGTAAATAAAGGAAGTAATAGAACATAACAGCTACTGTACACTCTACTGTTGCCTTTAGTTAGTTTGCCACTCTACTCAGCGTTTTGCTGACGTGTTACACTCGTTACCTTTTTCAGGACCAGGTGTTGAGCAGCCAGGGTCGGCGGCTGCAGAGGACGCTGGGCCGAGTAGGGTCCAGTAGAGTTACCCCAGCTTTGTACCCCTTTTTGTTTCTGTTCTAGTGAGTAGTTTCTGTTTCCGCTGTACCTTCTTTACCTGCAGTTTTTGTTATATGATAAATGTTGTTTTACTGTTGTGGTGGTGCCTACTGTAGTAGTTTCTTTCCTTACTGCTGTACTTTCTTACTGTTAGTTATATTCATGCTGAATGTGGTTTATTTTACTGTCTTTTGGTTACTTCCTCGTTGGACAACTGGGTCTTGGGATTAGTCGAGTCGGTCCGGTTCTCGTGTCTCGTAGGGACTCGGGAACCGGGTCGTTACACCCTGGCTTTCGACACATCGGGATAGTGTCTCCCATGGCATTCTGTAGCTAAATTCAGGCCCTGGCAATTGACATTTCAGGATAATCCTACCCATGGCACCTGAACCAACACAAGGTGCTTACATGCTCCCGATAGAATATTTAGATATCCTAGGAGACAAGAACCGATGAGATATATGTTATCACACATCTGCAAAGAGAATATTTTTCATTCAACCTCTCCACGTTGGGGACTTGTCCAATCAACTTGTGTCTTTGAGCTGCCCCTAAGCTAGATCTTCAAGATGACTTTTTTGGAACAAAACACTTTTGGAATTATTTCTTCATTAAGCACACTAAACCAGACTAGTGTGTAATTTTGGGTGCTTAAGTTACCAAGTCCCACAAACCAAAGGGTAGGCAATGGGGCTAAATAATCCCTAAGCCTTAGACTTAATACATCAGCCTGGCACTTTCCTCAACCTCTTGAGGATTAATCTGAATTTTAACAGAATAGGGGTCCTCAAATGGTAATGGATCTGTGGAAAAATGTTGGAACCCTACTGGTAGGATCAGAAAAGGATAAGATGTGATTATTGGTCTGATTAGTGTCTGATTCCTGATTAAAAGATGGAGGTGAATCATATGCAACCAGATCAAAAAGAGGTGAGTCAAAGTAGAAATTGATTCTGGCGGTGGGTCAAGTTTGGGATTGGGTTTTGAAAGGCTCTGTATGAGGTGCGACTTCTTTAAGTTCCAAATCGTCATCCTCAGAATCAGAATCAAAGAACGAATCGTGGATACTGAGATCGTAAACTAGCTCGTAATCATCTGGAAACAATGGTTCCTCGAAATCAGAGTATGATTCAAAATCATCGGAGAATTTGTGACAATCAACTTTTCAACCTAATTGAAGATCAAGATTTCTACCACAAAATAAATCATGATGCATGGAGTTATCAACCTGACTTTAGTCTAACCTAGTCTTGAATTCCAAGCTCATAAAGGTGTCCTTATTAGGCATAAGCTCGGATTCTATGCACTTAGGGTAGATCCAATCAAATCCTAACTCTTCCAACTCCTCTGATTCAGTATCATAAATCGGTGTGACTTCTGAAAAATCAATTCATTCTTTTGAGGAGTTTGGAGAGTATAATCATCAAATACAAGCCCAAAATCAAAATTCAAATCTAAAATCTGATTCTCATTACATTGGGCCTCATGATTATCCCAAATAGGCTCATATCTAGATTCTAGGTTTGGTGTAGGGATTGGGTCACTAGAATCTAGACTTGGTTCTATTGGGATCTTAGAATCATTCTTGAGGAGTACTTTAATAGGATAAGGTGCGTGAGTTACTTCCTTAAGAGTTTCTGAGTTTGATTCACCACAAGTATTTGGGAAATCTAGGCATGATGCACTAGTTTCATAGTTACCTATGGCTAGCTCATAATTGGAAACACCTGTAGATGGATCCACCCAACCCACATTTTGATCAACTATGTCCTTTTGCACAAAGTTCGAATTTGATTCCATTTAGGTTGGGGGTCCACAATAGCCTCTACTTTTGAACCTGGGCTCTGGGAAATCATATTGATCCTCAATATTGCTCCAAGATCCATCAATTTCTAAATTTTGATGTGGGTATTTCTGATCAATGCTTATTGTAATGTATTTAGCATATACCCACATTTCTCAATGAGACCCTCGTGTATTTCTCAAAGTGGTGGATTGTCAAACATTGTATATACTCAGTATTATGTAATCTCCACAATTCACTATATTCTGATAAAAGATCACCCTGGGTTGAACCATGTATCATTTGTGTAAACATCATTTCGGCACAGTTCATAATGAGAGTTATTGTTCCAGGTACATTAACCTGAATGTTCCTAGATGGATTTGAGGTTTTGTAATACTCATCATGATGTTTAAGAGCAGCCTCAATCATTTTTTCCTTGATGCTCATACCAGATTCAGGTTTTCTGAACATTCTTCCTAAATTGTTAGGTTACATTTTCAAATCAAGTGGCGAATCAAGATGTAAAATCAAATTTAGGTCCAGATCGAATTGATCATATCAGATCAGAATTCTCATAGAAGATCAACTCTAAGGGAGGTCTCTAGGTCAAACCTAGGGACCTTTCTTATGTATGTGCACTACAAAATAGATGAGGGACTGGATGTTTATTGGACCAAATCAAGGCACCCAAAAAATTTTGGTTGACTAAGCTTGTTTCAAGGCGAATGATACCTCTAAATCAGAAGTCCACACACCTGAGAATTACTTGGGCAGCTAGGAAGAGAGAGTCCTACAAGGATCCCTACACGGTAGAGTGTCCCCACAGGTTATAGGGTTTCTCCCACCCGAACTTCCTTGTCACTGAGATTCCAAGTATACTGGAATGTATGAATTGAGACCTAAGTCTACCAATTTTAGCCCTAATTATGCCTTGAATTTCACTTGATTAGCAGTTGATTCAAATTGTGGCCTAATTTAGAGGTTGGTTGGTCCACAGGGTTAACCAACTTCACCTAACCTACCCTAAGGTTGAGGATGAAATTTGGGTCAAGACCTAAATCACCTTGAATTGATTCTCAAGTTATTAGGTCCCAACTTTTGGAGTTCAAGTGAATTTAGAGCCTTGATTTTAGGGTTTAATCAAATAGATCAGTTCAGATAGGGGCCTGGGTGGTACACAAATGCGAGAGGATCAATTTCCTTTATTGCAAGAAAATATGTACTAACACTTCAAAACCCTAATGTAGAAACCCTAATTGACTCTATTTCCAAGTCCAATTTAATCTCAAATATGGTACCATGGACTCAAACATGACTGTGAATAGTCCAAGACATTGAGAAAATTTAGTGTAAATCCCTAATAGGTACAAGGAATCAGAATGGGGATCTCTAATCAAAATCGTCTCAACTTCAATCAGATATCAATCAATTTCGTAAATCAAGAAACTCTTTGCCTTTAAATGTTATTACTAGGAAAATATGGCAAGTGGATCCTAATTTTTTTTGTTTCCTTTTTCTCTTTCCCAAGATTAAGAGATGATTATGGAAGAAGAGAAATTTTACTTGACCTTGGAGTGGTTTATTATGTGGAAGATCTTCTCATGATATACCTCACAAAACATGGCAAAACAGATAGGGCAAGTTAGTAATCAACTCAATCAAATATGACTAGTGGTGAATTGCGCGTTGCTCCCCGACAACGGCCCCAAAATGTTGATGGGTGAAAATTAACATTTTAGGAAATGATTGCGTCATATATGATAACTCTACAAATAATAGTGTTAATTACATCAATTAGAGTCAATTTCTAGGGTGCATGTGCATGAATATCATATTACAGTGGGTGTAGGAGCACTGCATGCATATTGTGTTACTCCTACATTAAGATTGCTTACAATTAATGTTTAATGACTATGTGTACAAGTGCGTATTGAAATAGTTCTTAGATGAGCAATCAAATGATACAGATGGATCCAGATCAATGAACGAAGTCCAATGGACCCAAAATCACCTCAGTCCGACCTTTGTAGCTCCCACAACAAGTTCGAGAAGTTCTGACTGTTGATCTGATAATCAACGGTCCTCATTGCGCCATGTCGCACCAGCAGCACCTGCCTCCTTTTCTTCATTGCACATCACACATGATCTCAGCCATACGTTTCTCATCCAATGGCTAAAGAGGCGTGTGCGTCAACTCCTTCCTGTGACAATCCGCGAGCATAACGCATTGGTTGAGACAAACACCCACCTTATGAAGACACGAGGTCAAAACCTCGCAAGGCCTCAAATCTACTGCATGCAAGAAGCAAACAAAATTATGTCATCAGATCTCCATTGGGCGGACGCTGAAGCGACTAACTGGCACCATCTGATGTGCACGATTCTTGCACGTGCCATTCGATGCCCAATCAAGCACGTGATCATAAATTCAACCTCAAATCCGCTGCACGCAAGACATCTGAGTGCTTCATCCCCGTCTGATCGGGCAAGGTGCAATCTGGAGTGTGCGTTTGTGTGCAATCTGGAACCTTCATCATGCATCAGACGGCTATGAGAGGCTCTCACCGGCAACAGCTGCAGCGCGAAGAGGCCAGCAGGTGTGCATAGCTGTGCGGTGTGATGTGTGGGCTTGTGTAGGAGCGATACGTGAGGAGGTGTGTCATGTGCATTCTTGAGCATAGGAAGTGGCAAATCATTTGCCATTTGAGCCTATAAAAGGCCATGCACGCCCCTCTTGCTTGACATCTTCTACCAAGCAAATCTCCCACTCCTTAGAGCTTCAAGGAAAGATTCTGGAGCTACTGAGCTACCGATGGAGCCCTTTTTCCATCGCAGTGGCCACCTCGACACCTCGTCTCTCTCGCATCTAGCTTACAATTTTAAATAGCTTGCGGTTTATTTGTCTTTAAGCATTCCTCTAGTTTTGTTGCCTACATTGCAAGGCCATTTTTTAAAGATGATTCTGATATCGTAATTGTTGTTTGGTACTCATTCTAAGGTAGGTTCTATTTACACCATTTTATGCTTCATCATGTCTTCTTATTATGTGTGTTAGCAACCATATCCTTCTACAGATTTCTAACCCTACTCTCTCTCTCACTCTATTATTTTCGCAATCAAATCAAAATGACCATCATGTGGAACTTAAAAAAAGGAGTGACTAATCGATTCGGATTTCGCCTCCATAAGATTGACACTTGTACTCACCTTTGCGTTTCTTCATCAAAATTGAAGTTGTAAGTGCACTACTACAACAAACAAATTAACCTAATGCATCTCTCGACATCAGTAGTATAGTGACAAAAACCGCAACAACATTTAAATTTATAAGTGCTCAAAAACAAAATTGAGTCCGAGGTCATTCACAGGGAGCAAATTTGAAATTCACAACACTAATCGTAATTAATAACAGATGAGCACAATAATGAATCGCAATCAAGATATTCAATGAATAATATACTTGAAAAATGTATTCACTACTACAAATGTATCTCAAGAGTTTGTGGGGCAAAAAGAAATTAGGAACCCTAAAAAGAATGGTGATTTAAATCACCACTTAATCCCTCAAATTAAGCATATATCGTACAACTCAAATTTTCCAACAGTAGCCTAAACCATATATCAGCCAATACCTCTAATAAATCCGCAAAACCAGCCAAATCAGATGTCACAACCAAATCAGACGTCACAGACACCTTAAATACTCAAGCCTCGACACAAGCAACCAACCTCTTAAAATGCTAAGTGTTGAGTGGGCATGCACGCATCCTGAGGCACAAGTCCCGAGGCAAAACCACCCCCACCCCTCTCAGAATTTCCTTTCTTTCCTAATCGAGTATTTAATCAGGTAACAGGTCGAGTATAGGGTCTAAACCCACAGGCAATGGGTTGCGGATGAGGGGTGGTAAAGGGTATGGTGCGGGGACCTCATCCTCGGTTAAGAGGCAATGAGGCCTTGTGACGAATGTGTCTTATATGCCTTCACTACATTTTCCACACATGATGTGGGACTTTAATCCCCACTTCCTCTTCGTGCTGCAGCAGGTTGTGCTTCTCTTCAATTGAAGCAGCTGCTCTACTTCCTTCTTCGAATGAAGCTGCAAGTAGCTTCATGAGATGATTCTGCAGTGCCTGGTCATGGTGGTGATGTCGATGATGATTGAAGCTCGTCGAACGAAGGTGGAGAATACCGATGATCCGATGAAGCCTGAAACTCAAGGACATGGGCTAAACGCCCCAATCAGGAGGTCTAGAAGCATTTCCGTGAGGTGGAGAAGGTGATGGTGGTGTTATTTTGATGAACAGAGATGTGTAGCGGGCGAACGGTGTCGGAGATGAAAGGAGGCAATGGGTTCATCCGGTGGAGTTTCTCGTAGACCAAAACTCTCAATAAGTTGAGGTCTTTTGGTCTACGAGATGTGGTGAAGGTAGTGGGGTGGTTGGAATGTCGTTTGGTTGAGTGTAGTGATCGGACGAAGCTCACCAGAGCTTCACCGGTTGCAAAGAAGATGGAGGGGGAGATCAGTGAATGGCAGTTGAATTAGGAGGATATGGAGTTAGGGAGATTCTAGAGAGAAAGAGGGAGAGAATAGACCTAGCTAATGGATGAAAGGAAGGGAGTTTGCGTCAGCTGTGATTGGCTAGTGCCAAAAGAGATGAATTCACCAGTGATGAGGACGGCAAGGAAGAAGGGTCGAGGGTGCCCCTGATTTGGCTGTCGAGGAGCAGATGAAGATGAGGAATAGGAAGACACTCTTAATTTGATGGTTGAGAGGTTGTAGGAGGATGGAGGAGGGCATCGCTGAAGCTTGGTCGGAGAAGGCTGAGGAAGGAGGTGAAGAGGAATTTTGGCCTCAAACCTAGCTCGAATTAATCCTGGGAGCTTGGGTAGCTTATATAGGTGTCAATCAGGGCTTGATTTGCCCTATATCAGTGTGAATTCCCCACGAAAATCACAAGGAACTCTCACTAATTTCATGGGTTCGCTGGTGATGTAGGGTTGGCTTTAGTCATCGATACATGGATCTTCATGTGGGGCATCTTCAATCAACAATCCCTCCAACATTGGAGTGATTTGGTTGACAAATCAAGGAGATTTCTTGGATTGATCTCTAGCGGTTTGGGTGAGATCCAGTTTAGACCTATTCATGGTGTCATGGACATAATCGTGAAGGAGATGACAATGTAGGGGGGTTTCAAAAATAAACTCGAAACCTAGGGGCCTAATTTTGAGAGATAGAGATCTTAGGGACTAAATTGCAAAGTATGTCAAGATGGACTCTGATTAGGCCCAAATTTTGGTCTTAACCTAATTTTGACCCAAGGAATCTAATGGTGAACTTAGATTTGAGTTTTGACCATGTTTGATTAGAAAATTTGCACAAAATCGCAAATCAGAGCAAAATCCAGTCTGAAACTCTATTTTCGGTCAAAACGAGTTTAGATGGTCAAACCAAGGGAACCAAACCTCTCAGAATATTTTTCTATGAATTTTAGGAGGTTTAGATGAATTTAATCCTAGCCAGAACCTATTTAATTTAAGTGTGTTGATAATTAGGATTTTATGTATTGTTTTGGTTCTTGAAATGCGTAAACCCTGTTTCTGTCAGTGTTGACCCACTTTTTGGACTTTTGAACTCATTTGACCTCTAATTAACCCCTGGGTGACCCCATGGTTACTCTGCATTCATGATGTGATGTTAAAACTATAGATTTACACTTATTTTGTTGCTTTTTTTCTCAAAATAGATCTAAGTAGAATTGTTGTCCTCAGGTGATCATTCAGGAGCATTTATCACTTGATTCTAAATAATTCATGCTATTTATGGTGAATGATGGTGTTACCATCATTATGCCATCCAGGGTTGTAGGTTTGGGAATATGGGTCATTGTGAATGGTGTGGAGCTCCTTCGAAGCTCCAGGATGTGCAGGGAATTCAATGTATGGAGGAACAAATGTTCCTCTAGTTGGTAAAGGATACGGAAATGAATAATCAGGTAGTGGTGGTTGTGTCACAAATAGGTTGTTCACAATTTCCCTCCCCATGCGAAACTGAGAAGAAGGGCATGGTGCAGGTGATTGAGAAGAAGTAGATGGAGTTTTAGATAGGAACTTCCATACTTCATCAACTTTCTTCTCTATTAACCCCACCTTATCCAACTAACTAGCCACAATCTCTAAATCTCATGTGCTGGATTGGGCTTCATGTACCCACGAATGTGAATGGGAATGCAAGGACTTTCTATTAAACATGCTCATCGAAGCATTATTTGTAGAATTCTCAGCCATGCTGATTAGCCCATAGTTGTGGGCTATTTAAGTATTTAAGTGCCTACACATTAGGTTAATTCTAACATTTATTTAGTATAAATTAGGATGTAAATAGATTAATTCATAATTTTAATTTAATTACATAATCCATGCATTGCATTCATATTTTAAGTGCATTTAGAATTAGCTTAGAATGGCATTCATCTAATTAGATAACCAATTAGGTACATTATTTTTATTAACATAAAAGTTGAGGGTCTGTATATAAATGGCCCTAATATTTTAACATTATTTTCTTTATTCTTCTTCTTGTAGGAACGGCTGGCTACCGCTCCAACGCCCAGCTGCCGCAGTGAAGAACCCATTCAAGGGGGAGCGGATGTGGTGGATCTGGTCGGGCAGCTGAATTCAAATTTGTGCAGGCCACTACAAAAGGAGGAGGGAGGCAGCCGAGCTCGGGAGGCCTCCACCACCGACCCACCACTGTGCAAAGAGACCTTCTCTCTTCCATTCCATACTGTCGACCTCTACCGTGGCGACGAGTCTCCACCACCGTGGGCGTGTGGTGTGACAGGCCACACCGCCATCCGGAGCTCGTCCGCATCACCGTGAGCACCTTAGAGTGCAGCTCCTTCGCCGTCATCGCCAACCACCACCACCGCAGCTACTGTTCAACCACCCTTTCAGTAACTTAAGACGTCCGGGAAATTTCCCAGACGTCTGAAGCTACCCGCTCACCTGCACCCACTAACCTGTGTACCCATCTGAACTCCACCCGCACCCGCTCTCCATGCAGCGCCCTCTTCCCGCGCCTGCAGAGCCACCCGCTCACCTCCAACAGCCCACGCCCTCCTCAGCCTACAGCACTCTCCAACCGCACCCGCTCTCCACGCGCATCAGCCCGCGCCCGCCAGAAGCAGCAGCCACCCACGCCATCTCCATGCCTAACAGTCCACGCACGCGCTACCACGCCCGCAGCACCTTCCTTGCACCTGCTGCCTTCGCCCGCACGCCCCCTCCAGCCTTTGCGAGACCTGCAGCCGCACCTACAGCCCCGCTCTCCACGCGCATCAGCCCGCGCCCACCAGCAGCAGCAGCCACCCACGCACCTCCAACCGCTCCCGTGCCCTCTGCCAACAGGCAGCACGCCTACGCCAGCCGCAGCAGCCACCTACGCAGCAACAGCGCGCGGCAGTCTTCACGCCAACAGGCCGTGTGCGCTCACCGGCTATAGCACCTCCGCCAGAGCTCGTCCGGCCACCTCCGGCCGCCGCACGACACACCACCACCACCGCTTCGAAGCCCTCGGTCCAAGGGACTTCCTCCGAGCTTCCCGCGCCCGACCATCCACTCCTCGTCGCGCAAGACAAAGGGGAAAAATTCCCCTATTTTGCTACAGTAAACTGTCAATTAGAAATTACATTTTCTTCCATTGTCACTTTTTAATCATATTTTATTGATTCTGCATTGCAGAAAATATCCTCTAGTTTCTCAGAATTGCTATTTCAGCATTGTTTCTTGCTTAAACCTTAATCTGAAGGCAATTTTGGCTTGATTCTTGTCCAAACTAACTACGAACAAATATTTTTAACTGGTGCGAATTTTAATATGTCATTGCCTCCCTGTGGATTCGACCCGCTCCTCTGCGAGTGGTTTTTTTTTCTTAAATATTGATTAGTCGATTTTTCCACCACATTAAACTGCAAACGACTTTAAAGCGAACGATGACGAGTCACATGCCTTTGAAGAGCTTAAAGGCTGAGTCTTCATCCTGACACAAGAAGTTGCCTCCACATGCAGCATCAACAAAGTTTCTTGTGTCATCATGGAGCCCATGGTAAAAGATCTAGACTTATTGCCATCGTGGGACACCATGGTGGGGACATTTCTGTAGAAGCTCATGGAATTGTTCCCATGCCTCATTCATCTGTTGTCCTAAATCTTGGGTGAATGTGGTGATAGCATGCCTTAAAGCGTTTGTGCGACCTACAGGAAAATACTTCTTTAGGAACTCATGTTCCAAAGAAGCCCATGTCTCAATCGGTGTAGTCCGTGACAGAGTTCTAAACCAAAAGGCGGCTTTATCCTTAAGTGAAAAGGAGAACATTTTCATCATCAATATGTTCTAATCATGGCCCTACGGACCCAAGGTCTGGGTGATATTTTTCAAATTTTCTAAATGCTAAAAAGGGTCCTCAGAAACAAGAACATGGAAGTGAGGGATAAGTGAAATAATGTTCATCTTCAGTTCAACAGCACGACCCCTAGCGGGATAATGTATCGCTGGCATAGGTGGTGCAACTACGGGATTATAGTAATCCCACAGTTGAGATCTATGAACCTGGGGATGGGGATTTGCTAAGAGATTAACAGCTTGAGTAAGATATTGCACCTGTTGGGTAAGGGTGTTCAATTGTAATTGTGTATCAAATAGGTGTTGCAGGTTAGGTTGTGGACCTCTCTCCGATTGTGGTTGGTTAGGAAAGTTTGGGTAGGGAGGAGGTTGGAACCTATGAAGTGGAGGTGGTGGTGGTGGAGGATGTGCAAAAAGATGGGGAGGAAGTTCTTCGAAATCCTCGGATTGTGCAAAATCATGATCATCCTCTGGATGAATAAGATTGTGAATGGGAGTTTGAGGCTCAGGAGGTATAGGATTGGATGTGGAAGGCATGGAAGTGAAAGTAAATGCTTGGGCATTAGCACCCAAGGGAGGTACAAGTTCTGGGTTCTGGGATCTCCTACCGTCCATGAGTCAATTTTTGAAAAAAATGCTTTCTAAAATCAATCACAACTCACAGGAAGGCAATATCAATAAATCTCAAACAAAACCAAAAATCCCAATCAATCTCAATCTCACAACAATCAAGACCAATCAATCAAGTTAAGCAAGGAAAACACGTGTGATGGGAAGACCATTATGAGCCCTAACTAGCTTAACTTGACCTAGAAAAGTGAACAAAAGCTCCTGCATAACCAACTGGAGGTCCTAACTTAAGGAAAAACCCTTCTGAAAGAAAAGCAAGAAACAAGGGGTAAAACTGTAATTTTACCATTGCAGTACAACAACAGGATTTCTCAGGGGATAAACACAGGTAAATTATCTTAACAAGATAAAAAGTGGGATGGTTCAAATAGAAAAGGGTTCATGTGAAATCTAGGAATTAAATGACTTCTGGTAACCCTAAAATAAACCCACTTAATTTAACAAGGTTTTGGTCAAGATAAAATTCACCTAAACCCTCTAAAGTTCATGGAAAAATATCCTCTAGGGTTTAAAACCTTCAATTTGGCCCTTAGAACCTATTTTGACCTAAATAGGGGTCTCAGTCAAATATTTGCCCTAAATTAGTTTTTTATGTAAATTACCCAGTCAAACATTGTCAAACCTAAAATCCAACTTCACCATTGGATTCCTTGAGTCCAAATTAGGTTTGTACCAAAATTTGGACCTAAGGGGAATTCACCTTGACCTATTTTTCAAATAAGTCCAGCCCAATTATATTTATACCCTAACTTTTGAAAACTCTTGCAGATACCCCTTAGCTTCCTCGTCGTTCTTTGCAATTAGGTCCCTCCTCCATTACAGCGAAAGAATCCTACTCTAGCGAGGATTCAAGGGAAACAACTCCCTGATTCCTTAGAGACTCCCTCTCAAATTTGAAAGAGAGATTCTCTGAGGAATTCCTGTTCATGTGAACCCAATTTGGAGCTCCAATTCCTACCCAATCTCTCATGCGAACGCATGAGAGATTTCTGTCTTTTTCAACCTTCCAACTCTGGCGACTTGCCCGTGTTTGGAAGCTTGCCTTCCAAGCACAAGGCCCTCCGCTAGAGGTTATAAAAGCTTCCCCTGACCCTGCCACAGATCCCCAACTTGATTTGGCCGAAGATAACCCTCAATTTCCTCTCTTCCCCTCCTGCCAAACTCCCAGAGAGCTCCGGTGACCTTTATCTCCTTCTCTCATCACTCTGCCACAATACCAGTGGCAGACTTTCCTTTGCCTCCGTCATCCGCGTCGCGCCACACCTACGCACGCGCTTGCATCCTTCTCGTCATTGCCGTCCCCTTCCTACTGGGACCTTCGTCTCCGGTGGCGACAGACACGAGCCGTCCACCATCCCTTCCCCCTTCATCCTTAAACTAGGTCAGGTACTTCCCCCCTCTCTGCTCTTCCTAATTCCCCCTCTTTATTTCCTAAAATATCCCTCGACGCTCACAGACCACCACCATCTTCTCCACCTCCGGCAGACCACCGGCGAGGTGCATCTGCCACTCCATGCATCCACCCACCTCGCCAACCACCTCAAAAGCTCTTCCATGACCCACTGATCATTTTCCCTCTTCCCATTCACTGCTACACACTCCTAACACTTCCCCCAAACACACCCATCTTCACAGGCACAGGGTGACCTAGGCACACAAGCCCAGGCCACCCTACGCCACGCCAACCACTGAGACACCTTCGCCGTGCCACAGCGAAGCCTCCTAAGTGTTTTGATAAGGCCGCAAGGCCATGTTGCATGAGTGTAGGTTTATACCTCCGTCGCCATTAGAGCAAGCTCGAAGAACCTCGCAAGCTTCACTCCAGGCTCTAGGCTTCAGGCATCAGGTTCCCAGACAATGAAGATTTCCTTTGCACACGATTCCTGGCAGCAATTGGAGTCCAAGCCCCCTTGCAGCCTCTGCAATTCGTGAACACCTGCTATGGGCGCACGCAAGAGGAAGGTGGGACATTTAGTCCCACCTCGGAAGTTTTCGAGTGGGCGGTCTGATATAAGTGGAAAAAGTGCCAGGGGCATATTGCCTCCTGACACAGGGTGAGGTCCCACTCATCCCATACGCCTCATTCGCGACCCATGCCTCCGTAGATCTAGCTCTGACCTGACTACCCACACACTCCTATCCCACCACCCATGCCGGTGGGCCTGGTACTGAGCGCGCTGACCCGACCTGTTAACCCGATCTGCGAACTCTCCTCTCTTTTCGCTCTTAGGCTCGCTCTCCCAGACCTTCTCAAATAAACGGGTCGGGTTAGTGTGCCCGGGACCAGGCCCACCGATGTGGGTGGTGAGCGAGGAGTGTGTGGGTAGTCGGGTCGGTAACCAGGTCCACGGAGGCATGGGTCGCAGATGAGGCATATGGGATGAGTGGGACCTCACCCTGTGTGTGGAGGCGATAAGCCCCTAGCACTTTTTCCACTTATATCACACCACCCGCTCGAAAACTTTTGAGGTGGGACTAAATGTCCCACCTTCCTCTTGCGCGCGCCCGCAGCAAGTGGTCGCTCTATTGCAGAGGCTGCAGGGGGCTTGGACACCAATTGCTGGCAGGAATCATGTGCGAAGGAAATCCGCGCTATCTGGGAACCTGACGCCTAAAGCCTGGAGCATGGAGTGAAGCTTGCGAGCTTCTTCGAGTTTGCTCCAATGGAAGTCTAAACCTACACTCATGCAACACAGCCTTGCGGCCTCATCAAAACACACAGGAGGCTTCGCCGTGGCACGACGAAGGTGTCTCAGTGGTTGGCGTCGCATGGGGTGGCCTGGGCGTGTGTGCCTAGGTCACCCTGTGCCTGTGAAGATGGGTGTGCTTGGGGGAAGTGTTGGGAGTGTGTGGTAGTGAATGGGAAGAGGGAAAATGATCAGTAAGTCATGGCAGAGCTTTTGAGATGGTTGGCGAGGTGGGTGGATGTGTGGAGTGGTGGATGCACCTCGCCAGTGGTCTGCCGAAGGTGGAGAAGATGGTGGTGGTCTGTAAGCGTCGAGCGATATTTTAGGAAATAAAGAGGGGGAATCAGGAAGAGGAGAGAGGGGGGAAGTACCTGACCTAGTTTAAGGACGAAGGGGGAAGGGATGGCGGACGGCTCGTGTCTGTCGCCGCCAGAGACGAAGGTCCTAGTAGGAGGGGGACGGCGATGACGAGAAGGATGCAGGCTCGTGCGCAGGTGTGGCGCGACGCGGACGACAGAGGCAAAGGCAACTCTGCCATTGGTATTGTGGCAGAGAGATGAGAGAAGGAGATAAAGGTCTCCGGAGCTCATTGGGAGTTTGGCCGAATGGGAAGAGAGGAAATTGAGGGTTATCTTCGGCCAAATCAAGCTGGGGATCTGCGGCAAGGTTAGGGGAAGCTTTTACAACCTCTGGCGGAGGGCCTTGTGCTTGGAAGGAAAGCTTCCAAACACGAGCAAGTCGCTGGAGTTGGAAGGTCGAAAAAGACCCAAATCTCTCATGCGTTCGCATGACAGATTGGGTAAGAATTAGAGCTCCAAATTGGGTTCACATGAACGGGAATTCCTCAGAGAATCTTCCTTTCAAATTTGAGAGGGAGTCTATGAGGAATTAGGGAGTTGTTTCCCTTGAATCCTCGCTGGAGTAGAATTCCTCCGCTGTAATGGAGGAGGGACCTAATTGCAAATAATGACGAGCAAGCTAAGGGGTATCTGCAAGAGTTTTCAAAAGTTAGGGGTATAAATGTAATTAGGCTAGATTGATTTGCAAAGTAGGTCAAGGTGAATTCCCCTTAGGTCCAAATTTTGGTACAAACCTAATTTGGACTCAAGGAATCCAATGGTGAAGTTGGATTTTAGGTTTGACCACGTTTGACTGGGAAATTTACACAAAAACCTAATTTAGGGCAAACATTTGACTAGGACCCCTATTTACGTCAAAATAGGTTCTAAGGGCCAAATTAAAGGTTCTAAACCCTAGAGGATATTTTTCCATGAATTTTAGAGGGTTTAGCTGAATTTTATCTTGACCAAAACCTTATTAAATTAAGTGGGTTTGTTTTAGGGTTACCAGAATTCATTTAATTCCTATATTTCACATAAACACTTTTCTGTTTGAACCATCCCACTTTTTATCTTATTAAGACCATTTGACCTATGTTTAGCCCCTGAGAAATCCCGTTGTTGTACGGCAATGGTAAAATTATAGTTTTACCCCTTGTTTCTTACTTTTCTTTCAGAAGGATTTTTCCTTGAGTTAGGACCTCCAGTTGGTTATGTAGGAGCTTTTGTTCCCTTTTCTAGGTCAAAATGAACTAGTTAGGGCTCATGATGGTGTTCCCATCATACCCCCATGCCTAGCTTTTGCCAGTCCCTTAGCAAAATTTTAAAGTTTTAACTTCTGTTCTAGACCATGAGTTCCTTTCACATACTATGATGAGTATTTTTTCTTTTTCTTTTTGATTAGGTTAGAATGCCGACAGTAAGCCTAGAGGTACTCAAGTACCAACCAAGATCCGAACCTGACCAGCTTTATTCTCGATCCTTGGTGAAGGTTTTTAAAGCCCGCAGGAACTATCCTAAGGTTCGTTGGACTCTACGGTTAAAGCACCCGTGCTTGAGACATATTTTAGCCTCGGTTCAATTTGTAGTGCATTTTTTGTAAGAGAGAGACAAAGGATTTATTTATTTGGAGAGTTTTCTCTCTCTTTTCTTTTTATTTCTAGCACTGCCCATGCAACCCCCATCATCAATCCTCAAAAGGTCCCTGGCAATCGATGCTTCGTGATAGCACTGCCCATGCAACACCGAGAACCCTAGCTTTCGAGATTTCGAGATAATCCTGCCCATGGTGTTCTGTAGCTAAATCCGGACCCTGGCAATTGACATTTCGTGATAATACCGCCCATGGCATCTGAACCAACATGGTGCTTACGTGCCCCCAGTAGGATATGTAAATATCCTAGGAGACAAGCACTGAGGAGACGATATGTTGTTATGCATCTTCAAGGGGAATTTCCCACCTCTCAATGTCGGGAACTCATCCAAATCAACTTGTGTCGATCAGCCGCTCTTAGTCTAGGCAAATTTTTTCAAAACATTTAAACACTTTTGCGTGATTTTGATAGTTATGCACACTGAACCAAACTGTGTGTGGATTGGGGTGCTTAGGTTACCAAATCCCACAAACCAAAGGTCAGTTGACGAGGTTGAATACTCCCTAAGCCTTAAACCTAATACTTAAGCTTCGTATTTTCCCCAACCTCTTAAGGATTATCTAGATCTTAGTGGATACTTGAATTTTTAAGCCTAAGAGTCTAGCCCAAAAGGCCTAAGATCAACGTTCCTACTAATCACTTTTGTGTCTCATTAGCACTTTTTCCTTCATTTTTTTTTTCCTTGATGTGGTCTAGAACTTCGGTTAATCCCTTAATTTCTTACTAATGACTATCTCTTTTTCTTTTTCATTTTTTGCTCCTTTTTCGGCATTTTGCTCTTTTCCTCCTTATGGCCTCAAAGTTTTCTTCCCTCCAATTTTTTTTGTCCTTGTTTCACAATTTCCTATTTTTTTGGTATTTTTGGTATATGTGATTTTCTTTTGTGAGAATCCTTTTGACTTTTCTTAATTTCTGTATGTTTGCACTTTACCATCCCCATGCCTAAGTTTTGCAATGTCCTCATTGTAAACGAAGGGTGTGAAATAGTGTTGGGTCCAGGGACTTAGAACAGAATTTATCGGGTGGGTGAATGGGTCAGGAATGACTGATGTGAACGATTTCAAGCTCTGGCATGTGTACTAAAGGTGGGATCAACTGTTCTAAGACTGAACTCAGGGTGCAATAGACATGAAGTACAGACGGATAATCAAAAGAATCTTGGGTTTTTGGAATGACGGGTTGCCTCCCATTAAGCACTAAATTCAACGCCCTCAGCCGAGTGGGAAATGGGATGGAGAGGGAGTAGTCAAATCAATGGATTTTTGTAGAAAAAGCACCTTGATCAAGAGCCTTGTTGATCCAACCAGGTGCTTATTTAGATCAATAGGCTGATGATGCAGCCCAAACCTAATCAATCTGGTGGGTTGATAAATGTAGATCAAGAGATGTGGAACCCACCATATGCTATGGAGCTCAGAAGGATGTGGAAGTGTGAATTCGGGGTTTGGCTGAGTCGAATCAGCCTGGTTAGAGTAGGGATTCGTAAAATAATTAGTGGATGACGTGGAAACCCTACAGGGGTGATCAGAGAATGATGGAGCATGGTCTTCAGTCTGATAAATGTCTGAAACCTGGCATAGATGTGGAGTCGAATCACCTGCAATCAGCTCAGTAAGAGGGGAATCAAAATAGAAATTAAGTTTGGTTGCAGGTCGGGGTTGAAAATGGGTTTGGATAGGTTCTGTATATGCAGAGGAGGTGGCTTCAATGAGAATTGTATATGAGGGCTCTTCTAGAAAGGAGTTACAAGTGGTTTCATTTAGAGAGTCCTCATAGTAGCTCTCAAATTCAAAAGTGAATGCTTGAAGAATGTCTATAGGATGAGGGAAATCTGAGTCGAGAAAAGATTCAAATTCTGGGCTGTAGACACTCTCAGCACTTTCTGATTTTGATTCCTGAGGATCGAAAAGAAATGATTCCATCTCACTGGAACCTGAATTTAAGTCAATGATCTCGAGAACAGGGACCTCAGAGTTGGAGTCGGAAAATGAATCATGTGAGCTGAGGTCATAGATTGGCTCATTGTATTCAGGAAACAGAGGTTCTTCGAAATCATGGTAAGATTCGAAATTGTCGAAAATATTACGAAAATCAAGTTCTGAATGAGATTCGAGATCAGGAGTTCCACCACAGAGTAAATCACATGATGTAGACTCAATAACCTGACTTGGGTCTAGCCTTTATGTGAATTCTAAACTTAAAAAGGTGTCCTTATCTGGTATAAGCTCAAGTTCTAGGCTTGTAGGAAAGACCCAATCAAAACCCCACTCTTCCAACTCCTCGGTTTCTGTATCATAGATTGGCATGACTTCTGAAAAATCGATCTAAATCTCTAAGGATGTTGGAGAGGGATATTCATCAAATAGAGGCCCAGAATCATACTCTTCTTTGAAACTTTGATCTTCGTCATACGGGGCCTCGTAATCTTCCCAATAAGTTTCAGATCTAGATTCTAGGTTGAGGATGTGGGTTAAATTACTAGAATCTAGGTCAGAATTACCTTTGAGGGTCACCTTATCAAAATAAGGGGTGGGATTTACACCCTTGAGAGGTTCAGTTTTAATCTCATCATTACAAGAGTCTCGGAATTCTATGCTTGGTGACCCAGGATCTAAGGCTGGCTCAAAATCGTGTTCTCCTGTAATTGGGACTTCCCAACCTAATTCAAGATCAGGCATGTTGTATTCTATCTGGGTTGGGAATCTACAACAACCTTGTGCCTCAAACCTAGGATTTGGGGAATCAGATTGATCCTCAATACTATTCCAAGATGATTCATTATCTGTTTGGGGCATGTACGGGTATTTCTGATTGATAACTTGTTTCAATAATCTCATCATCTCTTCCCATTTTTCAAGATCATCTTGGTGTTGTTCCCAAAGTACAGGATTTATCATGCATTGAAGGTATTCAAAGTTATGCAATTTTTCTATCTCAATGTATCCTATTATGAGAATGTCTCGGGTTGCTCCTTTTATGGCTTCTGTCAATAACACTTGGGCATAGTTTATGATGAAAGTTGTTGTTGTTGGTACACTAACCTGAATGTCTTCTACTAGTGTTGAGGTTTTGTGTTCAATTTCATAAAATTCAAGGACATCCTCAATCATCCTATCTCTCATGGATCTTTGTGATTCAGGTTTCTTGAATGGTAATAATCCTAAGTAACCAGGCTGCATATTTGGATCAGATGGTGGAATCAAGATGTAGAATCAGAATTCAGATCTTAGACTAAAGTGATTAGTTCTGAATAGAGAATCCCACTGAAAATCTGTGTGTGCTCTAAAGAGAAGGGATGAGGGATTGGATGTGTTTTTGACCCAATCAAGGCACCCAAATATGTTTGGATGACTATGGAGGTTTGGGGCGGATGATACCCCTAGATCAGAAAGTCATCCACCTGAGAATTACCTGGGCAGCCAGAGAGGGAGAGTCCCGCAAGGACCCCTACATGGTAGAGCGTCCCCACGGATTATAGGGTTTCCCCACCTGACCTCTCTTGTCACTGAGATTCCAGGTAGACCAAAATGGGGACCTTGACCTCTTAAGTCTATCAGTTTTATGTTCTAGTTGGTGCCTTTGATTTCACTTGAATTAGCAGTTATTTGGACATGTGACCTGATTTGGAGGTTGGTTGGCCTACAATGTAGTCCAACTTCACCTGACCTGCCCTAAAGATGGTAGAATGATTTGAGGTCAAGACCTAGAAATCACCCTGATTTGACTCCCAAGTTATTAGGTCCAAGGTTTTTAAGGTTCAAGTGATTTTAGAGTTTGATTTATGGTTTGTCTTGATTAGATCCTTTCAATCAAGGGCTTGGGTAGCACACGGATGCGGGTGGGTTTGTTTCCTTTTATGCAAGTACGTGTGAACTAGCACTCCAAATACCCTACTGTAGAAACCCTAATTTGGTTCTATTTCCAATCCTCTTTGATTTTCACAACATTCTCTTTGGACTTCAAACAAGAAGTGTGTAGTCTATGGAGATTTAGAAATTAAGAGTGATCCCTAATAGGCACAGGAATTTTGGGTAGGATCTCAAGAAATTGCTTCAACTTCAATAAGATTTGAAAAACTTTCACAAATTTTGCCCTAAAAATGATAATTACTAAAGAGAATAAAGGCAGTTGATTCCTAATTGATTGCTTCCTTTTTGTCTTCCCAGGATTAGGAGATGGATTAGGGAAGAAGAGAGAGGTTACCTACCTTGGAGTGGTTGATTTGTACGGGAGATCTCCTTGTGAAATACCTTGCAAAATCACAATAAGACAAATAGGGCAAGTTAGTGCTCAAATATAATCAAAATAATACAGACTAGTGATGAATTGCGCATTGCTCCCCAGCAACGGCGCCAAAATGTTTGTCGAAGCGAAATTGGGTTTAAAATAAATGCGTCGTAGTATAGTTGAAATCGCTTTGAAAACAAATAGATTTTATTACTCGAAGTTTTAAGTCCAAGGTCGAATATAGGGAGCAAATGGAATTCATGCACTAAACTCAATGAATGCAATTTGAACACATAAAACTACTCAAAATCTAAATCAGAATGTAAAGAATGAGTATATAGAGCATTAAAAGAATGGTAGCTACAACTAATGAAGATCTGATGAAAAAAATTGGACATCTGATTATAAAATCAGGCGTCTTATAAGTGTGGTGCTACAGTGTCTTCCTCTTATTTTTTCTTTTTTTTTTGCCTTCTGTTTCTTCTTCTTTCTTCTGTTCCTTTCCTTTGTCATTGGCTTCTTTCTTCTTTGTCTTCTTCTTCCTTCCTTCTTCTTCTTTCTTTTTACTCTGACTTCTCCTTCCTTCTTTCCTCTTCTTTCTTTCTTTTCTTTCTTCTTTGTTCTTTGCCCTACAAGCCTCAACTGCTTTCTTCTTCCCTCTTCTTCCACTTTCCTTAGCTTCTCTGCAACTCTTCAACTCTCTTCTACCTTCAGCCCTTCAGCTTCCTCTTTCAGCCTTGCAGTGCCTTCTCCTTCCTTAGCTTTACCTTCAGCTTCCTCCTTCTTTCTTCCCTGGCTTCGCCCTTGGTTTCTTCTTCTTTTCCTTTCCCTGCAAGAGAAAAACCTACCCCTTCCCTCCTCCACGAACTCTCTCTTTCTTCTCTCTTAGGCTCGCTCTCCCAGAGCCTTCTCAGGTTAACGGGTCGGGTCAGCACGCCCGGGACCAGGCCTATCGGCGTGGGTGGTGGGCAAGGAGTGTGCGGGTAGTCGGGTCAAAGCCAGATCTGTGGAGGCGCGGGTCGCGGACAAGGCATATGGGATGAGTGGGACCTCACCCCGTGTCAAGAGGCGATAAGCCCCTGGCACTTTTTCCACTTATATCGCATCGCCCGCTCAAAAACCTCTGAGGTGGGACATTTCTTGCGTGCCCGCAGTAGGTGTTCACGATTTGTAGAGGCTGCAATGGGGCTTAGACTCCAATTGCTGGCAGGAATCATGCGCGAAGGAAATCCGCATTGTATGGGAACCTGACGCTTGAAGCCTAGATCCTGGAGTGAAGCTTGCGAGCTTCTTCAAGCTTGCTCTAATGGCGATGAAGGTCTAAACCTGCACTCATGCAACATGGCCTTGCGACCTCATCAAAACGCGTAGGAGGCTTCACCGTGGCACGGCGAAGGTGTCTCAGTGGTTGGTGTGGCGTGGGGCAGCCTGGGTGTGTGTGCCTAGGTCACCCTGTGCCTGTGAAGATGGGTGTGTTTGGGGGAAGTGTTGGGAGTGTGTGGCGGTGAATGGGAAGAGGGAAAATGATCAGTGAGTCATGGCGGAGCTTCCTGCGTGTTTTGATGAGGCCGCAAGGTCGTGTTGCATCAGTGCAGGTTTAGACCTCCATCACCAATGGAGCAAGCTCAAAGAAGCTCGCAAGCTTCACTCCAGGCTCTAGGCTTCAGGCGTCAGGTTCCCAGACAGCGCGGATTTCCTTCACGCACGATTCCTGCCAGCAATTAGAGTCCAACCCCCATTGCAGCCTCTACAATTCTTGAACACTTGCTGCGGGCGCGCAAGAGGAAGGTGGGACATTTAGTCCCACCTCAGAAGTTTTCGAGCGGGCGATGCGATATAAGTGGAAAAAGTGCTAGGGGCTTATCGCCTCTTGACACGGGGTGAGGTCCCACTCATCCCATACGCCTCGTCCGCAACCCACGCCTCCATGGATCTGGCTCTGACCCGACTACCCGCACACTCCTTGCCCACCACCCACGCCGGTAGGCCTGGTCCCGGGTGCGCTAACCCGACCTGTTTATCCGAGAAGGCTCTGGGAGAGCGAGCCTAAGAGAGAAAAGGGAGGAGAGTTCACAGAGGAGGGTAAGGGTAGCTTTTGCTCTTGCAAGGAAAGGAAAAAGAAGAAGAAACCAAGGGCAAAGCCAGGGAAGAAAGAAAGAGGAAGCTGAAGGGATGAAGGCAGAAGAGAGTTGAAGAGTTGCAGAGAAGCTAAGGAAAGTGGAAGAAGGGAGAAGAAAGCAGTTGAGGTTCGCAGGGTAAAGAACACGGAAGAAAGAAAAGAAAGAAAGAAGAAGAAAGAAGGAAAGAGAAGTCAGAGTAAAAAGAAAGAAGAAGAAGGAAGGAAGAAAAAGAAGACAAAGAAGAAAGAAGCCAACGACAAAGGAAGGGAATAGAAGAAAGAAGAAGAAGCAGAAGGCAGAAGAAGAAGGAAAAAATAAGACGAAGACACTATAGCACCACACTTACAAGATGTCTTATTTTATAATCAGACGTCCAATTTTTTTCATAAGATCTTCATTAGTTGTAGCTACCATTCTTTTTATGTTCTATATACTCATGCTTTACATTCTGAATTAGATTTTGAGTAGTTTTATGTGTTCAAATTGCATTCATTGAGTTTAGTGCATGAATTCCATTTGCTCCCTGTGTTCGACCTCGGACTTAAACTTCGAGTAATAAAATCTATTTGTTTTCAAAGTGATTTCAACTATACTACGACGCATTTATTTTAAACCTGATTTCTCTTTGACAAACAACGTGTTTTGCCTAGGGTCTGCTATGCAAAAAATGTATAGTATGCAAATAGATAGTATATCAATACAATCGTACGTATCCTATAGAAAGCCTACTGGGTTGCAGACCTCTAAAATCCACTCGGAATCTAGATAAGACCGGCATGCGAATCTAAACCCTATGGTTGCTCAAGGAGATGAGATAGAAACCCGTGTGTTTTATGTACTTAAGTGATCGTGTAGTGTGTACATGATAATCAAGCAACAAAATTTGGTGAAAACTGATGGGTCGGCCTGGATAGGTTGTTAATATGATGTTTTTGTCGTTGAAATATGTATAGTGGTTAACCTAATTCAGACCTAACCATCTCTTTACAAAAATTTTTAACCTGGCCTAATTGATTTTATCTTGTCACTTTTAGGCCCAGGGTCGAACTCAGGGAAGTGGGGTTAAAGTCGAGTTTCTACGTTTTCCTTAAAACGCGTCTCTTCCATTCGTTTATTGTGTTTTTGGTATTTTTCTTATTTAGGTTTTTTTTCTGGTAATCCTTGTTCTTGAGGCACACCCTCAAAATTGTATCCTTGGCTTTTAGCCAAAACAGAGTTCCAAAACGCGCCTTGCTACTCGCAAGACGGGGTACCTGCAAATCAAAGATTATCTTTTCACTTTTATACCTTTTTTTTATCTTTTTACTAAGAAGGAAGCTAACAGATAGAAAGTAAATATAGTAGCTATAGATATATATTTATATGTAGTATATATAAAGGGGTGGGGGTGGAGGTGATGATAGAGTGTAGCACTATGTCGAGTCAGTTGACGTCTAGAGAGACGCAACCAACACGACTATGTGCCGCGTGGAGTGTGGATGGAGGATGGATGATGTATGGGACCACGCTTTTTTTGTACGCGTGTATCAGGGAATATCAGCAACTGGTGCAGATATCCCCATGATACAGCGTATAGTAAATAACGTGAAAATATATGTACATATGTATGTATATGAGTAAATATATCTATATGTATATAAATGTATAAGTATATATGTATAGATATATATAGATATATATGTATTATATATATATATATATATATATATAGGTGTATATGTATATATATATATGTATGTATATATGTATATAGCTATGTATATATGTATATAAGTATATATATATAATACTATATATAGATGTATATATATATATATATGTATATAAGTATATATGTATCAAGATATATATATATATATGTGTGTATATATATAAGTATATAGATATGTATATATATATATGTATATGAGTATATATGTATATATATATAAGTATATGTATAAGTATATAGATATATATATATACGTGTATATTTATATATATATAGATATATTATATATATGTGTGTGTATACATAAATATATAGATATACTATGTATATAAGTGTATATATATATATATATATATATGTATGTATATATTATATATAGATGTATATAAGTATATATATGTTACTATATATAACTATACGTATAGTGTAAGTGTGTGTGTGGGTGTGTGTGTGTGTCGGTGAAGATGTGTGTGTGTTGGTGTAGCGTGTGTCTGTGAGTGAGTGAAGAAAGAGAAAATACGTGAGAGAGAGAGAGCGGGAGAGAGAGATCAGCAGAGAGAGAGCGGGAGAGAGATAGAGAGCGCCAGAGAGAGAAAGAGCGGGCGGGAGAGATCGCGAGCGCGGACGATGGCAGCGAGTTAAGACGTCTGCTCGCGGCGGCGGACGTCTGACGCCGCGTCGTCTGAAGGCGGAGGCGGACGTCTGAAGACGGCGGGTGCGGGCACGCCTTCGCGCAGGGTTCTGCAGGCCTGCGCGAAGTCGACGAGCGGGCGATGGCGCGGAGGAGCGAGCGTGGAGGAGGTTTGCAGGTGGTCGCGGAGGGTCGCGGAGGGGGGCAGGGGTCGGCATGAGGCCGTAGCCGGCCGCTGCAGTGCGCGCGGCGGCGGGCTACGGGTGCAACTGCGAAGCGGACAGAACGGAGACGGAGGCGGAGAACGGGCCTGCAGACGCGCGCGGAGGGTTGCGCGCCTGCGGGGAAGGTCGCGGAGGAGGCGGGGGGTGCTGCTGCTGCTGCTGTCGCCGCGGTTTAGCTGCTGCTGCTTCAAGCTTCGGAGCTTGAAGCGGCAGCAATGGCGTGGAGATGAAAACGAAGAGAAAAGAAAACACCACGCCCACCTGCTCGTTGAAGAGCTGGGCGGTGGTGTTCCCACTGTGGTGGTGAGCACCACAGTGGGTTCTCCTGCTCGTCGGGTGCCTCCTCGACGGAGGGCCGGTGTATGGGAGGGGAGAACGGGCGAGGAAGGTGGCTGCGGGTTTTTTTCAGCTGCTGCAACCGCTGCCTCGCGAGGATGAAGCTGCAGCTACTTATAGAGGAGGGGAGAGGGGCGTGTTGGCTGCAGCAGGGAGAGGGCGTGCGAGTTGCAGCTGTAGGGAGCGGCGTTGGCAGGGAGACGTGACGGGAAGAGGTGCTGCGTGGCTGCTGCATGCAGCTGCGAGAAGAGTGCAGCCGCGGGAAGGACGCAGCCGCGGGAAGAAGAGAAAAGCCGTGGGAAGAAGAAAGAAAGATGAAAATAAAATATGGAGAGGGGACTTTTGCAAAGAGACACTTGAAGAAAAATGTAAAAATGCAAGCCATTTATTCCATTCTCTTCTCCTCTCAATTAAATGCATGCATGCAAGCGTTTTTACAAATGCAACTACAGGATTATAATATACATAGTTAATGCTAGAAAATAGCATAAGAAGGCGTTCTTATAGGCGTGTTTTGAGGTGCAAACATATACCCCCATGCCTATCTTTTGCTAGTCCCTAGCAAAACCGTATTTAGAAATGATCTTAAGCTGAAAATTTTCTTCTGAGGTGATATAGGTGTGTTTATTATCGAATATTGTGAGAACCAATTGTAAAGAAGACTACCAGTACTTTAAGTCTCACATGACATAGATCATCTCTCAACTAACCAGGACTCTTGATATTTAAATCTTAAGTACGATTTCCAGGACCCAGGAGGTTTTTGCCGTACTCGAGAGCTCAAGAAATTATGGTTTGTGCATAGTGAAGGATCAAGACTGACCAGATGAAGATTAAGACTCAATCCCAGGGTTTCACGAATTTTTAAGTACAGGTTGGTCCCAGTTTCAGCTCATGTCTTCGAATTGACCCTTAAGATGATGACGGAAAACTCAACTCCCATTTTCTGATTTTTTTTTTTTTTTTTTTGAAACACGTAAAAACAAAGTATATAGACATTTATGAGATATACTGACTCTTTTAAAACATCTCTTTTCTGATTGATTTTTTTTTTTTTTTTTTGGTGGGAGAGTTTCTTTTTGGTGGAAAGAGTCGCTCCTAAACACAAGACTAAAGCCTGGGATAAAAAGTCTACCTGCGCACACAGGTAAGGACTCCACCTTCCCTAATGAACACTAGGGTTGGATCTTATGTTCACCTGGTCTTTCCTGATATGTGTAGTGTGAACCAAGTTTACTTAAGCTCTCAAGAAAAAGCAAACCAACGGATCCTGTACTGGTGTCTCAGGTACAAGAATACATCCTTATTTAGGAGAGATCTTGATCTATTTTGTCAATGCTTTAAGTGAATTAAGCCGAGCCTGAGCGAATCAAGCTTTTGTGGCCTGGAAAGTCTTCAAAACAGAGGTTGAATATCCATAAACACTTATTGCCTTTTTGTTTCAGCTTCAAGATCATTATTAAACACCATTTATTATATATATATATATATTTTTTTTTTTTTTTCTTTTTTGCATATTTATAAATAGGTGGGAACTGTATAATACCATAACATACCCGGATCCTATGGATGCCTATCCACCCCCCATGCCAAACAATGCTATGTCCTCATATGCATGCAGGGAAAGGCAGAGGAAGGATGGAAGATCGGGTAACAAGAGCTGAGGTTCAGGGTATAGATCAGGGTGGAAGGGTGGGTGGATGGTGGGTGGTGAAGAGAAAAGTGAAGTGATTGCGATAGAGGTGTGAAAAGTGATGGTGGATGGTGAGTGCTGTTAGGGTGCCTCCCAACAAGCGCTGAATTTAATGTCCCCAGCTGGACTCAGAATGAGGCAAAGAATTAGTTACCCTCCAGCAGGGCAATGGTTTCTCCAACGGGGGCAGGTTCATGAGTCAGATAGGGTTTCAAACGCTGCCCGTTGACCGTAAGTTTACGCCCAGATTTGGGATCTTCGATTTCGACGGCCCCATTGGGGAATGGTCTTGAGACCAGAAAAGGACCAGTCCATTTGGACTTTAATTTCCCAGGAAAGAATTTGAGTCGGGCATTATAGAGCCAAACTTGCTGAGATGGCTCAAATTCCTTCCGCCGAACATGGCTGTCGTGAAAAGCCTTAGTGCGTTGTTTAAAGGTTAGAGCAGAATCATAGGCTTCACGACGGAGCTCTTCCAGCTCTTGGAGTTGGAGTTTCCTTTCTCGTTCACACAAGTCTGGGTCGAGGTTACATTGGCGAACCGCCCAATAAGCGCGGTGCTCCAACTCTACAGGTAAATGACAAGGCTTCCCATAAACGATTCTATATGGAGACATACCAAGGGGGGCCTTGAAGGCGGTCCGATACGCCCAAAGTGCGTCAGTCAGCTTGTCGGACCAATCCTTACGGTCAGGCCGAACCGTTTTCTGGAGAATCTGCTTGATTTGCCGGTTCGACACTTCCGCCTGGCCGTTCGTCTGAGGATGATACGGGGATGCGATACGATGGTGGACTCCGTATCTCCTCAGAAGTGCCCGAAAAGAAGCATGGGTAAAGTGGCTTCCTCCATCCGAGATAATGGCCCGAGGGATCCCAAAACGCGCAAAGATATGATCTTTGACGAATCGGGTGGAGATAACATGGTCAGCACGGCGTGCGGGAATAGCCTCGATCCATTTTGAAACATAGTCGACGGCCACGAGGATGAATTCGAAGCCGTTGGATGGAGGGAAGGGACCCATGAAGTCAATTCCCCAGATGTCGAAGATTTCCGCAGCTAGGATGTGTTGCAAGGGCATCATGTCACGACGTGCCATTGACCCTAAAGACTGGCACCTAGTGCAATGTTTGGCATAAGCGTGCGCGTCCTGGTGAAGGGAGGGCCAAAAGAAACCGCACTGCAACACCTTGGCTGCAGTTTTCCTCCCAGAGAAATGGCCTCCACAGGCCTGATCGTGGCAGAAGGATAGCACACTGGGGAACTCACTGTCAGGAATACAGCGACGGATGATTTGATCAGCACCTATCCAAAAAAGAAGTGGATTATCCCAGAAATAATACTTTGCTTCTGCCATGAGACGCTCGCGCTGGTTTTTAGGCCAGCCACGTGGAAGAGATCCAGAAGCAAGGTAATTGGCAATGTCGGCATACCACGGTCCACTTGCCACATTTATTGCCAATAGGTGCTCATCAGGAAAAACTTCATTAATTGGCAGAGTAAGTCCAATATGGTCAGGGTCCAGTCTGGAAAGGTGATCAGCCACAACATTTTGGGCTCCGACCTTATCACGAATCTCAATGTCAAATTCCTGGAGCAGAAGGATCCAACGAATCAGTCTAGGCTTGGCATCCTTCTTGTGCATGAGATGGCGAATGGCCGCGTGATCAGTGAAAACAATAACGTGAGAGCCCAGAAGGTAAGAACGGAATTTTTCCAGCCCAAAGACGACTGCCAGTAGTTCCTTTTCAGTGGTAGTATAATTACGCTGGGCCTCGTCCAACGTCTTACTGGCGTAGTATACCACGAAGGGGTGTCTATCGCGTCTTTGTCCCAGGATGGCTCCGACTGCAAGGTCTGAAGCGTCACACATAAGTTCAAAGTTGAGGGACCAATCAGGCGGCTGGAGAACAGGGGCCTTGGTGACAGCATTACGCAGCTGCGTGAATGCTTGTATACAGTCAGGGCCCATGTCGAAGGGCACGTCGGTTGATAGGAGATGAGTTAAGGGTCGAGAAATTTTGGAGAAGTCTTTGATGAATCTCCTATAGAAACCGACGTGTCCCAAGAAGGAGAGGATTTGTTTGACAGAACCAGGCACAGGTAAATCAGCAATGATATCGAGCTTAGCTCTGTCAACCTCGATACCCCTATCGGAGATGATATGTCCAAGAACAATTCCCTCGTGCACCATAAAATGACTTTTTTCCCAGGAAAGCACAAGGTTTACATCAATACATCTCCTAAGGATGCGAGTCAGGTTGGCAAGACATTCGTCGAAAGATGGTCCAAAGACTGAAAAGTCATCCATGAAGACCTCGAGAAAGTCACCCACCATGTCATGAAATATCGCCAGCATGCATCTCTGGAAAGTTGCTGGCGCGTTACAAAGTCCGAACGGCATCGTTCTAAAGGTGAAGGTGCCGAAAGGGCAGGTAAAAGTGGTTTTTTCTTGGTCTCGGGGGTCTATTGCCACCTGGTTATATCCTGAGAATCCATCCAGGAAGCAGAAAAATTTATTTCCCGCTAACCGCTCTAGGATTTGGTCAATAAATGGTAGCGGGAAGTGATCTTTCTTGGTTGCAGCATTGAGTTTCCTATAATCTACACACACTCTCCAAGATGTAGGAGTGCGTGTAGGGATGGATTCGCCCCTGTCATTGACACGGATGGTGAGTCCTGCCTTTTTGGGCACAACGTGAATCGGACTCACCCAGGGGCTATCGCTGATCGGGTAGATTATACCCGCATCCAGCCACTTAATGATTTCATTCTTAACGACCTCCCGCATGTTAGGGTTGAGACGTCGCTGCATCTCGCGAGAAGGTCGAGCCTCCTCCTCCGTATATATACGATGAGTGCAGTAGGAGGGACTAATACCAGATAAGTCTGATAAGGACCACCCAATAGCTGCCTTGTGTTCTAGGAGGACCTTAGTTAGTTTGCACTCCTGCTCCATGGTTAATTTTGAACTGATGATTACAGGGAGCGTTTCATTTGGTCCCAGGAAAACATACTTGAGTGTATTAGGCAGCACTTTTAGCTCGGGAGTGGATGGGGAAGGATCTGGCATTTCTTGGGACGAGAGTGTCCCAGACGGGTAGGAGAACAAGTTAGGAGGAAGAAACTGGCCTTCAGATTGGCCAAGAAGAGGGGCTTCTTGGATAGATGGATCCAAAAATGAATAGCCCCAGTGAGAAGTATATGGGCTCAAGGTCCCAGTGTGGATTTGTAAATCCGCCTGATTTGGCGGGGAAGAAAGGGCAATTCGGTCTTCATGAGTATGGATCGACAGTGAGTAGCCCGGATATGACTCAGACCACGAGGTATGGGAAGCGGAGAAAACCTCGTCAGAAGTCTGGCCAGGAGAAGGTACTGGACAAGGGAGGGATTGGGGAACGTCACAGTATGCGTTGGTCAGGCAGTTATCAGTGTTTATAGGTAATCCGCAGCAGTCCGAATAGGTCCCAATTAGTCCGATACACGCGCTGACGGCCATATCCTCGTCAGATGTGTCATCCTCAATGCAATCGCAATCAAAGTTCTTGGCTGCCTTGAATATGTTAAGCTTGAGCTTCTCAGATCCAACGGCAATCTCAATACAGCCCGACTCGCAGTCGATGTGGGTGCGGGCTGTGGCCAAGAAAGGTCGACCGAGGATGATCGGACAATCAGAAAGTGAACTAGGAACTTCCATATCTAAAACAAGAAAGTCAACAGGAAAACAGAGACTGTTGACCCTAACCACCACGTCTTCCACCACACCCTTCGGGATTTTGATAGAACGATCTGCCAACTGTAACGTGACAGGGGTGGGTTTCAGATTTCCCAAGGAAAATTTTTTGAGCATGATGGTCGGTATGAGATTGATGGAAGATCCTAGATCAAGCAAGGCACGGTTAAAACTGCAGCCTTGGATGCTACAGGAAATCAGTGGTGTGCCCGGATCTTTCTGCTTCGGTGGTAAGTTTGACAGTATAGCACAACTCGCATGAGGCGAGAGAACCACCGGATTCTTAGTCCTCTTTGACTGTCGTCTGGGTGTTGTGTAGTCTTTGAAAAATCGAGCGACAGTAGGTATGTGGTCGATTGCCTCGAGCAGGGGTACCTTGATTTCTACATCCCTGAACAAATTACGTAGGTTGTCAAAGGCCTGCGTATTTTTCTTTTTGCCTTTTGGCTCCCTTAGTAGAGCCTCAGGGAATGGGACTGATTCTGGCACAAGTTTTGGTGCATCATCCTCTCGCGAATGCGGTATGCATCCCGAATGAGAGGGTGATGAAGAAGATGGGCCAGGATCAGGTCGAGGCGGATCGACGGTCTGCTTACCGCTCCTCGTAGTGATAGCATTGGACGATGCGGGTCCAGTTGGATCATACGGTGGAGGAGGGTTTGCAATGGGGATATAAGAGTGTGGTGCTGCAGCAGGATTAGCCTGAAATCCCGGTGGAATGCTCGGAGCTTGCAGAACTTGATTAACCTGTCCCTGAGAAGGTCGTACCTGTGGTTGAGAACCACGGGGCACGAAATTTCGCAGGTTTGGAACAGGTTGGGCGGGAAGAGTGCCCTGAGATCGAGTCGCCATGCGTAGTTGACTGATCTCGGCATTCTGCTGCGCCAATTGGTGCTGAAGAGAGGTCATGTTCTCTTCATGGCGCTTTGACATTTCCGTCATCATTCGCATCAATTTGTCAAGAGGGCTTGATGCGTGTTCAGTTTGTGGTACGCAAGGGCCTGATGGCGGATTTGCCATAGGATTAAATTGGACCCTTGGGATGACGGGTGCGGACGGTCGCATTGGTCCACCCGCGGGGTTTTGGCGCTGCGGGTTGTTGGACCATGCAAAGTTCGGATGATTACGCCACCCCGGGTTATAAGTGGTAGAGAACGGGTTGTTCCCCAGGGCGCAAGCATCTTCTATGCCAGTAGACGCGTCCGCATGTAGATATGCGTCCGAGCCCACGGAGGCTTGGTCCTCCGTGTCGAAATACTGGCTCGCAGAAGCCAGTTCCACATGACTTACCGAGTCGCTTGGCGCGACACTCGGTAAGGAAGGTCTAACGGGGTTTCTCGGGATAAGCCTGGTATTAGAAGAACTTGGATTGTGACGAAGTGGTGAAGAGGTGGTGTTTGCCATAGATCGAGCGGGGTTGGCCAGAAGCTCGTCCAGCTTCTTGTGCACGACGGAGACTTCATCCAGTTTTTGTGCAATAAGGCTTAGATCAGTGGATGAATGGGAGGGTCCCATGTCAACTTCGTGGACATTTCGGGGCTGGCTGGTACGATTAAAGGCGACAATGGAAGCATTGTTCATCGAGTTTTCACTCATATTTTCAAACAGCTCGAATGCTCCATTCTCGTCTTTATTCATAAAGTTCCCTCCGCAGGAAGCGTCTGCAATCTGCTTCAAAGTCTCATTTAGCCCATAGTAGAAAATCTGGGCTATATGCCACTTAGGCAGACCGTGGTGCGGACACTTCCTGAGGAGGTCGTTATACCTCCCCCATGCCTCATGAAATTGTTCGCTGTTTTGTTGCGTAAATGAAGTGATAGCACGGCGAAGCGCATTGGTCCGCCCGATTGGGAAGAACTTCTTGAGAAACGCTGTTCGCATCTCTTCCCACGAGTGGATGGTTCTCCCAAGGGTGCGTAACCATTGCGACGCTTTATCCCGTAATGAAAACGGGAACATCTTCATGAGGACTATAGATAACCCGACATTTCTTGGTTTAACGGTTTCAGCAAGTCGGGTTAGGTCTTCCAAGTGGAGAAATGGGTCTTCACTTGCAAGACCATGAAAGTGAAAATTGATTAGGCCAATTATATTTGGTTTTAATTCAAAGTCGTCCCCGCCCATGGGGACCCGAATTTGTCCTATGGTCTCTGTAGCAGCGGGATTCTGATAAGAGCTAAGAGACCTAGGCTCCTCCCGTTCGGGAGGGTTCTGCATTTCCTCCAATGTTTCCCGAATGGCTTCAATTTGCTCATTATACATTTCCATTTGGGCTTGGAGGCGGGTTATGGGATCTAAGGCTCCACCACCTGGTGGGTTCTGAGGGCGGTTTCCTCCCTCGGGATTTGGGGGTGGGCGTGCAGCCATGTTTGTGGAGGAGGAGGACGATTCGACTTGTTTTCTAGATTTATCAGTCAATTCAAATAGTTCAGGGTTTTGTGACCTCCTCCCAAACATGCACTACCGCAGGAAGAATTGGGGAGATGAGAAGGGAATAGGGATGAGAGAAATGACGCCGCAAAGGTACACTTGATTACAAATCAATACAGTCAAGTTCCTAACCTCTACAGTGTGCCCTTAGACCTAAAGATCTAAGTTACCTACTATCACGAATTACGGAACCGAATGCGAGCACCGCGGAACCACCGGGCCAGATTGAAAGGCCGTTTGCCCCAGTCTTAGACACCCGATAGAACGCGCGAACTCTCACCAGCACGTAGTCGCTACACACAGGTAGTTAGACCTCCAATCCTCAGTAAGGGTCAAGTTACTACCAGTTTTAATTAGAGGCTTAGGGTCAAGTGCTTTTGGAATGTGAAGGGCGTTGTTTACGGGTAATGCCCAAGTGATTGATTTTAAGAGTGTGTAAGAACAAGCATGCAACGGGGAAATCTCCCCGAATTGAAGTTTTTATTGGCGAATGGTTTTTAGAGTTCAGCCTTAAGTAGTATGAATTTTAGGGTTTTGCTGAATTACCAATTCAACCAATCTCCGGGTTTTTGCAAAAATACAGGTTTTCCTTCTAAAACCCAAGAAACCTTTCTTCAATTATCAGTTAGTTAATGCATGCTAAAATGCAATGGGCTACCCTAAATGGAGATTTCTAAGTGTGGATGCACGAATCAGTTTTATATCAATGTGACAGGGAGCCAAAGCACTTCAATTCAAGTGCTCCCAATCACCAGAAATGATTTCCACACACAAGGCTTCAACCAAAAGATAAAGAAAATAAAATTGTTGGGGTTGAAGTATTCAGGATCGAATCACAGGCAAGTTTGAAAAGTCGTGGTGGGGTTGGAATCAACTCAATTCCAAGTCTCCCCACCAAAAATGTGATCCTGAATTAAAGATAAGTGAGGCAAAAGAGGGATACAAGCAATCTTTTTCTTTGCCTCAAAGAATACTTCCCACGGCGAAAAATCTAAGAATTAAGATTCTCGGATTTTTGCTATGCGAAGTAAGGCGGGAAATCCCGGGGCAGTGGGAGTGAAGACAACCAATCAATCAAGTTAATTTTAATCCACTTGCCCTCAAGAAATCCCAAGAAGTTTTTCTAGTTTTTAGTTTAAAAATTTTTTTTTTTTTTTATTGTGGTGGCAAGTTAACCCTAATTTGATGAGAAAAGAAAACCTACTTGTTCGGCAATGTGTGCGGAGCTCCAATGCGATGTCGGCGTCTTCACGCTCTCATTCCCGCCTTGGATCCGCTCTCGTTCCCGACTTCGTCTGCCTTCCTTCTCCTTCCACCAAGTTCACCTGCACACCAAAAAACAACAATACCCGTGAAGAGAGAAGAGACAAATTTAAAGGAATTGGATAGAAACTTACTCGAAAGCGCACCTCCCCGGCAACGGCGCCAGAAAAGTCATGATGGGTCGGCCTGGATAGGTTGTTAATATGATGTTTTTGTCGTTGAAATATGTATAGTGGTTAACCTAATTCAGACCTAACCATCTCTTTACAAAAATTTTTAACCTGGCCTAATTGATTTTATCTTGTCACTTTTAGGCCCAGGGTCGAACTCAGGGAAGTGGGGTTAAAGTCGAGTTTCTACGTTTTCCTTAAAACGCGTCTCTTCCATTCGTTTATTGTGTTTTTGGTATTTTTCTTATTTAGGTTTTTTTTCTGGTAATCCTTGTTCTTGAGGCACACCCTCAAAATTGTGTCCTTGGCTTTTAGCCAAAACAGAGTTCCAAAACGCGCCTTGCTACTCGCAAGACGGGGTACCTGCAAATCAAAGATTATCTTTTCACTTTTATACCTTTTTTTTATCTTTTTACTAAGAAGGAAGCTAACAGATAGAAAGTAAATATAGTAGCTATAGATATATATTTATATGTAGTATATATATAAAGGGGTGGGGGTGGAGGTGACGATGGAGTGTAGCACTATGTCGAGTCAGTTGACGTCTAGAGAGACGCAACCAACACGACTATGTGCCGCGTGGAGTGTGGATGGAGGATGGATGATGTATGGGACCACGCTTTTTTTGTACGCGTGTATCAGGGAATATCAGCAACTGGTGCAGATATCCCCGTGATACAGCGTATAGTAAATAACGTGAAAATATATGTACATATGTATGTATATGAGTAAATATATCTATATGTATATAAATGTATAAGTATATATGTATAGATATATATAGATATATATGTATTATATATATATATATATATATATAGGTGTATATGTATATATATATATGTATGTATATATGTATATAGCTATGTATATATGTATATAAGTATATATATATAATACTATATATAGATGTATATATATATATATGTATATAAGTATATATGTATCAAGATATATATATATATGTGTGTATATATATAAGTATATAGATATGTATATATATATATGTATATGAGTATATATGTATATATATATAAGTATATGTATAAGTATATAGATATATATATATACGTGTATATTTATATATATATAGATATATTATATATATGTGTGTGTATACATAAATATATAGATATACTATGTATATAAGTGTATATATATATATATATATATATATGTATGTATATATTATATATAGATGTATATAAGTATATATATGTTACTATATATAACTATACGTATAGTGTAAGTGTGTGTGTGGGTGTGTGTGTGTGTCGGTGAAGATGTGTGTGTGTTGGTGTACCGTGTGTCTGTGAGTGAGTGAAGAAAGAGAGAATACGTGAGAGAGAGAGAGCGGGAGAGAGATAGAGAGCGCCAGAGAGAGAAAGAGCGGGCGGGAGAGATCGCGAGCGCGGACGATGGCAGCGAGTTAAGACGTCTGCTCGCGGCGGCGGACGTCTGACGCCGCGTCGTCTGAAGGCGGAGGCGGACGTCTGAAGACGGCGGGTGCGGGCACGCCTTCGCGCAGGGTTCTGCAGGCCTGAGCGAAGTCGACGAGCGGGCGATGGCGCGGAGGAGCGAGCGTGGAGGAGGTTTGCAGGTGGTCGCGGAGGGTCGCGGAGGGGGGCAGGGGTCAGCGTGAGGCCGTAGCCGGCCGCTGCAGTGCGCGCGGCGGCGGGCTACGGGTGCAACTGCGAAGCGGACAGAACGGAGACAGAGGCGGAGAATGGGCCTGCAGACGCGCGCGGAGGGTTGCCCGCCTGCGGGGAAGGTCGCGGAGGAGGCGGGGGGTGCTGCTGCTGCTGCTGTCGCCGCGGTTTAGCTGCTGCTGCTTCAAGCTTCGGAGCTTGAAGCGGCAGCAATGGCGTGGAGATGAAAACGAAGAGAAAAGAAAACACCACGCCCACCTGCTCGTTGAAGAGCTGGGCGGTGGTGTTCCCACTGTGGTGGTGAGCACCACAGTGGGTTCTCCTGCTCGTCGGTTGCCTCCTCGACGGAGGGCCGGCGTATGGGAGGGGAGAACGGGCGAGGAAGGTGGCTGCGGGTTTTTTTCAGCAGCTGCAACCGCTGCCTCGCGAGGATGAAGCTGCAGCTACTTATAGAGGAGGGGAGAGGGGCGTGTTGGCTGCAGCAGGGAGAGGGCGTGCGAGTTGCAGCTGTAGGGAGCGGCGTTGGCAGGGAGACGTGACGGGAAGAGGTGCTGCGTGGCTGCTGCATGCAGCTGCGGGAAGAGTGCAGCCGCGGGAAGGACGCAGCCGCGGGAAGAAGAGAAAAGCCGTGGGAAGAAGAAAGAAAGATGAAAATAAAATATGGAGAGGGGACTTTTGCAAAGAGACACTTGAAGAAAAATGTAAAAATGCAAGCCATTTATTCCATTCTCTTCTCCTCTCAATTAAATGCATGCATGCAAGCGTTTTTACAAATGCAACTACAGGATTATAATATACATAGTTAATGCTAGAAAATAGCATAAGAAGGCGTTCTTATAGGCGTGTTTTGAGGTGCAAACAAAAACTCAAATAAGGTTTCAAGCAAGTTATTATGTGTCCTTTTGAATTTGATTTGATATTTAGATGTGAATTCTAGGCAACTAGTCTTGCTTTATAATTCTTTTGAAACAAGTGATGGTCTTTTTATCTTAGTCAAATGCAAAAGATGGCAGGAGCTAAGGAATGATAGAAGATGCATACCTGACTCGAGCAAATCTTCAATTAATGCAATTTGACTAAAATGAAATCTAGCAAGAATAATGCAACCTAAGTATGGATGCCTAAGGGTATGCTACTGCTAGATAAGGGATGAAATATTTTTGGTCTTTTTGATTTTGTAATTTTTTTTTATTTTTGATGCAACAAGCAAAATCAAATAGAAAAAGAAATCGAAACGGAAAATCGAATCGATGAGAGATGAGTAGAGAGAGAATAGAATGAGAGTCCAAGTTATTACAGAGATGTGTGAGAATAGGCTCTCACAACTGATGCCTATACAAAATATCCTAAGTATATACTTAAGTCTAAACTACCACTATACTAAACTAAACTAGTAAAGCTGGAAATCTGTAGCTCCTAGAAAAACTCATCATGGCAGTGAGTCCACCAGGAAGAAGACTCCACCGGGAAGATGACACTACTCCTACTCCTAAGGTGCTGCAAAAACACTAGATGATTAGTAAGACAATTATATATAAAAATAAATCAAAGAATAAAATAAATAAAAGAATCTATATACAACAAAGAATATGAATAAAAGAATGATTATTTACAAAGAAATAAAAAATATTTACAAATAAAGAAGAAAAGAAAACTTTTGACGTATAGAGAGTTGCCTCCCTGGCAACAGCATTAAAAATATGATGGTCAAAACTGTCTGCATGTTAAAACAATGTTTTACTGGTATCGTTATCATAGTATAATTGTCACAAAGCAAACAAATGTGGCATCATTTTATTTATTTACATAATTTTTACTAGTTTATTCCAGATCGTTCACTGGGAGGCAATTATTGATATATCCAAAAATTTTAATTTTATTTACAAATAAATCAATGAATCAAAGAATGAAAAAATTAGTCAATTATGTATAAAAGAATCAATTATCCTATTTACAACTAAACAAACATAAAAAAAACTAAGTATGATTACTCTATGTTAACAAGCTAACGAGGAGTTTTAAATATGCGCTTGTTATAGTAAAGCCTCAATCGTTCGAAAATAAATAAAATTTATAAACTTAGAATCTACAATGGAGTCCGAGGCCATTCGCAGGGAGAAAATATGGAATTTACCCACTAATCTTAATTGCATACAAATGAGTATAATTAATTGAGCATTCAAATAGATATTCAATGAATAATAACCTGCCACATTAGTTATTCAATGAAATCCAATGTATCTAGAGACAAAAAGAACAGAGAGAAGCTAAAAAGTGGTGATTTAGATCACCAATTATATCTCTAAGTAAGCAAGCATCTCATAATCAATTTAATCGAATATTAACTTAATGCTTAAATCATTCAACAGTGCTAGAACTCAAGATCAGACGATAGATGTGTCAATCAAATGCCTTAACAGAAGGCAAGCACATGCCTTCTCTTCTTCTTCTTCTTCAGAGTCTTCTCCTTCACTACACAAGGGGATTAGGTCCTTTAGTGACTAAAAGTATTAGCCACACACACAAGAGAGCAAAACACCCCCCTCCCCCACTCTCTCTCTTTTTCCTTCCTCTTCTTTCTTAGTTAGCCGGGTAGCTAATCGGGTAATCAGGGATCCACTTGACTAGGGCTACCGGGCGTGAAGGTAGCCCAGGTGTGAGCGGGTAAGGTGAGAAGGACCTCACCCTATGTTCTTGAGGCAGTATGGCATAAGCAAAGATTCCTTTTATTCCGTAGTAGCGCCTTCTAATCCCACAGGCCTCCTCAGGTAGCTACAGTGGGGGTCTCATTCAATTAGCACAAGCTCGCAGCTAGAGCCTCTAATTGAGGACCTGGGCATGGACCTAGAACCAAGCCACATTACTTGGGAGTGAATTCAATGAAGAACGCGACTGGAGCTTGAAGAACAAGGTCGGAAACGATGGCGGTAGCGGTGGAGTGTGGTCATACCCTAAAACAATGAATAAGGCCTTACGACAGCATTAAAACATCTCAGAAGCTTCGCCTAAGCTTGGCAAAGGTGATGGTGGTGGTAGCGTGTCGTGAGAGGGTGCGAGGTGGTCTGGCGAGTTCGGAAATGAAAGCGACAAGGTGGGTTGTTCGGTGGGTCGCGAGAATGGGTGGACAGCACAATAAGGATGGGGGTTTTGCTCGTGGACGTATGGTAGAGCTTATGGAGGTGTTGGCGAGGTGTTTGGTGGCTTGTGGCATCGGGGAAGCCTCACCGGAGATGCGGCTGGACGTGAAGGAAGATGACGGCGTGCAGCGTGGTGTGTGGTTGAAACAAAGGTTTAAAGAGGTGAAAAGGAAGTAGAGGGAGAGGGGAGTCTAACTAACCTAATCTAATCGGATGAAAGGGAAGGAAGGCTCTGGTTGTGGTATGGCTGGCATCAAAGAAGGGGAAGCCTCCATTGAGGGAGAACGACGAGGAAGAGGGAGGAAGATGGTGCCTGCTGGTATTGCAAGACGTGGATGATCACGGGGAAGAAGAATCGACCGACTGTGGTCTATGGCGGTCGACGAAGAGGGTGGACGAAGAAGCTCGCTGAAACTTACAGAGAATTTGGCCAGAGAGAGGAGAAGGGTGGAATCTGGTCCAAACCAAGCTAAGGAAGACAGCCTTGCATCAGTGGACCTTTTATAGGCCTTAGGGGGGCATTCCAAGCTAGGAGCTTTCACACAAAAGAAAACCCTTGATTTCAAATGGTTCACATCAACTTTTGGGCAAGAATCAAAGCCTAAGATGCGGCTCACATTGTAGGAGATTTTATCAGGAGTTTCCCTTCCAATTTTGGAAGAGATTGGGCGTGAAATCAGGGAGAACTCCTTGATTGAAGGTCAACGACAAGCTGCATTCACACGACTATAGAGGCAGGGACCTGAATGTGAAGATGACGATAAACCTGGGGACTTATTCGCAAGAATTTCTAAAGCTAAGGGCTTGTGTGAGACAGAAAGAGTCTAATTGGACTAAAATTCAAACTATGTCAAGATGAACTTTGGTTGGGCCCAAATTTTGGTATAAACCTAATTTTGACTCAAGGAATCTGATGGTGAAGTTGGATTTTGGTTTTGACCAAGTTTGACTAGGTAATTTGCACAGAAATCTAAATTAGGGCAACTTGCCGTCTAAGACTTTATTCTAGGTCAAAATGGGTTCAGATGATCAAACCAAGGTTACCAAACCTTATGAAATATTTTTATATGAATTTTAGAAGGTTTATATGGAATTTATCCTGACCAAAACCTCTATTAATTAAGTAGGTCTAAAATTAGGGTCTTAGGTTATGGATTTGTTCTTGAAGTATGTGAAACCCATTTCTATTTGTTCTGACCCTCTTAGTAGTCATTAATGCTCATTTGACCTTCAATTAACCCTTGAAAAATCCTGTGATTATTCTGCATTCAAGATGTGTTATTAAAACTACAGATTTAACCCTATTTTATTGCACTCTTTTTAGAAAGGATATTCAGTGAATTATGACTCTCCAGTGTTTATGTAGGAGCATTTGTCAATTGATTCTGACTAATTAAAGCTAGTTATGGCTCATGATGATGTTATCATCACTCTATGTTAGTTATGTACAACTATTCTAAATAATACCTAAGTATAGGTACAAATACAACTACTAATATATACTAGACTAAATATACTAACATATACTATTAACTCTAATAACATATACTATATATACAATAACATATACAAGTGTTACTATAGCTTTAGTAAAAATATGTACAAAACATAAGACAAAATAATTATATCTACTAACATATATACATATCTACAGTAACGGATACAAATGTCACTAAAGCCTTAAATAAAAAGTATATATATACAAGGCTCAAACAATATATATATACACTACTATATATATATATATATAGTACATGCATATACATTATATATATTGTTTTATTTATTATAAATATACATATACTATTATATTATATACTTATATACATATACTATACATACGCTTACACAACACATAGCACATACACAGACTCACATAAAGCTCCACACTTAGTCAATTTTTATGTTCTCCTCTCACAACACTTAACCGATTTTTTGCTTCTCTCCTCACATGCTTAGCACTCACTAACGTTCACCTTAACAAAAGTTTGGGTTTTTAATGGGCGAACCCAATTTTTCATGGGATACACATCATCCCAATGGGGTGGGATCAGACCACTACTAGACCTGATTCTAGTTTCATTAGTGTGCATTTTAATCCATTTTCTCAAGCCCAAATTAGGCCCACACTATGCACACTAGGCCCAATAGGCTCACACTATACACGGGCTCTGAGACCACATGCCATTTTCAATAATGCTTAGTATGCTCGAGGAGAAGAGAGAGGGTATGGTGGTAAGGTGCACTCAGTGCTTGATGACTAGGTAGCCTATCCACTGAATACGTTTATATGGCAACAATGGCTTTGAGCTCCACGATGTGGCACTAATGCTTCGCTGAATTGAGTGTTGAACTCCGTTGTGCAATGTCTGGGTTGTAAGACTTTGAGCCTCGATTTGAGTGCCCAAATGAAGTCTGATTTCAAAATAAATTACATATTTGGAAAGCCCTTATAAAGGACTATTCAATTGCATAATTAATTTATAAAAATAAGTTATTTAATTATATATTAAAATTAGTTAAAGTTAGAGATTTATACATGTTAATTTAGGGTTTAAATTCTTAATTAATGTACAAATTACTGAATTAATGGTGCAATTGACTTAATAATTAGTTAAGTTATATAATAAGGAATTTATTACAAATTTTTATTTTATTTTAGAGCATTTATTTTAATTTATATACATTTAAATACACATTCTTAAGAGTTATATACAAAATTAATTATAAATATTACTATACAGTATAAATATATTACAAATAGGTTGAAAATATTTAAGATTAATATATACACATGTACAGTATAAATTACTTCAGTAATAACTTAATTTACTAATTTATTTTACTTTAACTTTGTAATTTACCTAATTAACTTAATAACTTAATTACCTACAATAAATACATAAATAAATTAATATACAGGTATCATATAGTATATAATAATTACTTAAATATGTATTTATAATATTAGGTACTATTATACATATATGCTTATTTATTTATAATTACTATATTATAAATACTTATAATCTAATATAAATTAATACATAATTATATGATAAAGTTATATATACAGTAATTCATCCTAAATACTTATTTAAATATATATAATACAATTATAAGTATTTATGTACATTATTTACATATATTACAATATTTACATATATCTTAGTATAAAGTTATATTCATAAGTATAAATACAATATACAAGGTATTTTTAGGTATTTTTGAGTATTTTTAGAGTTTATGGTATTTATATATTCTATAGAGGTAGGAGAAGAGAGAGAAAGGGTGAGATCAAAGAAGAAGGGACTCTTTTTGGTATTTTTCAACTTGGTTCTTTTATTAAGTTGCAAAGTATTCCGAACCCTCAGCCTAGTAGAATATTCCAGCCGACGATTCGGTATACTTTACAACTTTGCATACACTTAAAGAAATACGTGATCTTACTCAAGATAGTTTTTTATTTTTCATTTTTTATGATTTTTATTTATTTTACAAAACTAACACAGATAAGGCCTAAATGAATTTTAACCAAGAAACTTATGGCCTCTAAAATGGTTTTAAAGGCTGAAGAAGTGATTCAAGCTCTCAAACACTTTAAGCACATCACATAGAAGATGTTAGAACATTTAAACATGATTTTCAATTCAATTTCGTTCAAATATACATTTGGACAGTTTGGGCCTTAAACATGCTGGCAATGAGTTTCTAAATATCTTTTACAAGCAATTCAAATTAAATTACAATCCAAATCAAGTACATGAATGCTTGTAATCATTATCCTAACATTATGCACATGCCAGCTTCCCATTACAACTCAAATCCACTCCAAATTCAACCTGTTCAGACCTTCAAATCCACCCCAGACTGTTACTATTTCAGTAGCCAAGAGCTGCTGTCGTTTCAGTACCAAACCAGCAACTACTGCTAATGTTGCTATTGCTTTCAAATTAGATGACTTAACAACACACTCAGCAGCAAATATACAAATCTACTGCCTGAACAACATATTGGATGTTGCTATCCAATGTGGTTGTAGTCTTCAAATCCAACAGCTAATGACTATTATTCTTACTAAACTAGGCTTAGATCAGATCTGAGAAGATCTGATCTAAGGCAAAATTCTCATCGAAATTCCATTGAAAATCAATTATGAAGATTTGAATCCAAAGAACCAATTCTCATTCTTCAAAATTCTCAAAAGAGCCTAATATGATCTTCTCTTTACATTAGACAATGTAGAGAAGAAGATCACATTAGGTGTTGAAATCATCTAAAAACAAAGCCAAATCTCTTTTAAAATCTTGAAAACACCATTTAATTCTTTGAAAATCAGAGTGAAATCAGAATGGGGTAGGAATTCATGTAGCTCTATTTGGGCTTTTAATTTTGAATTTACTTGAGTGATCTGATAACTAGAATTTCCCATACACTAGAGATCAGTGTTTAGGAATTCAAGCAATCCTATAGAAGCCAAATGAATCATGGTTATGCCTTATCTCAGTGAATCTAAAATTCCTTGGCAAAACTACTCAAAACAAGGCTTAATGTGGGTATTTGCTCATTTGAAAATAAAACTTCAATTAAAACATCTCAAACTCATTGCAATACACCCAATTGAGCAAATCTGAACTCGAATCACTCGATGGAATTCATTTAAAATCAAATTGACTCCAAACCGTGAGATTGGGTATAAAAACCAAATCTAAAAGAATCGAGCAAATCGATTTAATTAAAACCAGATCGACGGATCTTTTGTGAATTTATGGAATGAATGGAAGACCCCCTAGGTGAATTTTAGGCACGAATTCAGATCTAGAAGCCAAAACTTCATATCTAAATTTGGCCTTGATGAAAGGGTGAATGATGAATAAAATGCAAGGAAATTAGAGAATATGGATTATGAGATGTGGAGGGAGATCAGTGGATCGAAATGGAGGTAGAAAAACACCTCTCTGATATGAATTGCTCAAAGAGGGCAAGATCGATACTAATCTACTTTAACTCTAATCCAAGCTAATCAACCACTGAATTTGATATCTTACTCATACTAATCTACAATACACTAACTGTTGTCAAGCTTTTTGTTGAGCTTAGGATGCATTGTAGTATAGTCGACAAATCACTCTCAAACAACAGATACAATTTATTACTCAAAATCTAGAAATGAAGTCCAAGGTCGAACACAGGGAGCAAATATGGAATTCATGTGCTAAACTTTAATTGCATATAAATGAGCACATAAAATTAAGCACACTAATGATATTCAATGAATACTAATCTGTCACATTAAATATTCAATGAAGATCAATGTATCTCGAGACAAAAAGAATAGAAGAGAAGACAAAAGTGGTGATTTAAATCACCAACTAAGCCCTTTAAGTATGCATCACAAATATCTTGATTATATCAAATAAATGAACAGTGGCTTGAATGCTACAGTGATCAGACGCGGGCATGTGGATCAGACGACTTAAGTTATCAAGGCCCTTAAAACTAAGCCTCTCTTCTGTTTTTCTTCCTTTCCTTCTCTTCTTCTTCTATTCAAACCTTCTTTTCTTCTCTTCAGTTTCTCTTCTCAAGCCCTCTCCTTCTTCTCTAAACCTTTTCCTTCACAGCACAGGAGACCAAGTTCTTCAACGGCTAAGTGTTGGGCTCTTTGAAAAACAAAACCCCCCCTCCTCCTTTATTTCTCCTCTTTCTTCTTCTCTCGAACCCCAGCAAGCTTTTAGTCGGATACGGGTGATTTGGTTATCGGGTCATGAGCATAAGGGACTAGGGTCACCGACGTGAGGTAGTGATCGAGGTGTGAGGCATATGTGAGGAGGGACCCGACCCCTCAATGCTTGGGCAGTAAAGTCGTAGCACAAATTCTATTTATGCGCTACTGTGCATCTGAGATCCCACGATGTGGGACTAAAGCACCCGCTCTTTTGCTTTGCGCACGATCGTAGCAGGTGCTGAAGGGAATGCCTCCAATTGATGTTGAAGATGAGATCGTGGTCTCTAATTGATGGCCTGGGAAGAGTCCTGGAGGTGCTTCTCGTGTCTTGGAGATGAAATCGAATGCTATTGCGGCCGAAGAATTGGAAATAAGGTTAGAGATAGAGGCAGCGGTGGCGACAAACGGTGAGTACCTGCGAACATGAACACAGGATTGAAAGCCCTAATTAGATGGCTCAAAAGCTTCGCCAAAGCATGGCCAAGGTGACTGGGGTGTTGGTGTAGTGTGGGAGTGAGTGAGGTGGCCTGCGGAGGTCGGTGGAGACCGTGCGAAGGTGGGTTGGTCGGCAGGGAGTTTGGGTGGGTGAAAGGGCGAAATAGGAGAGGGCTTTTGGTCGGAGGCATTCGGAGCCATACGGCGGAACTTTTGGAGTAGATGGTGAGTTGTTTGGTGGATTGTGGAGGTGGGGCGGACTCGCCAGAGGTGTGGCCGGAGCGGAGGAAGATGACGGTGAATGGTGATGGCATGGGTCGAATTGGGTGATAAATGAGATAGAAAGAGAGTAGAGGAGAAGATAAACCTAACTATGCTAACCAAATTAGACGAAAGGGGAGAAAGGTCCTTATTGGTGGTACGCCGAACTTGGAGGAGATAAAGCCTTTGGTGGTGAAGAAGCGGCGAGGAAGACGAGGAAGGAGACCCACTACAAAAAAAATGGTCTTTAGTGGCGAATTAAATAATGACATATAATGCATTTGCCACTAATTCTTTTGATTTAGTGGCAATTTTTTTTGTATTTGCCACTATAACATTTTATCAAGTAACAATTAGTATTAGTAGCAAATATATTTGCTGCTATTGACTTTGATTTAGTGACAATTATTATTTATGCAACTATAATATTTTTATCAAATGAAAATTAGCATTAGTGACAAATATATTTGCCACTATAGTCTTTGATTTAGTGGCAATTGTTACTTATGCCACTATAATATTTTTGTAAAATGACAATTATCATTAGTGGTAAATATATTTGCCACTATAATATTCGATTTAGTGATAATTTTTACTTATGCCACTATAGTATTTTCTTCGAATGACAAATTAGTGTAGATGAAATGATGCCACTATTTTATCTTCAACATTTTTTTTAATAACATAAAGTAAAATCTTCTGATAATTGACAATTAATATTAATGACAAATACATATACAACTATATGTATATATATAGCATGTTTTCATTATAATTTTTAAACTTAATTTAGAGGCAAAAAACTATGAGCCACTAAAAATTTTTAGTCAACTAACAATTAAAATTTTAATACCATCATAATTAAAAGAGTCAACATGAACATAATTTTGTAGCAAACTTAAGAGATTCTTCAATTATGCCATCAGATTTTATGCTGATTTCCTTCAGATAAGATACTACGACATCATTTTTATTCCTTCGAATCTTTCATATGAGTTATTGATTCCTATTATGAAATTTCCGTAACATCTCACTAGAAGATATTGACTCTTTAATGACACTACTTTAAGACGAATAAACTAAATCATCTTAAATTAATTAAAACCCATTCCCATCCTTAAAAAAATTGATGCACACCCACCTAACCCTTCTCCATCACAAACTCTACGTACAAAAATTTCACTCTTGTGCCCTAATCAACGACTCCCCCTCGAGGACTACCCTTCGCAATGGTGCCTCACTCTTAGATCACATACTACAATAAAATATACAAACGATTTGTAATATTGATTGTTATATTTAAATATAATAATAATTTTACATATGTTGCAACTTTTTAAAAAATAACAATAATTTTAGTTATTTATTATGATTTATTTTTAAAAAATGATGATTATTTTAATTTGTTGTTATCTGTTCGTTAGCAACGTAAAAAATCATCATCGTTTTATTTACATTTAAATAGATAATTAAAATTTTTTTTTATAACTTTTCAAAACCCTTTATATAGATTCCAACCCCCGCCCCCACGACTCCGTTCTTCCCACACCAACCCCCCCACCCCGCAACCTCCGTTGTCCTCGTCACTCGTATAGATGACGCCACCACCGATCCCAACCCTCGATCCCTCGACCGCCGCTCCGATCCCTAGATCGCGTGCTCCGATCCACTGTCCCCGTCTCTGGCGTGCTTCGATCCCTAGATCGTCACGGCCGATCGGTCCCATCGCCGCTCCTCGCTCTCGGATTCCTAGATCACCACTGCCGGTCGCTCTCACCGCCACTCCTTGCTCTCGCGTGATCCCCATCCCTGACGCGCCGCCGCAGCCTCCACCTCCTCCAACAAGCTCTCTGCCGCATTGCCTCCATCGCCACCGCCCCATCCTCGACGCGTTGCCACAATCGCAATCCCTCCAGCGCCGCCCCAAGCTCAACGCTCGCTAAGGTGAGTAACTACGTTGCTCTTGAAGTATTGCGATGCAACTATGGAAAAGAGGCTGACATATGGAGTGCTGGAGTTATACTCTACATTCTTCTGTCCAGTGTTCCTCCATTTCGGGTTCGTGAGTGTAACTTTTGGGTGTAGAAAAAATGCGGATTACAAGTTGGTTCTTGGTGCAAAGGCTTTAAAGCTATAAATTTATCTATTTTTGCATTGTTATGCAGAGAACGACAGGGAGGTTTTTGAAGCTATTGTTCGTGGAAATGTTGATTTCTCATCAGAACCCTAGCCTTCTATTTAGAGTGATGCAAAAGACTTGATAGAGAGAATGTTACAACAAGGTCCAAATGAACGGATCTCCATAGCTGATGTTCTTGGTAAGTTAAAAATATTTTGGAAGTGATATTAAAATAATAATTTCATATAATTTATGTAATTACTGATTTAAATAGATTCTAGTGAATATAAATTTTAGTATGGATATTATGTTTGGTGTCTGGGGAAGATACTTCTATGATTCCAGCAATAGTTAACAAAATTAGTTGGTGTAGATATTGATTTCATTGCCTTTTATAAGATAGTAAATTTGTATTAGGCCTTTCTATAACATGATTTGAACTATTTATAGATTTGATTGCAGGTATACAGCCAAAAAGTCATTTTAATAGCAATGTATTGTAACCAATTTGTATCAGTAATTCTTTTTTATCATATCCATGAGATGTTTGTAGAGATCGCATGAAGATGAACATGGCTATGCAACTATTCATAATGATACCTGAAATTTATTTACTTCTGATAGTAAATATGTATTATGCCTTTATCAACAAGCCACTGCAGTGGAGTGAGCCACCTCTTAATTATTTCCTATGATTTCTACTTTGAATTGGAAAAGTGGTGTCAGAGTAACCTGTTGGTTGTTTTAGTAGTCACTCCTTATTTACAGGAAGTTAGAAGGAGAGAATGATTGTTCTTGTTGTTCTGTAAGCGACATTTTTTGCAAAGTTTTACATAGTGTATGCATGGTTCAGGAAATCATTTCCCACCATTTAACTTCCAAGGTTCCAATTTATTTACTTTGACGTGGCAAATGCCCCTGTATATCATCCATGGTTGAGGGAGGATGGGAAAGCTTCAGATGATCCCCTTGACATCATAGTCACAAAAAGGATGAAGCAATTCAACACTATGAATAAATTAAAAAAACGAGCTCTTAAGGTGCATGATCGCGTTCTCTTTTCATTACATCAAAACTGGGAAGGTATATTAATAACCTATCTTTGTCTCCATTATCTCAAGGTTATTGCCGAGAATCTGTTAGACAAGAAGAGAATGAACTTTTTTCAACAATTTGTAGGATTTTCTAATTATTGTAAATTCGTTAGTATTGTAGATTGGAGCATCTATTAGTGCCAAATATGCGTTGTCATGCCTAAGAAGCTTCATCAATGCTTCTGCTTGTGTGGCAAAGATCTTTCCAATACATATAGTGTAAGAAAACTAATATTAGACAAAAAATTTACCATCCTGATTAATTCAGGTGACAGTGGAAGCTACAAAGTCCAGTAAATAGTGTGGAAGGAAGATCAACAAATGCAGTAGTGTAGACATGAAGAACATTGATTTCACACGGCAAGGAAGCAGTCGTATGCTCTACAAAGTAAAAAATGTGTCCATTAAATATCAATACTATTCCAAGTTCGTAGGACTTCACCATCTTTCCAATAGTTTATAGGATGTGCAAAAGTTGACACTAACAATATCCTGCTGACACTTATAAGAGTTGTTATTTCTATGAGAGTAACCTCATTTTCAAATGCAATCACCTTGCAGTGTAGCAATTGAAATGCTTACTCTACTTATTCAAAAGCGTGATGAGAAATAGCTACAAGGGATTCAGGAATTAGGTGAAGGGATTGAAAGATTGTCTATTGGAATATCGGAAACAGATAGCAGGGGGAAGCTGACTTGAGGGGCTGAATTGGCACCTGAAGAGATGCCTGCCTCAGCTTTTTGTAGCACAGTTTGCCAATCTTTCTGTATCCTTGCTTCTTTGGACTTGCTGAGATGTGCCTGAAGTGTCTACGCTTTTGACATGTCTGCAGGGTTGGCCTCATTCCCTAATCTTCTGTAGAGCTGCAGTACTTTATAGGCTTCTCCCAGTCTGAAAGTGGTGGTGCAATATGTTGGATTAATGATCAGGAAAACATATATCAACAATTTACTAGTTGGCCTCTGATTTCAGCCAAGCTGTTGCATATTACTTTTTGGTCCATAATCCATTAAGATATGCAGGGTTTCATGCTACCTGACAAGCAAATACCCATTGCCTTGCTTGTATTGAGATGCAGGGCCTTGCTTAAAGTATGCGGTATCTTTTATTTATTTTTTAATAGCATTCAAAGGAAACATAATAAGTCTTTCCAGAAATCCAAGGGTCTTATTAAGCCTTTCCTTATTTTTTCGTTGGTTTTTTGAAGTTCTATGTATTTCTTCCTAGATTTTATACTTGTGTGAAGTCAACTTGCAACTTTCCCAGCAACTAAGCCTTATATTGGGATCATGGCATGATAATGGAGATTATTTCATTCCCTTTGATATGGCATTGGAGCAAGCTTTAGCTACTTGCTGCCTCCCATGCTATTCCAAGATCCCTTCTCATATTACCTGCATTACTATGAGTGTCTGAACTTTCTAGCAGCTACCAAGCTTCATTCTAATGGCTCATAATGTTTGTCAGATAGGTGGCTGATATGCGTTAGTCACACCAAGTTGCACTCTTGCCTCGTTGTTTTCACCATTGCTGTGTTTTTATGTGCTTTTGTTCCTATGTATCTCACTGAGTGGGAGGGTGAGAAGTGTTTATATAGCTTCTTGTTTTCAAAACTCTATGCCCTATATACTAATAGAGTGCTTTTACCAAGTTTCATTGGGCCTTGTTATCTAGCTAATTATCATTCATAACACTATGCTCTATTAGCTAGTAGAATGGTTTTACTACTTGCAATCATCTCCCGTCAACACATACGCTTTATCGAGGACCATCTCTTATCATTGTTTGGGATTGTCTCCTAATGGTTCATGAAATGAGCATCCATCTACCTTTTTGTGTTGGGGCTGATGATACTACACCTCCGCCTATGGATCAAGTTGATGGTATGTTGAGGAGTAGGATGAGGAGGTACCATCTAATTGAATGGCCATAAGAACTAGATCTTATAGGTGTAGGCTTTTGGGAAGGCCGTTGGTTACAAGCAATTCATCATTCTCATTAATCAAGGAAAGAAAGTTAGCTCTTACGAATTGGCAAAAAGTAAAATTAAGAGAGGAATTTTACTTTTATACTTTTATTAGTGGTGAATTATTTTTTATCAAGTGAGCATTATCCCGTCAACACATTGTAGGAATTGAAGTGAGAGGATTAGTGGTCGGTAAAGATGGTTGCTTTGTTAAGTTTGCAATTTGGTGAGAGGTTAATGTGGTGGAAAAGTAGAGTAGCCTGGGACTATGTAGAGATGGGGCCAAAGGAGGGGATTTTTGGGTGGGTGGATAAGGAGGTTGGAACTGGGTGCAGATGACTATACTGAGTTTGATGATGAGGAGGGTATTAATGGGATCTCATGATGACATGCCTTGTTTTGGATAGTGGCTTGGAATGGTGATTGCTTTTCTGAGTTGTTGGCTTTTTGTTTGACCCCCCCATTTTGAAGATTTTAAGTTATCATGATAAGATTGTGTTGGTTACATGCTTTGATATTCCTTGTTTCTGTGCTTATGCTATTTATTTATGCAACATGGTACTGGTGTGGACAATTGTGATTATTATATCTTTTCAAGCAAGGATTTGTATTTCCATGTTCATGACATGTATTTTCAGATATCACGTTTGAGATATGTATTTTTAGATATTATGTTTGAGATATGGGTTTGTGTAGTATGCTCATGAGAGATCTTATAGATCACACATATAAGACTTCATCTTGCTTCGACTCATATACGAAAATCATATAATGGCAGGCACATTGATATCTGCATTAGGCAATTGTTCCTTTTGTGCACGAACAGGAATGGACCATGGATGTGCTGCAAATATTTTATCTTCTCATCATTCGCTTTCTTGATGCTTCATCATAGAAGAGATCTCTTGAATATAAATTATATCACCTCAAATTGTGGCATATCATGGTGGTGTTCTCCTTTGTTGCTCCAACCATTTCTTAGTCTCATAGTTGGAAGGTTGTCCCTATTTTTTCTACACTAAAAGGGAGTGCATTTTTCATGCCTCAATTGTAGCCTCAAATCTATCACCCAGAGATTATACGAAAAGTGTAGATGTTTTGTGTATATCATGACCAGTATGGTGGTGAGTTTAAGTGCAAGAAGGATGGTAGCTAAGAAGTTACTTAATATTTCTATTTTTAGATGTATGAATCTTATGGAATTGTGTTAGAAGAGGCTTGTTATTAGGGCTAGGAGGCAATGGTGGATTTTAAAATTCTTCTACTTCTTGTTCCTTTAATAAGGAGGGCCTTAAGGTTGAATATCATCTTTTCTTTACACGCCCCCTTTAAAGAAGGTTTGGGAGGAGATTCACCTTGAGTAATTCTCCTGGGAACCCTCCCCAATGATTTCTAGGTCTCTTATCGCCATGGTTGACAAATGCCAGATATGGTACAGTTCAGGTCCAAGGTAGAAAAGGTTAGCCCTTTGGCGGTTCTTTATGCTATTTGATGTGAGTGGAATAGGATCATTTTTGTGGGTGTGGTCATTATCTGGATAATGTAATCTTTTGCACTTGCCACTTGGTTTGAACTTGCCCTTTAATTTACTAATAATGAATTTGAGGGTTACTGATCTCGAGAAACAATCTTTTTACCTTTCCGATGGAATTGATGGGGGTTACTAGATGGGTTTGTAAAATATATCATCTACTTTTTTTGTGCATGGATCATCTGTTGTATGGTTCTTTTATTAACTTATTTATATATATGCAGATAGGATCGGCTAAGAGGGAAGAAATCACTAGAGCATATTCCTAGGCTTAATGGGTCAACCGGATGTACACCAACACCAACATCAAGGGTGAAGGATAGTACAAGTTTGATAATATGAGCTATCGTTGTTCTCTCAAGAGAGGAATGTAAAGTTTTTTTTTTGTTCTCTTTCATGGAATCTTAAATGCTTGTTAGCTCTATATTCTTAATGATCCAAAGATCGGTATCTTCACACTTAAGAATCATCTATTTGTAATTTTCTTTAATCAATTTCCCTTTCCAAAAAAATTTGTAATCAATTTGTTTTCATAAGCTAGATCACCGTAGTTTAGTAATATTGACTGTTTTTATTTAGCATGAGTTTATTCTTGGATTGCTAACCTATGCAGTACAGGTCCTGGTTTCAATTTTGCAAATAGAAATTTCACTTTTTTGCTTTCCTGATCCTTGTTTATGACACTCCTTCAGTAGAGAGCACATAACTTATTTTGTTAGTAATAGTTTAGTCATGCAAGAACGAATACTATCAGATGAGTAAATAGTTTTACATAGTTTCATATGTAGAGTAGGTGGAGATAGTGCATATTGCTTCTTGATAAGATTTGAACAGTTGCTTCTTTTTTGAGTCTTCATTGGCTCAACTTTTATGCACAGGCAAGGAGAGCATATCGTGTTATGGGGCATTATAAGGTTGCAGGCTCTCTACCGTGGACACCTAGTAAGAAGATAGGCTGTGGCTGCTGTCACCTTATGTTGTATTTCAAGACTTATTCAGTTGCAGGCTATTGTTTGTGGTTGGAAGGTGAGAAAATCTGATGCTGGTTTGGAGGTGCATACTAGATTCTCCAAAGCTAAGGTAGGCTTATTGCTTTTTCTGTCAAATAGTAACATTTTGAATTTATTTTAACTGGACACATGTTTTCTTGCTAAATTTACTAAATATATTTAGTTTGGATTTGTTTTCTCAAGTATCAACAATTTTAATTTGGAAATTTTTTATTTATGTGATCACCCGATAAAAAATGCATGTTCCATCTCTACTTAATAATCATGGGGCCTTCCAAGTTAATATCCATTGATTTTGTTTTGAATATGCTACTCTTAAATAACATCAAAATAACATGTATTTGATGGTCACACTTAACCTAAAAGCTACTTGATGATTCATTTATGTACTACACTGAAAAAGATGACATGTTAGCATGTATATTATGGAATAGCCCCACATTCAACAAATCCTTAGATGGATTTAGTTTGTGCCTAATGGTGGACCTACCAATTCAATATAAGTTTGTTTGTTTAGGATGCTCATAATGTTCGGTATGATGTGATAGATAATTACATGTAGGAAGCCATGATGGTGTTGGTTGTATGTTGGCTGATAGAGCAGGCAGCCTATATGTCATTTAGCAGCACTAAAATAGTACTCTTGCAAATGATTATGTAGGAAGAGCTCCATTTACCATGGTTGCTTTGTCCACTAACAATTTTCTAGTGCTACATCATTTTTCCCTATTACAAGTTTGGATGTCAAATCCCTCATTTCATTACTTTGATGGATTGTTATTTTATTATTCAAATACATGATGTGGCCATGCCGTATAACTTTAGCTTATTACAAATATTGTGCTTGCTAAAATTCAAGTGAACCATATATATATATATATATAGGAATATGTTTCTCGAAAGCTGAAAGTCAAATTGCAGAATAAAAAAATTATTCATTGAATCGGTATTTTCTTTTCATGGTTCTATAAATATGCTTTTTACATATGTAATTAAAGGAATGAAGAAAAGTTCATCTCTATTTGTAAATTGGTTTAAATCAAAAGTTTAGTTTGCTACACCATCAGTTGGTAAATAGCAAAACAATGAAGGGTCACTTATCTGTGCTCATAAGAAGGTACATAAATTGTAGGAAATTCTCAGAGAAGATTTATTTTGGGTAGAAGTCATGTGGTCTTTTTGGCTAACTTTTTCACATGTTGTACTTTTTTCCTATGTTGAAGTGTTGAATTCTACTGCTTGATGCTGTAAGAGACTCTTCCTGACCTGTTATGATGATTTTGGAGCTATAAATGAATAGGTTTTTTAACATTCTATGATGACAATAATCTTGGCTGTAGAGGAATTTAAAGGAGATCATGAGCAGACGATGAATGATTGAATGAGCTTAAAAGTTGGTATTATTACTGCTATCAATCTAATTGGTGTTGCTACTGGTATTTATCTAATTGTTGTTGCTGCAGCTGGCACGTGGATGGAGTATCTAATTTGATTTACATATGTAGGTTTTGATTTTTACTGACAATTTAATTGCTGCTGCTACTGATGATTGCTGTAGTTGCATATCTGATTTGATTAACATATGTAGGTTTTGATTCTTATTAAGTGGCTTTACTTAGTTGCAAAACAATTTGATCACCTAAGATCTATTTATTTTCATGAAGGATCTACTAACTGAATGTAATAGCTCATTCATTTACTAATTCTTTTGGAAAAGAAATTATCTTCCAATTCGTATTTAATTAGGTTGAGTCAAGTATACTTTGCAATAACTGATTCTGAACTTATCATGGGTTTTCTCATTTGTAGCTAGATGTTGCAATAACTGTGGTGGATTGGAGTTGCTGAAAATTTTAGTAGATATTCATTGCTATTAGGAGTTGACCTGTTGCTATTGGATTGAACAATGGATGCTGGAGTTGCTATTGTTAATTTTTTGAAGAAGGTTGAAGTTGTAGATGATTTTAGTTGAGTTGAATGTTGATGAAGTACTTTATGTTTTAGTCAGATTAGCTAGAATTGATCTTTAATGTATTTTAATTTTTCTATAATTTTCCTTTCTTTTTCTTGTATAACCCTTAAGAGGGGAAATGTATTTATTTGATATGGGAAGTCAATAAAGAGGAATTTTATTGTACATTACTATTTGATGATCAATAAATTTATAGTTGCTTAGGCTCTTTTGTTTGGAGCTTGATAAAAAAATTTATTTATTAGTAAAGATTAAAATTGTTGGTAAATACTGTCAATAGAGTTAATTAAATGGTAAAAAAAAATGTCACTAAAGTAAATAAATAGTGGTAATTTAGTGAAAAAAAATATAATTAAATGATTGATATAGCAATATTAATAGTGTCAACTAAATTGCTACTAATATAAATCGATAGTGTCGAAATGGTGACAAATAAATTGTCACTATAGATGATCATTAGTGATATTATTTGCACCAATTAAAGTATCACTAATACCATTGATTTAGTAGTGATTGTATAATTGCCGTTAACCTTTTAGTAACGTCAATGAAGGTGTCAATTAAGCAGTAATTATTTTAAATGTCGTTAATTATCTATAGTAGCAAATAAAAGGTCTATAGTGGCAAATATTAAATGTCGTTAAAGGCTATTTTTTTTGTAGTGACCCTCGATATTGTGAGTGGTGGAGGAATGTGAGGAAGAAGAATCTACCAGCTATCGTTCGTGACGGCAGATGAGGAAGGTGGATGGAGGAGCTCGCTGGAGTTGGAGGTCTGGGTAGAAGGGAAGAGGGGGAATCCGACCTCCAAACCAACCTAAGGAGGATAGTTTGTCCTTAGGGGGTCTTTTATAGGGCTTAGAAGGGCATTCGAAGCTTGGAAAGGAATAGGATTCATGGCTGATCTCAATTAGAAGAGAATTCCTCAAGGAATTTCTCTTTTAATTTTGGGACCAATTGATTGAGAATTGAGCAAGAAAATCTCGCTCAAATCTCAATGGTGAGGTGTAGCTTACTCCTAATGGCGGTAGGGACCTAGGTGTGAAGGTGATGACAAAATTAGGGTGATCTTTGCAATATATTTTGAAAACTGAGGGGCTATTTGAGAGAAGAAAAATCAGACTGGATCAAAATGCAAACAAGGTAAAGAAGATCTCTGATTGGGTTCAAATTTTGGTATAAACCTAATTTGGATCCAAGGAATCTGATGGTAAAGTTGGATTTTAGTTTTGACTAAGTTTGATTGGGTAATTTGCATAGAAATCCAAATTAGGGCAACTGTCTGTCTGAAACTCTGTTTTAGGTCAAAATGGGTTCTAATGGTCAAATCAAAGGTACCAAACCTTATAAAATATTTTTCTATGAATTTTAGAAGGTTTAGGTGAATTTTATCCTGACCAGAACCTCAGTTAATTAAGCAGATCTGAAATTAGGTTTCGAATGTCTGTTAATTCTTGAAATACGTGAAAATCCCTTTGTCTGCATGAACCCTCTTAATAGTCATTAATGCTCATTTGAACTTCATTTAACTCCTGGGAAACCTCGTGGTTATTCTACATTTAAGATCTATTAAAACTGCAGATTTAACCTTGATTTATGTATTCTTCTTAGAAAGGATATACAGTGAATTATGATTTTTCGGCGGTTATGTAGGAGTATTTGTCTATTTATTCTGACTAATTAAAGCTAGTTATGGCTGATGATGACGTTATCATCACTAACTAATCTAGAAAGCATTAAAACCTAATCTAATCAGAGGAATAGGACCTGTGAGAAGATCTACAGCTGGTGGCTGCAGCGATGAATGGGGGAGGAGCTTCGGTGGAGGGAAAGCTTACTAGTAGAGCTCAAGTCGCCTTGGAGAGTTAAGTGATCCTTAGCTGTGAGGAGAGATCAGAGAAATGGAATTACACTGCCTAGACGATGGAGCTAAAGTTTGATGAGGAGAGGAAACCGAAGGGAGAAAAGGATCAACTCAAGAGAGGCAGATAGGGAGTTGATGGGTGTGCATGAGCTCAATGATGCTTCCTATATAGGTGCGCGGGTGATTTGAGCACCGTAAGGTGAGTTTAGTTAAATAGTTTTTTATTTTTGATTTTAGATTTTTGGAAATAGAAACTACCAACCTAAATAGCAAAATACTAAAAGCCTAATCTAAGTGGTTATCAAATAATCTCCGCGAAAGTGATGATGGTGATATGGAAAGTGAGTTGGTGAGATCATTGGTGCATAAGGTGTGTGAGATGTGGATAGGGATTGGGTGTGAAGCACGTAGTTGTGGTGAATATTGGAGTTATAACAAAAATGATGAACATCTTTTTTTTTTCATTTTTTTAGAAGAAAATAGAGAACTTAATTGTAATACTAACTATTGAACTATGGAAAACCCTAAGCTAAGGTGAAGAGGGTGGGTGTGACAGTGATGTTGGTGATGGTGGTGGACGTCCAACCACATCCTGATGGTGGTGGTTGGTGTGTGTAGGTGGCGGTGTTGGTGATGCGAAAATGAAGAAAAGGAAAATATTATTGCAACGTCTACAAGAAAATCAACATAAGCTAATCTTGAGACGAACAAAACATTGCATCAAATAGAAACATAGCCATCATTCACTTAAACAACAAATATAGTGAAATGCTTGAAAATAGAATAGCAGCAAAATAAATCTATCTATTAGAAACTCCACCTTGCCAGTTGTGCCATGAGGGACCATCAACATTTTGAAGGGTGGTGGCGACTAGACCAAGACCTCGAAGTGGTCGTCTACATGTCACACCAAGGGATGAACATGCCCACAAGCTATAGAAGAGCTTAGACATGCCCTTAGAAAGAGAGATCTTGTAACAAAAATAAAAATAGAGAGAAAGGGGGAGTCGACCCTTATTGATGAAGACGGAGAGGAGGGCGGTGGTGCTACTCCAAGGAGGAGGGTGACTGCGCAACAATAATAGGACATAAATGACCTGAATTAAGTTAGAACTTGGCATAATTGTAACGTAATTCATGCATAAATAGCATACGTTGCATCTTTTATGCTTTACTTAAATAATCATGAAATAATGGAATAATGTACTGATTAGTGCACTATTTGATTTGTAGGCAATAAGAAGATTAGGAGATGGCCTAAAGCTAGATCCGAAGAAAGGAAGAAGCCAGAGCTGGAGCAGAAGCCCTAGAATAAAGATGAAGACATAATGTAGGGAAGAGGTATACTACCTTACTAGTAGAATTTTAATGTAGGAACTAAATTATGAAGAACATAGGACCTTTCCTAGCCTTAGGACAGCCTTAGATACCTTCTCAAACTCTAGCCACCCTTAGATTAGGTCACCCTAGCCTAGAATACCTTAAAACTCATCTTCTAGCCCATATTTGGATGTCCAGGTAGGTTACTGGACGTCCAAAACCCTTAGACACCACCCGCAGACCTACAACCCATTCTTCTAGAATATTGAACATCTACACAAGATGTAAGACATCCAATTTCTGTAGAATTCTAAGACAGAACCTCAAATTCACCCTGATTCAACATTGAACGTCCAGACTAGAGACTTAGACTTCTGATTTTGAAGTATAAGTCGTCCGATCATTGAATTAGATGTCTGGAACCCCTCTCTAGTTATTGTTTTTGAAATTAAGCCTAGATCTTGATTTCTTAAGCCCCTAAACCCAATCCTACACCCTAGGTAACATAAATTAAGGTACCCTAAGCCTAGTACACTACCCTAAGACCCTCCTATTGAGTTTAGTGAGAACCTAATTAGGTTCTTACTAAGGTTTTCACTAAACCTAATTGACTTGGATCTAAGTCATTTACACTTCACCTAATCAATCGGGCTCATTTAGTCCAATTGAGCTCAACCAACACAAATTTAGTTTAGACTTAGTGAGGGTTCAATTGATCCAAGCCTAACCTAATTAGGAACTTTCTCACCCAATTACACACACATTGACCCAATTAAACTTGGTTAAGTTTAATTGGATCAATCACTTAGTAATTAGGTTACACATACACCTGTTTTTAGACATCCTAAACCAACCAACATAGAAGTAGACCTAGGTGGTCCACTTGACCACCTATTGACGCACACACACACCCACATATTCATGCACACACACCCACACATACACACCCAGTCGCCACTCTAGAGAAGACTCTAGAATGGCCATACATGGTCATTCTTAAATTCGCAAAAAGTGGATCTAAGAAGACTAAATATAGCCCTATTGGCCGGCCACTCTAGAGAAGTCTAGAGACTTCTCTTGAGAGCACCTTGGCCATCCAAGAGTCTATATAAGACTCCCCTTAGACGATCATGAGACCCCATCTGGATCTTGGATACCACCTCCAGTCATCACTTCATCCACGAGCACCATCACTTCCATCATCACCATCTTCACATCCAAGAGCTAGAGCACCTCCACCACCCTCTTAAGAGGCCGTCCATCCATCTTGGCCACCCCTCTTTCCCCTCCCACCACCTCCAAGGTCCTGATTTCTGTTAGATAGTTTTCATGTTCTTCATGTTTAATTCTTGCATTATTATTTGCTAGTGATAGTAGTAATCTTCCCTCTCTAAGAATTCATGGATAATCTATCCTAGATTCATGCATGCATATCTTTTCTATTAGCGAGAAATAGTGCTTTCAATCTTTCATGTACAAACCTTCCTTTAAATTTGATTGTAATGACAATATTTTTGAGGAAATAAAATCATCACACTACTAGAAAAATAGGCTTTCGCGATGCTTTTGTAGCAATGATTTTTATCAAAACCGTCGTCTATAGCAGAATACATAGACGACAATTTTAAAATCATCTTATTGATGATATAGATGACGGTTTTAATTAAAACCGTCGTTTATATTTACCGTCAATACCCCGTCTTATGTGTAGAGGTCCCTGCATTGACGTACACGACGATTCTTATAAAAATCGTTGTATTAGAGATGACGATTCTATCTTGTAACCGTCGTATATATTGATTCCAAATTTTGGTTGGCCGGCATTTCTTCACACCCTACCTAACTTTAAATGACGATTTTGACAAAAATCGTCGTGTAAAGTACCTGTGCGCTACAAATTGCGCTCGACACCCTGTGCCCTATTCACTCAACATTGATCTCCTCCTCCGTCAACATCGATCTCCTCCTCCGTCAACCTCTCCTCCTCCTTGTAAGGCTCTCCTCCTTCTCGAACGCCTAGTAGTGCTGCCTCCTCGCCGCTCACCCCTCCTCATCCCCATGTGTGCCACCCCTCCTCCCATCCGCCATCGCCCCTCCTCCTCCTCATCCCCATCCCCAACCCCTCCTCCTCCCATCTGCAGCCCCCCTCCTCCTCCCATGTGCCACCGCCCCTCCTCCTCCTCATCCCTGTCTGCAGCCCCTCCTCCGAGTCCTCCCGTTCGCAGCCCCTCCTCCTTTTCGACTTCTCCCCTCCTCCTCATCCCATCCCCAGCCCCTCCTCCTCCCATCTGCTGTCGCCCCTCATTCTCATCCCATCCCCAGCCCCTCCTCCCATTTGCTGTCGCCCCTCCTCATCCCCATCCTCAGCCCCCCCTCCTCTTCCGCATCCGTAGCCCCCCATGCCCCCATTAGCCACCCCCTCCTCCTCCTCCTCCCATTACTATCCCATTGTATTAATTAAATTTCAAATTTGGTTAACTTTTTAAATTTGTTTTAGTTATTTACTTATAAATATTTGTAATTTGATTTAGGTATCTCGCATTGTCGAACACCTTCTCTGTGATTCACGCGCTTTGTTGAGGTATGAAATTAAGTTGTCTTAATTCATTTGTGAATGAATGTGAGGTGTGCCCACTTAATTATGTTTAGAATGTGGGGTGTGCCCACTTAGGTTTAGAATGTGAATTTTTTTTATGATTGTGGGGTGTACCTACTTGATTTAGTAAATTAAATGTGTTTGATTGATTGTAGGGTGATATAGACACATCTATTTAGGTTAAAATGCCTAATCATGCATGTTCCTAGGCTTAAATTTGCATTTCATGTTACAAATATTGCATATCATGGATCATTCTGCATTTAGAGTACTATATATTTTAGGTTAATTAGGTTCTTTTTATGGTCAGGAGAGAAGAGGATTTATTTCAGGATCTCGGATGGATGATCGGGTTGTAGGGATCTGATTAGGATGATGATCGGAGGCTAACGTCTCCGAAATCGTCTAGATCAGAATCCCATATCATCATATAAAGTTCGAGGAAGATCAATGGCAAGGGGGCAATGCGACATCCATATAGGTTTTGGATGAAGAATTCGATTGTACGGATGGATTTGGAGCAACGATTGCAGTCCAGCAACACGGGAATCATCTCGATCTGAGCACTGTGGCACCCTCTGCAACAGAATGAAGATGTACAACCCAGATGGCACCTCGTGGTGCCATCTGAACTGCCCCTGGGCATCCGTAGAACTTCCTCTTCCTCCGAGCGAGCGATCTCCACCGTTGGATTTGCATCCAACGGTTGAAGCAGTTGAGCCTCAAAACAAAGCTGCGACCATCTGACTCTTGTAGTGCATTGGTGAAGCACTCACCGCACACTAGCTGTCGCGGGGTTGAGTCCCACCGAAGCTTCCAATCCAACCCAGTGGGCGTGCCTTCAAAGGGCACGATCAGCGGGTGCGCCTAAGCCATTGATTAAGCATCAGACGGCCATGCCTCCTCCAGTAGACGCCGGTGGGGGTATGCGTGGATCTGCTGTGACAGTTGCACGAGCCTTTAATGACACTTGCAGCTGTCACTAATGGCCTGTGCACGCCAGCAAAGGAATTGAAGGCATGGATCTTCAGCGACAAAAAAGGCGAATCTGTAGCGATGTTTACGGACGTCAGTAAGGACCCAGATGCGAATTTGTTCTTCCTCTACTATAAAAGGACCTACTCACCACCATTCCAAACCATCTCTTCCTTTCTTCACCTCACCGCCTCTAAGGCTCCAGAGAGAGCTTGTCCCAATCCCGGGATGCTCTTCTAGAGTAGAATCAAATATTTTCCCGCCTCTCATCTCCCTTCGTGGAGCATCCCGTGGCCGTCTTCTCACCTCCCTTCGGGAAGAAGATCCTTGCCACGATGCCGTCCTGCCTCGCCCTCCGTCCTCTGGCTCCGCTCCCGTTCGTCCCACTTCTCACCACCTTCCTCCAGGCGACGTCAGAGCGAGTCATCCTCCGAGCGACCATCAAGGGGGATTTCTCTCACCTCATTCTATCTTTTTACTCTTTCGTAGTGTAGATTTTCCGCTTTCGTAGTTGTAACAAACATTCGTTTATAAATATATGATTGTTTCTCTCACTTTTTCTCTCTCTCTCTCTCTTATATTGTTGCAAGTAGATTACCTAGAAGTCATCGACCTAATCTCTTACTTGCTAAAAACTAAAAAAATTATTAAAGATAAAAACGACAAAAAATAAATAAAAGCGAAGCGCGGATTTTTATAAAACCAAACATTCACCTCCCCGTGTTCGACCCAGGACTCACTTTTCGAGTTTCGATTATAAATTTTATTCGATAGACGCATTTTGCGAGCTATGACAACGGATCCTCCAAACCTCGATTTCAACACGCGAAACACACCTCGATCATTTTGGTGCCATTACCAGGGTGGCAATGCTCTTTGGTTTTCTTTTTCGTGTTTTTTCGCCTTACCTAACTTTTATCTTACTTTTTCTCTGATCTTACTGTGATTGCAGATACTCATTCGAGGCGAGCCAGAGCAATTAGATCGGAGACAATGCGGATGAAAGTTTTGTAAGTTTATCCCCACCACCTGGCCGTTAACTTTCTCAACATAGTTAATTAAGTTAATTATGCTTAATTATGTGCAAAAGAAAGTAACTTAGGTCAACTTGAATTTATGTCGATTAAGTAGTATAAGGTCAAGTTAACCTAACATTTTAGATTTTATTTCTTTTTAACTGGTTGAATCTAGGTCGTTCGTTAGGAGGCATAATTTAATTAAAATTCACCACTAATCCTAAACTACTTATGGGAATTATAATTAAATTTACTTTAAGAATATGAATTTTGCTTAAGGATTTCTAATTGAAAAATATGCAAAATTCCATAAGGAAACACATTTGCACATGATTTTCTTTTACAAATAAGTAAACATGTTTATTTCTTTTAATTTCTTTTTATTGACAAGAGATTAAGGCAAGAAAAAGTAATTCCAATAAATATATGCCTTATTACAACATTTAGATCAAAAAGAAATTAATAGAATACAAGAAATTAAACCACTATCTCTATCTTCATCCTTATCTTTCTTCTCTTCTTCTTCTACCTTTCTCTCTCTCTCTCTCTCTTTTTTCTCTTTACTTTTTTCTCTTATTTCTTTTTCATTTCTTGAGCTCTTCTCTTATGCATTTATTCTTCTTAATCTTTCTTCTTACTCTGCCTGTTATTTTCCTTTGCTCTTTTGTCTGTTCAACCTCAGCGAACTCTCCTCTTCTTCTCCTTCTCTTCCTTTGCATCTCTTCTGATTCGAATTGGTTTGACCCTTAGCTTGAACCAAAAGTTAGGTTTTAAGGTTAGTGGCTTGGATTGATTGGGGATACACAACACCCCCCTCAGGGTGGGACCAGACCCTACTAGGTCCAAGTCTGGTTTTTATTTGGTTTGGTTTATTTCCGGTTCAGCATAGTCTCGAGCCCATCCGACCCATGACCTCCTAGGCCCACATGCACACGCCCTCACGGGCCCACACTCGCATGCCCAAAGGCGCACACACCCGAGCACGCGCACCGCATGCACCCACCCACACACACACCCATATGCTCATTCCTACACCCTGCATTGACGATTGAATGGCCCTATTCACTTTTTACTTTTATACTAAGGCGACCGCTTCAGTTCCACCGATGTGGGACTATGTATTCCCCTCCCAGACCAGACTTCAGTTGATGATTCCAACTAGCACAGAGCTTCAATCCGAGCAAATGAAGGCTTGCTGGAAAGCTCTAAGGTTGCTCTACACAATCACAGTATCAATTTGATACTCAGGGAAGGTTTAGCTCTTTGATTTGAAGGGCGAAAGGGTCTGGGTCGCTACGGCCATATTAGCCTGCAGAAGGGTGTTTCAGCTCTAAGGTCTTGTAGAATGGCTTTCTGACCTTAGACAAGATGCTGAAGAGATTTAGAAGGTGTTTCCGCAGCTGTAGGTGAAGGAAAGGAACTCTGAGAAGCTTCAGGATGGTGAAGAAGCTAGAAAGCTTCGCTAAAGAGCTTCAGAACTTCATTTCAAGTTCTGTTTGGTCCAATAGACGGCTGGAGACCTATTTTATCAAATTAAACAACCTTTAGAGGTTGTTAAGGATCTGTCTGGGCATATTTCTCATTTGAATTTCACCAAAAACTTACTGTCGTCAGTTTGGGTTAAAAAATAACCCAAACTGAACAGCAATAAATTTCCTCCATAAAACCGATCAGAGTTCAACCAAGTTGAATTTAAATCATTTAAAAACATCCTAGGAATAAATTGAACTACTCAATTCTTTTGATTGAATCCCAAACCCATGAATCAGACTTAAAGTTGACTATTAAACCTTGAAATTTGACTTTCTAAATTTAATCATTTCAGATGAAATTAATGCCTTAGTTAACTTCTCTTTCACCTCAGGAATAGATTTAGGACCTCAAAAGGATGTTTCAATTAGGATTCCTAGGGTTCCAGGCCTGTCGCCTGAGATCCTAGGTGAGTTTGTTCGAAAGAACAGACCAAGGTCAATCTCAGAGAGTGACTTATTGGATTGGTCTCAGGGCATCCTTCTGATGCTTCTAGACCTTTCAAATGATGCTTAACCCTAACTAACAGTCGTCTCCATCTCTGCCGGAGTTGGAGAAGATAAAGGTCTAACAGGAGCTCCAGGTCTTAAAACCTCAAATAAATTTCTTCATAATGATTAATGACCTTCAAATAAGTGATCTGAAGCTTCACGTGAAGTTCTATGGGCTAAAGAGTTTATTTGACTCATCGGAGCTTGTCGGAGCTCCGATGAGTCCAGAAAAAGGCTGAAATGTACAAATGACATTAAAACGTGCCATTGATGATCTGAAATGCTTCCTGAGGTCACAAGGAACCTCAGGAACACATTAATTTCTTCAATTAACAATTAAATTAAAAGTTATGCTTTGAATTCCCAGTGAACAGACTTTGAGTTTGATTGGACTTAGGACCTATTTTCCCACTCAATTGAGTGGAGAAAACAAGTCAAAAGAAAGTGGCGATGGATTATAAGTGGTTAATTAGTGATATGAACTCCTGAGTTGCCATTGACAGTGAGCTCAGGAGATTAAATGAAATTAGGCATTTAAGTTATAGATTATTATTTAAATTAAAGTGAAGATAGGGGCCCTTAAGTGATGGTTAAGTGATGGAGGGCCCAGTGGAGGTGGATTAGGCGCAGCTACTTCCGCCATGGACAACAGAAGCAGTGGTGAAGGTGGAGATGGTTTAGGCGAATAGGTGATCAAATTAGTGAATTAAGGTGATAGAAATGTTCATGAAAGACTAAAGAAGGTGATTGATGTTTTAAAAAGACAAAAGATTGCTCCAGACAAGCTCAACAAGCTCGCCGGAGCCGAAGAAGATGAATGAGAATCTGACATTACATCTATCAATCTACCTAACTATTCTAACTAATCCACTTACCTAAGCTACTATTACCTGGACAAAGGGGGTAGAAGATCTCCGTTGATGGTCCTTAACGGAGGAGGAAATCAGAGGGTCATAGAAGAAGTCCGGCAGGTGTGGTGGAGTGAAGCAGAGGAACTCTAGTGTCAACGCTACGTCAAGAGACTTGGCTGACGTCGACGGAGATCCAGAGCAAGCAAAAGTGGACGGAGGAAGATGGAGGAAGTAGAGGAAGGTCGTCGGATTTTGGAAAGAATAGCCTATCGATTAGCTCAGTGAAGAAGAGGGAAGGGAGCTAACTTGCTGAAATCGAGGGTGTGGAGGGATATTTATAGGTAGCGGCGACTGAGGAGGGTGTATCTGGACGAAGAAAATTCTAGGAGTGGAGTAACCACCGGTGTCTTCTCCAATGCCGGTGAGGTTATCTTCAACCCTAAAATAGGATTGCAGCTTCATCCAGACCGGTTGATGAAAATGAGATGGTGAGCACAAGCTCCAGGAGCTTGGAGAGGGAGGAATGACGTCGGATATGCGGTGATTGGTGGGTGAAAGCACCTCCTATCGTTAGCTGTCGTGGAGGCTGAAGAAGGAAAGAAGTTTTCAAGGACTTATTTGTAACAAAAATTGAGGACCTAAGTGAAGAATAAGGACTCGATTGAGATAAAACATAAGGACTAAAATGTAAACTAAGGTTTTCAAGGTTTATTTTAATTTAAATCTTTTTCAACTTTTTATATATGATTATAAATAAGAAAATTATTATATTTAGACCTTGAATTTACATTTTTGACCTTTTTAGCTTAATTTATTTAATTAAGGTTACTTAAGTTATTACATACCTAGGTATAAATTATACTTAAGTTAGTTAACACATTAATTAGATAAATTACTGATAATATTTCGAGTCCAATTATTAATTAAATTATTAATAATATTAATTGGATAATAATATAGTATTTTAAACTTATTTTAAGGTCATTTACTATTTATCTCTTATTTAATAATTAACCCATATATTTACATATTCCTAGCTAATTAACTAGGAAGATTAGTTAATTAGGGGTAATTAGAGACCATAATGAGCTTCTCATCATACTCCCAAGTGAAAGGTTTGCTAGTCCCTAGCAAAATTAACTAGGAATACGATGATTTAAAGCACTTGGGTTTAAGTTAATATAAATAAAAATCAAGTAGAGGAATGTCTAGGTCAGAATTAATTTTTTTAGATTTAATATAAATATAAATAATTAATATACAGAGCATTATGTGAAAATTTCCTTAGACTTAAAACTCAAAACATCTTCAAAACACACTTTATTAAAAATAGAGTTTTTAACAAGAATTTTATCAAAAATTAGAATCTTAAAAATCACTTATTCTTTATAATCATTCTTAACCCTTAAAAATTAAGAATTCAAAGTGTTTTAAGAAAACAAAACCTAAGAGTTGGAAATTAAATTTTAACTCAAAAACTCAATAGACTTAAGTTAATCCTTTGTTTATGAAATTTGATTTCTATCAATCTAAGTTTAAGAAAATTAGCTAGATATTCATTATTAACCAAACTTAGAGTAGTAAAACTTTAATTTGCCAATGTACAGCATTAAGGACAGATTTCTAGACTTAGGATTTTGTCAATCCTTCTCCTTTAGGTCTCAACTGTAAATCCTCAAAACCTGATTCTTAGGCTTCATTGCCCAATACAAAGGTTTCAGTAGCTATGATTTTGAAACATCCGTGCTTGTGAAGAGAATTGTCCTAAAGGCATCTAAATTTGCAAAAATCCAGATCTTAAGGCATCAATTTTCAATCCAGATTATTCTAATTCAAGCCTTTGGCTTGGCCTTACTCAGGTTTGGTTGCTTTCTCCTCACCAATTTTCTATCCCGAGGTCAACACTTTTTGTGTATATCTCCCCGGTGGACAACTGGGTTTCTTATTCCTAATTTTTATCTTCAAATTTTTTTTTCAACTTTTTCTATAGGTTAGAACACCCATATGTAGTGAGGTGTTCTTTTATTTGATGGAAAGAAATGTAGCATCTATTTATATCGAGATGCTTTATTTTTATGGAAAAACATAAGTACCCATTTGTAGCGAAGTACTTAACTGCATTATGTTTTATTTTAATTTTTTTTAGTTTTCTCTCCCTTCTCATTTTTCTTACTATTTTCATACTCTAAATCCATTTTCTAGGTAAGTGGCACATCTTTCACCCTTTCAAGAACAGCCTCGCGGAAATCCTTGGACTAAAGAGGATTTAAATCGATCTCTTATCTGCGTTTTCGCGGTCTCAGATGCCATCAAGATAATTCTATGTGTGTAATTTTGGATGCTTAGGTTACTTAGCTCTCAAACTAGAGCTTGGACAACAAAGTCATTCACTCTCAAGTTCTTTAAACTTTTAGTTTCCTCTTATAGGATCTGTTAAGATAAAAACTCACCAAGTCTAGCCAAATGTCCTTTAGTTGATTAAGCTAACTATAGCCTGATAGACTTGAAGACTAAGATTCTACTAAGTCTCTACTTAATTAACTCTGAATATCTGACCTTTTTACTTAACTTGATGATAAAATCAAACATTCAAAAAGAAAAATAATTACTTAATCTAATTGATTAAAAAGTTACAATTTAATTCCAAAACTTAAGTTTTGAACTTAATACACCTTAGTTTCTTAATTTTAGGGTAAGAAAACAAAGCCTTAAGGTTTAAAGATTCTAATTCAAATAAAATCCTATTTTAAGATTTTGCAAATAAAAGTGTGCTTTTACAAAATGTTATAAGTAAAATTCTCAATAAGGATTTAATGCTTTTATATATATATACTATATATTCTTTTTACATTTTGGTTTCTGACCTAAAAGAAAAATTAAGCTCTTAATTATTGATATAAATATATTTTTTTTTCTTTCCTCTTTTCTTCTTTATTCTAGCTGTAAAAACCCTTTTATTATTTTTATAATTTTGCAATTTTTAAATTTTTGTATTTGTATATTTTTGTTTTTATGTTTTATAAAATTTTCCAATTTTTATGAATTTTTTAAAATTTTTCAAATTTTTATGATATTTTTATTTTAAAATTTTAAAATTTGTAGTTTTCCATTTTTTTAAAAATTTCATAAGTATTTTAATTTTTATGTATTTAATACACTTGAAGTGAAAATTTTACTTCACACCCTTCTAAGCCAAGATTTTATAATGTCCTCGTTGTAAGAAGGGTGAAAAGATATTACACTTCATTTAGTATAAGGTGATGGAAGGAGTCAGATAGAGGAGATCAAAGATCTCAGTGCGGACGATTTCAATTCTGACCAAAGGTCAGAGTGTACAGTCAGACTAAATGAAGGTAATCAGTGTAAGATGAAGTGAAAAATCAGATACAGATTCAAGTGTATAAGAAGAGAAAAGTGTAGAAAATAGGAAACAACCATATACAAATGCTAAGTTTTATGCCTTTAGCTAGGCGTAAACCCTAGTAAAGAACTCCTAAAAAGAGTATGTATGGTAAAAACAAAGGAGTTATGGAAAAATTGGTTCAAGAAAAATAGAAAAATAAATAAAACCACTCGGTAAAAACTCATCTTGAGATTGCCTAAAATAGATCTCGCATAACCAAAATCAGATTCCTATATAAAAAATCTTAGAAAGATCAGAGTGAATCTCGTGAAGATCAGATCTGATTTAGGTTGAGATGTAAAATATTAAAGATTAAGGCAATCTAAGAAGTGATTCCAACCAAGTTTAGAAGATCAACAGAGTCAATTCTGATTCTCAATAATAGGTGGATCATTTTGATACAATAAAGGCTATTGATGCGGGTTTGGTGGATTATTTTCAGGAAGTACAGAGGATGGGTTTTGATTAGAATCAAAAGCCTGATTAATGAAATGTACTTGGCCCTCATGTTGCCTAGGGTTTTGCAGATTCCTAGGATTCAGAATTGGCTGAGATGGAAGAATACCTAGCTGACGAGACTCAGCCAAAAGTGTGATCTGATTTCGTAAATCAGCCAATTCTACCTTACATTGCCTTTGAATCTCAGCGAGAGCTTTAGCATTTTGTCGCTGATTCTCTGTAACAACTCGCAAAATCTGATTAAGCTGTGTATCTCTATTCGGCCTAGAGTAATTCTGCATACTCGTGGAATTAGGCCTCACATTTGGTTGCTGAGAAGGCAACGGAGATGGGTTTAGGTGGGTCTGATTTGGATAAATTGGTCGTTGATTTTGATCAGCTCAAGAGAAATTTGGGTGGCTTCTCCATCCAAGATTATAGGTATTAGAATAAGGATTTGATCTTGGAATATTTTCTTGGATGGCATGTAAACTAAAGAGATATGGCATGTTTTCTGCAATAGGAAAGGGTGGGAAAGATTGTGGGACAGAGGTTCCTCCTTGGGTTGGTGCATGAGTAGATAGAAAACCTAAGGAAGATGGATCTCTAGAATCCAGATTATTCACAAATTCCCTCCCCGTGGGAATTTGCGAAATAGGTGATTGCACGTGATTTTGCGTAGTAAGTAGAGGTGTAAGAGTTTTCATTGTATTTCTGACCTCATCAAGATGCTTTGCTACGATGTTGACTTTGTCCAGTTTTTCTGCAATAATCTCTAAATCCTTTAAACTGGATGGTTTACCGATCTCATGAATGCCCTTATGCGGATTTTGGTGTGCTGTATTCGTGCCTGCGTAAATTGCGACATGGATGCATTGTTGATTGAGTTTTCCGCCATCCCTTCAAATAATTCTGAAGCAGATTCTATGTCGCGATTTAGAAAGTTCCCTCCACAAGAGGCATCGAATAGATTGCGAATGCCTTCTTGCAATCCATAATAAAAGATGTGCATTAGTTGCCAATGAGGGATGTCATGATGTGGGCATTTCCTTTGTAATTCATGAAAGCGTTCCCACGCTTCATGAATTGGTTCTCCTTGATTTTGATTAAAAGTTGTGATAGCTCGCCTTAAAGCATTGGTGCGACCAATAGGAAAGAATTTCTTCAAGAATGCAGATTCGAGTTCAATCCAAGTTGAGATTGGTCTTGCAATAGTTCTATACCAATATGCAGCTTTATCTTTAAGGCTAAAAGAGAACATTTTCATGAGTAGGATTTTCCTATTCTGATATCGATGTCCAAGAGTTTGAGATAGATTTTTAAGATCTTCGATATGTTGAAATGAATCCTCGGATGCAAATCCGTGAAAATGTGGGATTAGACTTATAATGCTTGGTTTTAATTCCAGGTCATTTTCCCCAATGGGAATCCTAACATTAGGCTCTACTTGTGCATTAGATGGATTATAATATTATCTGAGTAGAGGCCTAGGATGAGGGATCAGTAAATTAGGAGGGTCAAAACCCACATCAGGTTGAGGTGGAGGACGGGCTTGAAGATTCTGCAAGTTATTTAGAGAAGTCATCAAAAGATTAATTTGGCAACTCTGCTCAAGCATTTTAAGATTCTGGTTCAGGAGCGCCTCATGAATATCAAAAGGCGGCATCTCCCCCTGACCAGAAGAAGAAGTGATCTCATTATTCTGATTTTGCAATTAATCCATAGAATCAAATGCAGAAGAAACATATGAATCAGATGAGGATTTTATTGGTTGCTTAGCTGCAACTGGCTTAGGAGTACCTGTCAACGAAGTTACAAGAGGTAGTTTCAAGGATCGCCTCTCGTGCATAAAACAAAAAGAATGTGTAAAGGCACACTCACCACCAAAAATTAGTGGCAACAAGACCCGCAAAACAACGCGAAAAAGTGAGTTTTTCTCTTCTTTCAAAGGAAAGAAGAGAGTCCTAGAATACGCAAAATACTTTGGACGCAAACAAGTATAATATCAGTATCAAAATACGCGTCCTAAACCCATGTCTACGTAAGTGCGTATCCTTAAAGCTCAAAGGCCTAAGGTCCAGGATCGAGACCGCTCACTACTGGCTCCTCGGGACTCTAGTAGTGAGACAGACTTGTTGATCTTCGACCAAAGCCCTAAGAGGTGCAAAGAGGAGAGAGAAAAATTAGACTCGTGTGACTCTAGTGATTGCACTGTGTGCGCGATAGCATGCAACAGATGATAGCGATAAAACCCGCATGCATTCTGCAAATAGATTTAAGTCACAATTTTTATTATCCCCTTTTTTTACTTAATCTTTTCAAAAATAATAGAATGAAGTAAAGTGACCGCTTTTTAAGTATTTTCAAACAAAGAAATGTGGTCTTGTTATTAACTCCAGGACAGGGATCTATGCGATTTTTCGTGTGTTTTCCCGTTGATGCGAGAAAATCAGTAGAAAACTTTTCCCGAGTCAGATCGTAAAGTTACTAGCAGATGAATGCACTCTTAAGAGTGTATACCTATAACATGCTGCTGCTAGTCAAAAAGTATGTATTTTTGTATTTTTTAATTTTTTTACTAACTAAATGCAACAATACAAACTAAACTAGAGACTAAGAAAAGAATACTCACAATGGTATGTATAGTGAAAAACAAAACAGAAAAAGAAAACCCGCCTTCTTTCCTGAGAATACCCATAAAGGTAAACTTGAAAAGAAGATAGAAAACAAAACAAAAACAAAACTAATTAGTACAAAACAACTAAAAACAGTAATAATGGCGAATATAATTACAGTTATCTCCCTGGCAACGGTGCCATTAAAATGGTCGTTAACTTTCTCAACACAGTTCAGTTAATTATGCTTAATTATGTGCAAAAGAAAGTAACTTAAGTCAACTTGAATTTATGTCGATTAAGTAGTATAAGGTCAAGTTAACCTAACATTTTAGATTTTATTTATTTTTTAACTGGTTGAGTCCAGGCCGTTCACTAGGAGGCATAACTTAATTAAAATTCACCACTAATCCTAAACTACTTATGAGAATTATAATTAAATTTACTTTAAGAATATGAATTTTGCTTAAGATTTCTAATTGAAAAATATGCAAAATTCCATAAGGAAACACATTACACATCATTTACTTTTACAAACAAGTAAACATGTTTATTTCTTTTAATTTCTTTTTATTGACAAGAGATTAAGGTAAGAAAAAGTAATTCTAACGAATATATACCTTATTACAACAGTAAGCTCAAAAAGAAATTAATAGAATACAAGAAATTAAACCACTATCTCTATCTTCAGCCTCATTATTCTTCTCTTCTTCTACCTTTCTCTCTCTCTCTCTTTTCTCTTTACTTTTTTCTCTTATTTCTTTTTCATTTCTCGAGCTCTCATCTTATGCATTTATTCTTCTTAATCTTTCTTCTGGCTGTTATCTTTCCATTGCTCTTTTGTCAGTTCAACCTCATTGAACTCTCCTCTTCTTCTCCTCTTCCTTTGTATCTCTTCTGAACCGAATCGATTTGACCCTTTGCCTGAACCAAAAATTAGGTTTTAAGGTTGGCAGCTTGGACCGATCGGGGATACACAGCACCCCTCTCAGGGTGGGACCAGACCCTACCAGGTCCAAGCCTGGTTTTTATTTTGGTTTGGTTTATTTTCGTTCAGCATAGTCTCGAGCCCATCCGACCCACGACCTCCCAAGCCCACATGCACACGCTCTCACGGGCCTACACTCGCATGCCCACAGGTGCACACACACCTGGGCACGTGCACCCACACACACACCCATATGCTCATTCTTGCACCCTGCGCTGATGACTGAATGTCCCTATTCACTTTTTACTTTTATACTAAGGCGACCACTTCAGTTCCACCGATGTGGGATTATGTATTCCCCTCCCAGAACAGACTTCAGTTGATGATTCCAGCCAGCACAGAGCTTCAATTCGAGCAAATGAAGGCTTGCTGGAAAGCTCTAAGGTTGCTCTACACAATCACAGTATCAATTTGATACTCAGGGAAGGTTTATCTCTTCGATTTGAAGGGCAAAAGGGTCTGGGTCGCTAAGGCCATATTAGCTTGCAGAAGGGTGTTTCATTTCTATGGTCTAGCAAAATGGCTTTCTGACCTTAGACAAGATGCTGAAGAGATTCAGAAGGTGTTTCCACAGCTGTAGGTGAAGGAAAGGAACTCTGAGAAGCTTCAGGAAGGTGAAGAAGCTAAAAAGCTTCGCTAAAGAGCTTCAAAACTTCATTTCAAGTTTTGTTTGGTCCAACAGATGGCTAGAGACCTATTTTATCAAATTAAACAACCTCTAGAGGTTGTTAAGGATCTGGAAAAATTTCTCATTTAAATTTCACCAAAAACTTACTGTTGTCAGTTTGGGTTAAAAAACAACCCAAACTGAATAGCAATCCATTTCCTCCATAAAATCGATCAGAGTTCAACCAAGTTGAATTTAAATCATTTAAAAATACCCTGGGAACAAATTGACCTACTCAATTCTTCTGATTGAATCCCAAATTCATGAATCAGACTTAAAGTTGACCATTAAGCCTTGAAATTTGACTTTCTAAATTTAAACATTTCAGATGAAATTAATGCCTTAGTTAACTTCTCTTTCACCTCAGGAATAGATTCAGGACCTCAGAAGGATGTTTCAATTAGGATTCCTAGGGTTTCAAGCCTGTCGCTTGAGATCTTAGGTGAGTTTGTTCAACAGAACAGACCAAGGTCAATCTTAGAGATTGACTTATTGGATTGGTCTCAGGGCATCCTTCTGATGCTTCTAGACCTTTCAAATGAGACTTAACCCTAACCAACAGTCGTCTCCAACTCTGCTGGAGTTGGAGAAGACAAAGGTCTAACAGGATCTCCAAGTCTTAAAACCTCAAATAAATTTCTTCAGAATGATTAGTGACCTTCAAATAAGTGATCTAGAGCTTCACGTGAAGTTCTATGGGCTGAAGAGTTTATTTGACTCGTCGGAGCTCTCCGAAGCTCTGGTGAGTCTAGAAAAAGGCTAAAATGTACAAATGACATTAAAACGTTCCATTGATGATCTAAAAAGCTTCCTGAGGTCACAAGGAACCTCAGGAACACATTAATTTCCTCGATTAACAATTAAATTGAAAGTTATGCTTTGAATTCCCAGTGAACAGATTTTGAGTTTGATTGGGCTCAGGACCTGTTTTCCCACTCAATTGAGTGGAGAAAACAAGTCAAAAGAAAGTTGCGATGGATTATAAGTGGTTAATTAGTGATATGAACTCCTCCTGAGCCACCATTGACAGCGAGCTCAGGAGATTAAATGAAATTAGGCGTTTAAGTTATAGATTATTATTTAAATTAAAGTGAAGATAGGGGCCCTTAGGTGATGGTTAAGTGATGGAGGGCTTAGTGGATAGTGGAAGCAGTGGTGAAGGTGGAGATGGTTTAGGCGAATAGGTGATCAAATTAGTGAATTAAGGTGATAGAAATGTTCATGAAAGATTAAAGAAGGTGATTGATGTTTTAAAAAGACAAAAGATTGCTCCAGACAAGCTCAATGAGCTCGCCGGAGCTAAAAAAGATGAATGAGAATTTGGCATTACATCTATCTAATCTACTTAACTAACTATTCTAACTAATCTACTTACCTAACCTACTGTTACCTGGACGAAGGGGGTAGAAGATCTCCATCGATGGTCCTTAATGGAGGAGGAAATCAGAGGGTCAGGGAAGAAGTTCGACAAGTGTGGCGAAGTGAAGCAGAGGAACTCCAGTGTCAGTGCTGCGTCAAGAGACTTGGCTGACGTCGTCGGAGAGCTAGAGCAAGCAAAAGTGGACGGAGGAAGACGGAGGAAGTAGAGGAAGGTCGTCGGATTTTGGAAAGAATAGCCTATCGATTAGCTTAGTGAAGAAGAGGGAAGGGAGCTAACTTGCTGAAATCGAGGGTGTAGAGGGGTATTTATAGGTAGCGGCGGCTGAGAAGGAGGGTGCATCTGGACGAAGAAGAGTCTAGGAGTGGAGTAACCACCGGTGTCTTCTCCGACGTCGGTGAGGTTATCTTCAACCCTAAAATAGGATTGCAGCTTCATCCAGACCGGTGGATGAAAAGGAGATGGTGAGCACAAGCTTCAGGAGTTTGGAGAGGAAGGAATGACGTCGGATATGCGGTGATCGGTGGGTGAAAGCACCTCCAATCATCAACCATCGAGGAGGCTGAAGAAGGAAAGAAGTTTTCAGGGATGATAACACTGCATCTTAGGGTAATAATTCTGTTAAATGGGGTCCATCATAAGAATAAAATGCACTCATAACACATCATAAATAGAATGGGAGCATTGCATGCATCATACATCAAGATTACTTATAAAATAGTATTAATGGCCATTTGTATAAGTACTTGTCAAAGTAGGCATCAGAGGAGCAATCGGACCCCACAGATGGATTCAGAGCGATGAACGGAGTCCAACGGACTCGAAATTGGCCAAATCCGACATCCGGAGCTCCCACAATGGGCCCAAGAAGTTCTGACCGTTGATTTGATGATCAACGGCCCATGGCGCGTCATGTGGCACCCGCTCGATGCATCCAGACCACCGACCGATCTCGCCTTCACCCGGAGGACGAATCTCAGCCGTCGATATTCGATCGAACGGTTGAGAGCTGCTCGCGCGCCTGCCCTCGCCGCGAGAAAGCAGCGGGCGCAGCGTAGCGGTCGAAGCGCTCACCCGCGCTCACGCGATGTGGGTTCGAAGCGTGCTGCGCGGAAATTGCGAGGCGAAGGGGCGTGCAGGCGGAATTGGACCGCCTGATCAGCAGTAGACGGGCGCGATTGCGAGACGTGGCGCTCGTAGATGCGCCTTGACCAGACATGCACGATGACGCGGGGGCGTGGGCACGACTTGGCGTGCACCCCGCACGAAATCTCAGCCGTCTGATCTTCGATCGGACGGCTTATGATGCGCATACGCGGATCAGGTGCGAAGAAGCATAAGGCACGCGTGAGCGACCAGCGGGTAGGGGCCTTCACCGACGTTTTGGGAAGGGTTTTAGCGACGTCCCGGACTTCGCTAAAACCCCTTCTTCATTTGGAAAGCCCTTCTTCCTATTTAAACCCCTTCCAACCACCCATGGAAGGCATTCACTCCACTTGCAAGTGTTTTATCTCCCTCCTAGCTACCTTTAAGCCCTTTTGTAATCACCGGAGACGACAAGCTGCCGACGGAGCCCCCCTCTACCATCGTGGCTGCCTCACCGTCCCCTCTCTCTCTTTCCTTCTTTTAAGCTTTACTTTACTTATGTTCGAGCATTTATCGAGTGTTGTAATTATGAACTAAAGTTGCATATTAAATGAAGTTGTTTTCTATTCAATTACTTGCTCTATTTTATGTTGAGGTTGCATGTTGCGAATGAAATAATTCTAACCCTAATCTCTCTCTCTTCTCTCTCTCACACTCACTTTTCACCCACGACTTTTAGCAAGCAAAAACCTGTTATTTTTGTGACATTAAGTGACAAGAGAAATCCAATTTTCACGCCTTTCTGATATCGACACTTGGACTCACGTCCGTTTCTTTATTTTAAAACCGACGTTGCGAATGCAAGCTATAACGACTCTTTTAAACACACGTGTCATGCGCACGTCAGTTTTTGGCGCCGTTGCCAAAGAGGCAACGGATTTGTTTTGTTACTTCCATTTTACATCCATGCTCACATTGTTTAACGCATTGTTTCCTTCTACTTGGTTGCAGGAATTCGGCGCTTGGATGGCGAAGCAGCGCAACTCCTGACGGTAACAAGGAAGTAGGCGCAACAAGGACCGGTCGTGAGTATTTCTTCACTCATGGTTGTTTGCTTGCTTAAAAAACCTAAAAAAAAAAATTATAAAACTAAAAAAAATTAGCGTGGTGTATGATTGCCTGACCCACATCCTTAACACATCACCCAACAAAAAAAAATACACTCTAACATTCTGAATAAATTCTTGGATTGTTCTTTTTTTTCTTTTTGAGTGGTGTTTGCGAAGCTACCTTGAATTGACTTGGGCCGCACCACTCAACCCTAAAAACGACTCATCCAATAGAAGCTGCATGATCAAGGATGAGTACATTAGGGTTTTAGAGCCTCTACACAATAAAAGGAAATCTACTTTCACCGAATTGTGTGCAAAACTTGACGGGCCCACTAAAACTCGTTTGAAAACATTAAGACACGTCAATCCTAAAAGACACTAAAGTAAGGATAAAACATTAAAAGACATCACATCTAAAACAATCCTTGCTTGAAAATCATGTTTTGATAGGAGCACACACACTAAAAGTGGAAAACTAAGAGGCACTACCTCAATCAATGCCTCATCACATAACCCTGGCACAAGCACTGTCTTAGCCCTTTTAAAACTAAGTAGATGTGCCCTAGGCAGGATTGGGTTAAGTCTCGAGAGGCGAGGTTTTGTTCGCTGGGCACTTGGCTTTCATTCTCTTAGTAGAATCTGGTGACCAGGCTGCGAGGCAGCGTTAAACGACCGCTATTGTGGGGTCTATGGAATCGGCGGCGCAAGTCAAAGGAAGAACCTTCCCTGCAATCCCCTCGTAATCAACCTGGCCAGATTAGCTTTGGGAAGGGGAGTCCAGTGCTTACGGACTTAATCACCCTTTTGGAGATTTCTAGGTCTCCTAAGGAATACACCATAGGACTAGGCTTTTTTGCTTGGTTGAACACACAGTTCTCGCATCTGTCGCTCTCCGCATCCCCTCCTGTTCTTCTCCAGTGTATGCATGGGAGATGCTCACTACATCCTGAGTTGTTTGTTTTGGAACGGGAATCCAGGCGACTTGATTCTGCTAGAATCATGGCTGAACCTAGGGTAGATGAAGTTAAGGACCAACCCCCACCAGACACAATGGCTATCATCCAAGCCCAGATTAACGCAAACCACAGACTTCAGCAGCAACAGATCCACACTATCATGCAAGCCATACACTGGTTGCAGAACCCACAAAGGCAACCACCACCACCTTTCCAAGGCCCACAAGGGCAACTGCCACGTGATCTACCACCATTCCAGGATCAACCGAGGTCCCTCCGCGATTTCTACAATCCTTCTGCTATTAGAGTCGAGCCACACCTTAGGATCCCCGAAGGGGGAGATGATTTTGAGCTAAAACCAAATGTCTTGAGTTTGATTCAGAGCCACTTCCATGGAAGCTCAAATGAGGACCCCTTCCAGCACCCAGAGGATCTTGACCGGATAGCTCGAATTGTGAAACCTAGGAACATTAGCCTTGACATTGTTTTGATTAAGATGTTCCCTTTTCACTGAGAGACAAGGCATCCCACTAGCTTAGGACCCTAGGTAGACCCATCACCATCTGGGAAGAACTGAGGCATGCATTTCTAAAGAAATTCTTCCCCATAGGAAAGACCGATGCCCTCAGAAGAGCCATTACTATCTTTACATTCTAGGGTGGGGAACAATTCCATGAGGCGTGGGAAAGATTCAATGAACTCTTGAGGAAATGCCCATACCATGAAGTACCAAGGTGGCAATTAGCCCAGATCTTCTACCACGGTCTGGACAGCAACCTACGAAACTTCGTCAATGCCTCATGCGGGGGGAACTTCCTAAACAAAGACGAGGAGAGCACGTTTGAGCTCTTTGAATCTATAAGAGAAAATTTTCTCAACAATGCCTCCATGACTCAGTTTAACTGATCCAGTCAACCCCGTGGCGGGATTTATGAGGTACTAGCAAATTCTGGAATGGTTGACATAGACATCATTGCCAAGAAATTAGATCGAGTAGAATTGGTGGATAAAAAGATTGATGAGCTACTGAACCAGACCAGGAACCCATCACAGACCTTCTCCCTAGCAAAGGGAGCTCACAATGTTGACCTGGTCCAGCCCTTGAGCCAATTGAACCTGGAACAACCCCTAACCATGTTCCAGGGAGGGACCTTTACTCCCTCAACCCTTAATTACTCTCTTCCCTCCCCATCAACATCTGCTATCCTTGAAGATGTACAGGCTGTCCAAGGTTATGCTAAACCTGACCCTTTCTCCAACACTTACAACATTAGCTGGCGTAATCACCCCAACTTTGGTTGGACAAATCAGAAACCACCTCAATTCCAGAACCAGCAGCCAAACTTGCCCCCTATTAGCAAGGACCACCCGTTAGACCCCCATACAATCAGAACAGGACAACCCCTCCCCCACAGAACCAAATGGACACCCTGATAAAGATGATGGCTGAAAGGAATCAGAAACATTAAGAGGAAATGGCCTTAGTAAAGGGACAGTTAAGCCAACTTTTGGACTGTAAACAACAATGATCCCTACCTTCCCAGCCACAACCGAACCCACGAAATATGATTAACAGAGGCCCCAATTAGCAAGGGTTCCAGGGCAATCCTGGGCAGGCTCACATGGTTCAGCCAGCCCCACAAACACCCCCTGGGTTTGGTACTTCTTCGTCCTCGTCTTCTCAAGGATCAACCCATGGTCCCAATGCCTCTGTGAATGCGGTAACCTTGAGAAGCGGCACCAAAACCTAGGATCCCAAATGGTCGACTCTTCCCGAGACTTCACCAGCTGAAACACCCGACTCAGAAGAGGCACTAGAAAAACCCAAGGACCCCGAAATAGACCCTATCTATGTTCAGACACCTTACCCTGAGGCCTTGGAAATAATCAAGAAGAAAAGTGTTGTGGAAACTGAGGAGCTTTTGGAGATCTTTAAGCAAGTTCAGATTAATATTCCGCTCCTCGAAGCCGTTAAGCACATCCCGGCTTACGCTAAGTTCTTAAAGGATGCCTGTACACCCAAACGAAAGCCAAGACCTCAAGCACCTAGGAAGGTTGTGCTCTTCGAGCAAGCAAGTTCCGTAATATCAAGCAACCTTCCGCTAAAACGAACTGACCCAGGAGCACCTATGATATCCTGCAATATTGGGGACGTGACATTTGATAGAGCGCTCCTGGACTTAGGTGCTTCCATCAATTTGATTCTAACAACCCTGTACCGCCAATTTGGTTTCGGAGAGTTAACACCCACACCTGTCACCATCCAACTGGCTGATAGATCTGTGAAGACCCCGAAGGAGGTTGTCGAGGCCGTGATTGTGCGGGTCAAGGACTTCTATTTCCCGGTCGACTTCTTGGTGCTCGACATGGAAGTCCCTGAAAAACTACAGAATGCACCCATAATCTTAGGCAGACCTTTCTTAGCTACGGCTAAGGCAAACATCGATTGTGACACGGGATGTATGAAAATCACCTTCGGAGGCAAGAAAATGCAGTTGGATATCTTCCGGGCGACCAAGTCTTTTGATTGCGATTGTGTTGAGGAACATGATCCTGTGGAACCTTTGGTAGAGGAATGCCTCACCCTTAGTTCTGTCTTAGACCACCAATCCTGTAACGACTGTTCTGACCCGTCACCATCGCTGCCCATAGACCTCTGTAGGGCTGATTACTATCAAACAACACCATTTAAGGAAATTGATGTCGATCAACTCTCACATTTCCCTTTCCCTTCGACTGTTGTTTTGCTCGCACCCGAATTAATGCCACTACCTGAGAATCTCAAGTATGCCTTCTTGGGACCTGACCAAACCTTCCTTGTGATTATTAACTCTCATCTAACTCAGGATCAGGAACTCAGGTTGACCGCGACCCTTTTGGAACATCGGGTCGCCATTGGATGAACCATTTCAGACTCGAGAGGAATTAGCCCCACCTATTGCACTCATAAGATTTACCTGGAAGATGGGGCACGATCCTCCCGCCAGATGCAAAGACGGTTAAACCCAAACATGCAGGAGGTCATTAAGAAAGAAATTATCAAGTGGCTTGACACCAACATCATCTATCCAATCTCTGACAGCCCTTGGGTGAGCCCCACTCAAGTGGTTCCAAAGAAAGTCGGGCTCACCGTGGTTACCAATAAGCATGGCGAATCCATCCCCACCCACACCACCACCTTGTGGCGGGTGTGTATTGATTACAGGAAGCTCAATGAAGCAACCAAGAAAGATCATTTCCCCTTGCCATTCATTGACCAGATCCTTGAAAGATTGGCAGGGCAAAAGTATTTTCGCTTCCTGGATGGATATTCAGGATATAACCAAGTCACAATTGCTCCTGAAGATCAAGAGAAGACTACATTCACTTGCTCGTACGACACGTTTGTATTCCATCGAATGCCGTTCAGGTTATGCAACGCACCTGCTACCTTTCAGCGTTGCATGCTAGCCATTTTTTCAGAAATGGTGGGTGAATACTTGAAGGTCTTTATGGATGATTTCTCTGTATTTGGGAATTCATTCGATCACTGTTTGAGCAACTTGGAGAAAATCTTGAAACGATGTATTGAGGTTAATTTAGTGTTAAGTTGGGAAAAGAGTCATTTTATAGTTCAAGAAGGAATCGTCCTCGGTCACATCGTATCACATAGGGGCATTGAGGTGGATCGAGCTAAGGTTGATTTGATTTCAAAACTTCCTCCCCTAGCTTGGTTCGGCAGATCCGTTCATTCGTAGGACATGTTGGCTTCTACCGAAAGTTCATCAAAGACTTCTCCAAGCTTTCCAAACCCTTAACCGACCTTCTGGCCAACGACGTCATATTTCACATGACCTCTGATTGCATCCAGGCTTACCACACCCTCCAGGACTTGGTTTCCACAACACCTGTACTTCAGCCCCCGGATTGGTCCTAAGACTCTGAGATTATGTGTGATGCATTAGATTTTACCATAGGTACTGTCCTGGGACAAGGACAAGACAAGAAACCCGTGGTGATCTACTACGCGAGCAAGGCGTTGGACGAGGCCTAACGAAATTATATGGTCACAAAAAAGGAATTGCTCGCTGTAGTTTTTGGACTTGAGAAGTTCTGACCTTACTTGCTGGGATCCCACGTGACCATCTATACTGACCATTCAGCCATCTGACACTTATTGGCTAAAAAGGACGCGAAGCCCAGGCTCATCAGATGGATCCTACTCTTGCAGGAAATTGACTTGGAAATCCGCAACAAGGCCGGATCAAAGAATGTGGTGGTTGACCACTTATCTAGACTTCACCCAGACCACATTGGACCCTCCCTACCTTTATCCGACACCTTCCTCGATGAACACATTTTGGCTGTGCACGACAAGAAACTGCCTTGGTATGTTGACTATGTCAACTACCTAGTTGTAGGACAGACCCCGAACAGCTGGTCCAGATAGCACCGGGACAGGTTCTTGGCTGAGGCTAAGCACTATTTCTGGGATGATCCCATGCTGTTTCGCCTCTGTGCCGAGCAGATCATCAGGAGGTGTATCCCCGAAAATGAAGTTCAAAGTGTGCTATCTTTTTGTCATGACCAAGCTTGTGGTGGTACTTCTCTGGAAAGAAAATGGCTGCGAAGTTTCTGCAGTCCGGATTTTACTAGCCTTCCCTATTTAAGGATGCACACAACTTTGACAAGACTTGCTCGCGCTGCCAAACACTAGAGACCATGACCAGAAAAGATATGATGCCCCTCCAGCCCATTTTGATTGTCGAGATCTTCGACGTTTAGGGTATTGATTTTATGGGCTCCTTTCCACCATCCAATAGCTTTGATTACATCCTAGTCTCGGTAGACTATGTTTCTAAATGGATTGAAGCCGTCGCCACCCGCTGATGCGATCATAAGACTGTCATGGACTTTGTTAAGCAGAACATCTTTTCTTGGTTTGGAATACCAAAGGCCATGATCAGTGATGGTGGAAGTCATTTTATTTACTCCCAATTCCGTGCCCTACTTAGAAAATACGGGGTTAACCACCGCATCGCTACCCCGTATCATCCGCAAACAAATGGGTAGACTGAGGTCTCAAATAGACAAATCAAAAACATTCTACAGAAAGCTGTGAGACCTGACAGGAAAGACTGGTGCATACGACTAGATGATGCCCTGTGGGCATACAGGACCGCTTTCAAGACCCCGATAGGCATGTCGCCTTATCGCTTGGTCTTTGGCAAAGCCTGCCACCTTCCTGTTGAGTTGGAACACCGAGCTTACTGATAACACCACGCAAGGGGGTAGTAATTAGGTTAAATATGGCCCATCTTTAGAATAAAAGGCACAACATAAAGTAGAATAGGAGCATTGCATGCATCAAGTACCAAGATTGCATATAAACTGTATTAATGGCCATTTGTGTAAAGCATTTGTCAAAGCAGGCCTCAGATGAGCAATCGGACCGCACGGATGGATTCAGAACGACGAACGGAGTCTAACGGACTCAAGATCGGCCAAATCCGACATCCGGAGCTCCCACAATGGGCCCAAGAAATCCTGACCGTTGATCTGGAGATCAACGGCCCAGAACGTGCCACGTCGCCCCGCCCCGGCCGCTCGCATGCCCCCAAGCCAGCCAAGGACGAATCTCGGCCGTTGATCTTCGATCGAACGACCGAGATCCGCGCGCTCGCCCGCGACAAAGCACGGGCGTGGCGCAACGGTTAGCGCGCACGCCCGCGTCGCAGCGACGCGCGTTCGAATCGCGCGGAGCGGAAATCAAGCGCGAGCGAAGGGCGCGGCGAAATTGACCCGCCCGATCAGCAGCGGGCGGTCAGGATTGCGCCACGCGGCGCGACGACAGCGCCCGATCGCCCACGCGCGCGCGCACGCCGGGCGGAAACGCGCGCGCGCACGCGCGCCCGAAGCGCGATCTCAACACGGGCGCAGGAGGATCTCAGCCGTCTGATCTTCGATCGGACGGCTCTCGTTCATCATCCACGGATCGCGCTTTGAGAGAGAGAGGGGGCGGGCGGCTGACCGGCGGCAGAAGGCCTTCACCGACGTATCTGGAAGCGGTTTTAGCGACGTTCTGGATGTCGCTAAAGCACATTCTTCTTTTAGGAAGCCCTTAACTCTATTAAAACCCCCTTCTACCGCCATTCAAGGCATCCTCTCCCACTTGCAACTACTCCACTCCTCTCCTAGCTAGTATTAGGCACTCTTGTAATTGCCGGAGACGACGAGCCGCCGATGGAGCCTCCTCCACCGCCGTGGCTGCCTCGTCGCTCTCCACTCTCTCTCTACCTCTCTCTCTCTCTCTTTTAAGCTTTCATTTACTTTTGTTGAAGTATGTATTTAATATTGTAAACCATGAACTATGAATGTATGTTTAATGAAATTATTTTCCATTTAGTTGCCATTTTAATTTCTGTTTAAAGTGCATGATCAAAACCAAGAGCTTTCTAACCCTAAACTCTCTCTATCTCTCGCTTTTCAAAACCGTCTCTTTCGCAAGCAAAACTCCGCCTTTTTCGTGACAACAAGTGGTAAACAAAATCCGATTTCCACGCCTCCCTGAGATCGACACTCGGACTCACCTCCGTTTATTTCTTTTAAAACCGACGTATCAAGTGCAACTATAACGACACCTCTTAACACACACGCACGAAGGCACGTTAGTTTTTGGCGCCGTTGGCGGGGAGGCAACGGATTTGTTTTATCACCTCTATTCCACACTAATTCTCACATCGTCTAATGCCCTATTTTCCTTTTTACTTGACGGTTGCAGGAATTCGGCACATGGACGGCGAAGCGATGCATTCCACGACGGTAGCAAGGGAGTAGGCGCCTCGAGGACCGATAGTGAGCAATCTCTCTCTCATTGTTTGCTTGCATGAAAAAGCTAAAAAAATTGTAAAAAACTGAAAAAATTGGCGTGGTGTATGATTGCTTGACCCACATCCATAACACATCACCCCACAAAAAAATGTACACTCTAACATTCTGAACGAATTCTTGGAGTGTTCTTTTCTTTTTCTCTTGAGTGGTGTTTGTGAAGCCACCGTGAGTTGACCTGGGCCGCACCACTCAACCCTAAAAACTGACTCATCTAATAGAAGTTGCATGATCATTAGGATGAGTACACTAGGATTTTAGAGCCTCTACAAAATAAAAGGGAAATCTACTTTCACTAAGTTGTGTGCAGAACTTGACGTGCCCACTGAAACTTGTTGAAAATATTAAGACACGTCAACCCTAAAAAGTACTTAAGTAAGGATGAAACACTAAAAGACACTATATCTTAACAAATCCTTGCTTGAAAATCATGTTTTGCTAGAAGCACATACTTTGAAAGTAGAACATTAAGAGGCACCACCCCAATCAACGCCTCATCACATCACCGTAAGCACAAGCACTATCCTAGCCCTTTAAAACTGAGTAGACGTGCCCTAGGCAGGACTGAGTTAAGTCTCAAAAGGTGAGGTTTTGTCTGCTAGGCACTTGGCTTTCATTCCCTTGGTAGAATCTGGTGACTAGGCTGCGGGGGGCAGTGTCAAACGACCGCGGTTGTGGGGTCTATGGAACCGGAGGCGCAAGCCAAAGGAAGAACCTTCCCTGCAATCCCCTCGTAATCAACCTGGCCAGATTAGCCTTGAGAAGGGGAGTCCAGTGCTTACGGACTTAATCACCCTTTGTGAGATTTCTAGGTCTCCTAAGGAATACACTATAAGGATTAGGCTTGCGTGCTTGATTGAAACACATTTCTCGCATCTGTCGCCCTCCGCATCCCCTCCTGTTCTTCTCTAGTGTATGCACGGGAGGCGCTCACTGCATCCCGAATTGTGTGTTTTGGGGCAGGAATCTAGGCGACGTAATTCTGTTGAAAACATGGCTGAACCTAGGGTAGATGAGGCTGAAGATCAACCCCCACCAGATGCTATGGTTGTCGTCCAGGCTCAAATCAATGCTAACCATCGGCTTCAGCAACAACAAATCCACACCATCATGCAAGCCATACAACGGTTACAGAACCCGCAAGAACAACTACCACCTTTCAATGACATACCAGGACAACCACCACTTGATTTACCACCATTTCAGGACCAGCCAAGACCCCTCCGTGATTTCTATAACCCTTCTGCCATTAGAGTCGAGCCACACCTTAGGATCCCCGAAGGGGGAGACAATTTTGAGCTAAAACCTAATGTATTAAGTCTAATCCAGAGCCACTTTCATGGAACTCAAATGAAGACCCCTTTCAGCACCTAGAAGATCTCGACCGCATAGTAAGAACAGTAAAACCTAGGAACATTAGCCTTGACATTGTTCTAATCAAGATGTTCCCTTTCTCATTAAGAGACAAGGCTTCTCATTGGCTTAGAACCTTAGGTAGACCCATCACCACCTGGGAGGAACTGAGGCATGCATTTTTAAAGAAATTCTTCCCCATAGGAAAGACCAATGCCCTCAGAAGAGCTATCACTACCTTCACACTCCAGGGTGGGGAACAATTTCATGAGGCGTGGGAAAGATTCAATGAACTTTTGAGGAAATGCCCACACCACGAAGTTCCAAGGTGGCAATTGGCCCAGATCTTCTACCACGGTCTGGATAGCAACCTACGGAACTTCGTCGATGCCTCATGCGGGGGAAACTTCCTAAACAAAGACGAGGAGAGCGCGTTTGAGCTCTTTGAGTCTATGAGCGAGAATTCGCTCAACAATGCCTCCATGAACCAGTTTAACAGGTCCAGTCAACCCCGTTGTGGGATTTATGAGGTGCAAGCAAATTCTGGAATGGTTGACATGGACATCATTGCCAAAAAGTTGGATCGAGTGGAATTGGTGGACAAGAAGATTGATGAGCTTCTAAACCAGACCAGGAACCCCTTGCAGACTTTCACCCTAGCAAAAGGAGCACATAATGTTGACCTGGTCCAACCCTTCACCCAACTGAACCTGGAACAACCCCCAACCATGTTCCAAGGAGGGACCTTTGCTCCCTCGACCCTTGATTACTCCCTTCCTTTTTCATCAACATCGGCTATTCTAGAAGATGTGCAAGCCATCCAAGGATATGCAAAACCTGACCCTTTCTCCAACACTTACAACACCGGCTGGCGTAATCACCCCAACTTTGGTTGGACAAACCAGAAACTACTGCAATTCCAAAACCAGCCCAGGCCAAACCAACAGCCACACTTGCCCCCCTATCAGCAAGGACCACCAGTTAGACCCCAATATAACCAAAATAGGGCGGCCCCTCCCCCACAAAACCAAATGGACACCCTAATAAAGATGATGGCTGACATGAACCAAAAACATCAGGAAGAAATGGCCTTGGTAAAGGGACAGTTAAGCCAACTCTTGGACTGTAAACAGCAAGGGTCTCTACCTTCCCAACCACAACCAAACCCGCGAAACATAATTAACAGAGGCCCCAATTCGCAAGGGTTCCAAGGCAACCCCGGGCAGGCTCATATGGTCCAACTGGCTCCACAAACACCTCCTGGGTTTGGCGCCTCTTCATCCTCGTCTTCTCAAGGATCACCCCATGGCCCCAATGCCTCTGCGAATGCGGTGACCTTGAGAAGCGGCACCAAAACCCAGGATCCCAAATGGCCGACTCCCCCCGAGACTTTACCCGACTTAGAAGAAACACCAACCAAGGACCCAAACATGGAACCAATTCAGACACCCTATCCTGAGGCCTTGGAAACAATCAAGAGAAAAAAGAATACTGTGGAAACTGAGGAGCTGATGGAAATTTTTAAACAAGTACAGATTAATATTCCGCTTCTAGAAGCTGTCAAACACATCCCCGCTTACGCCAAGTTCTTAAAGGATGCCTGTACACCCAAGCGTAAGCCGAGACCTCAAGCACCTAGGAAGGTTGTACTCTCTGAGCAAGCCAGTTCCGTGATATCAAGCAACCTTCCACTCAAACGAACTGACCCAGGAGCACCCCTGATTTCCTGCAACATCGGGGATATGACATTTGATAGAGCGCTCCTGGACCTAGGTGCTTCTATCAACCTAATTCCCACAACCTTGTACCACCAATTTGGTTTTGGGGAGCTGGCACCAACCCCTGTCACCATCCAGCTGGCGGATAGATCAGTGAAAACCCCGAAGGGGGTTGTCGAGGACGTGATTGTACGGGTCAAGGACTTCTATTTCCCAGTTGACTTTTTGGTGCTCGACATGGAAGTCCCTGAAAAATTACAGAACGCACCAATAATCTTAGGCAGACCTTTCTTAGCTACGGCTAAAGCAAACATCGATTGCGACACGGGATGTATGGAAATTGCCTTCGGAGACAGGAAAATGCAATTGGATATCTTCCGGGCAACAAAGTCTTTTGATTGTGATTACATTGAGGAACATGATCCCGTGGAAACTTTAATCGAGGAATGCCTTACCCTCAGTTCTGTCTTAGACCACCAAACCCGTAGTTCTGACTCGTCACCATCATTACCTATGGACCTCTGTAAGGCTGAGTATCATCACATGACACCATTTGAAGAAATCGATGTTGATCAACTACTGCCCTTTCCATTCCCATCGACTGTGGTCCCACCCGCACCTGAACTTAAACCATTGCCCGAGAATCTCAAGTACGTCTTCTTGGGACCTGGCCAGACCTTCCCAGTGATTATTAATTCCCATCTAACCAAGGATCAGGAACTAAGGTTGACTGCAACTCTTTCAGAACATCGGGCCGCCATTGGTTGGACCATCTCAGATCTAAGAGGAATTAGCCCCACCTATTGCACCCACAAGATTTACCTAGAAGACGGGGCCCGACCTTCCCGCCAGATGCAGAGACGGTTAAACCCTAACATGCGGGAGGTCGTTAAAAAAGAAATTATCAAGTGGCTCGACGTCGACATCATCTACCCTATCTCTGATAGCCCCTGGGTGAGCCCCACTCAAGTGGTTCCAAAGAAGGCTGGGCTCACCGTTGTTACTAATGATCATGGCGAATCCATTCCCACCCGCACCACCACCGCATGGCGGGTGTGTATTGATTATAGGAAGCTTAATGAAGCCACTAAGAAGGACCACTTCCCCTTGCCATTCATTGACCAAATCCTTGAAAGATTGGCAGGCAAGAAGTATTTTTGCTTCCTGGATGGATATTCAGGATATAACCAAGTCGCAATTGCTCCGGAAGATCAGGAAAAGACCACATTCACTTGCCCGTATGGCACGTTTGCATTCCGTCGAATGCCGTTCGGGTTATGCAACGCACCCGCGACCTTCCAGCGTTGCATGCTAGCCATTTTTTCAGAAATGGTGGGTGAATACTTGGAGGTCTTTATGGATGATTTCTCTGTATTCGGGAATTCATTCGACCATTGTTTGAGCAACTTGGAGAAAATCCTGAAACGATGTATCGAGGTTAACTTGGTGTTAAGTTGGGAAAAGAACCATTTTATGGTTCAAGAAGGAATTGTCCTCGGACACATCGTTTCGCATAGGGGCATCGAGGTAGATCGAGCTAAGGTTGATTTAATTTCCAAACTTCCTCCACCTAGTTCGGTCCGACAGATTCGCTCTTTCCTAGGACATGTTGGCTTCTACCGAAGGTTCATCAAAGACTTTTTCAAACTTTCCAAACCCTTGACCGACCTTCTAGCGAACGACGCCACTTTCCACATGTCTCCTGATTGCACCCAGGCTTATCACACCCTCCGGGACTTAGTCTCCACCGCACTTGTACTTCAACCCCCAGACTGGTCCCAGGATTTTGAGATTATGTGTGACGCATCAGATTTTGCCATAGGCGCTGTCCTGGGACAAAGGCAAGACAAGAAGCCCGTGGTGATCTACTACGCGAGCAAAATGTTGGACGAGGCCCAACGTAATTATACGGTCACAGAAAAAGAGTTGCTTGCTGTAGTCTTTGGACTGGAAAAATTCCGATCATACTTGCTGGGATCCCACGTGACTATCTACACCGACCATTCAGCCATCCGGCACCTGTTGGCCAAAAAGGACGCAAAACCCAGGCTCATCAGATGGATCCTGCTTTTGCAGGAATTTGACCTGGAAATCCGAGACAAGGCCGGATCGAAAAATGTGGTGGCTGACCACCTGTCAAGACTTCATCCAGACCACATTGGACCCTCCCTACCTCTATCTGATACCTTCCCTAATGAACACATCCTAGCCGTGCAAGACAAGAAAATGCCATGGTATGCTGACTATGTCAACTACCTGGTTATAGGACAAACCCCGCACAGCTGGTCCAGACAGCAACGGGACAGGTTCTTGGCTGAGGCCAAGCACTATTTCTGGGATGATCCCATGCTGTTTCGCCTCTGTGCTGATCAAATCATCAGGAGGTGCCTCCCCGAAGACGAAGTTCAGAGTGTGCTTTCCTTTTGTCATGACCAAGCATGTGGCGGCCATTTCTCTGGCAAGAAAACAGCTGCAAAAGTTTTGCAGTCTGGATTTTATTGGCCGTCCCTATTCAAGGATGCACACATCTTTGCCAAGACTTGCTCACGATGCCAAACACTAGGGACAATGACCAAAAAAGATATGATGCCCCTTCAGCCCATTTTGATTGTCGAAATTTTCGACGTTTGGGGTATCGATTTTATGGGCCCCTTTCCACCATCCAACGGCTTCGAGTATATCCTGGTCTCGGTAGACTATGTTTCCAAATGGATTGAAGCCGTCGCCACCCGACGATGCGATCACAAGACGGTCATGGACTTTGTAAAGAAGAACATCTTTTCCCGGTTTGGAATACCCAAGGCCATGATCAGTGATGGTGGAAGCCATTTTATCCATTCCCAGTTTCGTGCCCTACTTAGAAAATACGGGGTAAACCACCGCATTGCCACCCCGTATCATCCACAAACAAATGGGCAGACTGAGGTCTCAAACAGACAAATCAAGAACATTTTACAGAAGACTATGAGACCTGACAGGAAAGACTGGTCCACACGACTTGATGATGCCCTGTGGGCATACAGGACCGCTTTTAAGACCCCGATAGGCATGTCACCTTACCGCTTGGTCTTTGGCAAAGCTTGCCATCTCCTTGTCGAATTAGAACACCGGGCTTACTGGGCTGTTAAGCAATGTAACATGGATCCCCAGTTAGCTGGTGCGCAAAGGACTCTTCAATTATCTGAGCTTGAAGAAATTCGTCGGGACGCCTTTGACAATAGTCGGCTATATAAAGAGAAAATGAAAGCCGTCCACGACCGACTCATTCATAGGAAAACCTTTGAGCCAAACCAACAAGTCTGGCTATTTGATGCACGCCTGAAACTCTTCCCAGGGAAACTTAGGTCCAAATGGACAGGACCATTTCGGGTAGTCAAGCCCTATTCCAATGGGGCAGTCGAAATCGCCGATCTTAATACCGGGCACACCTTTACAGTCAATGGTCAAAGATTGAAGCATTTCCTGGCCCAGGTACCCCCCAAGGAAAGTGTCACCCTTGTTGAGGGCTGACACCAAGCACCGCCCAGCTGGAGGCGTTAAACTCAGCACTTCCTGGGAGGCAACCCAGCGGATTTAGACTGATCTGGTAGTTTACGTCACTCAAGTACTATCTTTTTGAACCCTTCTGCATCCATGCATCTGCCAATGAGGACATTGTCCAACTTAAGCATGGGGGGGATGGTAAACTGCATAATCCTGAGCTTAATTAATCAGTCTGAATGAATAAATTAATTGATTAAAAAAAAATTTTTTTTTGAATTTAGGAAGAAAAACTTAGGTATTAGAAACTTGTCAATAGTGGGAAATAATACAAAAAGAACTTAAACACTTAGACTTTTCAGGCCTTCAGGCTTAATTAGCCTTGGTGTCCATTAAAATATGGATTTAGCGGCGAATCCTTGCAACTTTAAGCTATTCAATTCCACCTAATAAATAAGGTAATAAGTATACGACTTATCAACTCACCCTCTAACTCAGGAAAACTTTGAGTCTAAGCATCTACACACATTTTTGCACAGACTCACTTCTCGGAGATTTTGACAGAAATTGGGTAGCTAATGAACTCTCTAGGGTGGTATGGCTGGCAAGTTGTCGTGGGTAACAGCCCATTGGCAGGTTGTCCAGAACCCAGCCACAGGCCATTTCTTTTTCGTTGCCTCTGGGTACATTTGAGATTAGGGAAGCCACCTACGAAAAAAAAAAAAGAGAAGAAAAGAAAATAAACCACACTTCACCGCACAAGTATGGCTGGCAAGTGATCGTGGGTAACAGCCCATTGGTCGGTTGTCCAGAGACCAGCTCAATAATTGCACAAAAAAGACCAAAACACCTAAGGACGAAGCGGGGAAGTAGTACAAGCCGGGGAGATATACACTGGAAAATCCTTGTGTTGACCCCAAGTAAAATGAACGTAGGGAGAAAGCTACCAGTCGAACAAATATACCTTCAGGCAAAAATTTATTTTCTTTTCCGGACACCTAGAGGCGTAGAAACTCGAAGTCTGTCTCAATTACCGTTAAGTGAGTCTATCACAACATTCACACCAAGATGCTTAGCACTTAGGGTTTTGATCGAGTTTTGGGTGGGTTGGGTAGCCGTAAAAAGTTACCAACCCACACTGAATTCCGAAAATTCGAAAAAGACATATATAGACATATACGTATACATATGTATAGTTATATACAAAGCAAGGATTCGGGCGATTTGTATTTTGGAAGACACCCGGGCGCTGGTTAGTCTTTGTAAATTAAGATCTTCGTATAGTTCCTCTTATTGACAAGTAACGAAGTGCCTGAGCAATTACTTCTTGAATTCGCCAAAGAAATAAAGGCTAGAATAAACCTTGCTAGGGACTAGCAAGGAGTAAGCATGGGGGTATGATAACACCACGCAAGGGGGTAGTAATTAGTTTAAATATGGCCCATCTTTAGAATAAAAGGCACAACATAAAGTAGAATAGGAGCATTGCATGCATCAAGTACCAAGATTGCATATAAACTGTATTAATGGCCATTTGTGTAAAGCATTTGTCAAAGCAGGCCTCAGATGAGCAATCGGACCGCACGGATGGATTCAGAACGACGAACGGAGTCTAACGGACTCAAGATCGGCCAAATCCGACATCCGGAGCTCCCACAATGGGCCCAAGAAATCCTGACCGTTGATCTGGAGATCAACGGCCCAGAACGTGCCACGTCGCCCCGCCCCGGCCGCTCGCATGCCCCCAAGCCAGCCAAGGACGAATCTCGGCCGTTGATCTTCGATCGAACGGTCGAGATCCGTGCGCTCGCCCGCGACAAAGCGCGGGCGTGGCGCAACGGTTAGCACGCACGCCCGCGTCGCAGCGACGCGCGTTCGAATCGCGTGGAGCGGAAATCAAGCGCGAGCGAAGGGCGCAGCGAAATTGACCTGCCCGATCAGCAGCGGGCGGTCAGGATTGCGCCACGCGACGCGACGACAGCGCCCGATCGCCCACGCGCGCGCGCACGCGCGCCCGAAGCGCGATCTCAACACGGGCGCAGGAGGATCTCAGCCGTCTGATCTTTGATCGGACGGCTCTCGTTCATCATCCACGGATCGCGCTTGGAGAGAGAGAGGGGGCGGGCGGCTGACCGGCGGCAGAAGGCCTTCACCGACGTATCTGGAAGCAGTTTTAGCGACGTTCTGGATGTCGCTAAAGCACATTCTTCTTTTAGGAAGCCCTTAACTCTATTAAAACCCCCTTCTACCACCATTCAAGGCATCCTCTCCCACTTGCAACTACTCCACTCCTCTCCTAGCTAGTATTAGGCACTCTTGTAATTGCCGGAGACGACGAGCCGCCGATGGAGCCTCCTCCACCGCCGTGGCTGCCTCGTCGCTCTCCACTCTCTCTCTACCTCTCTCTCTCTCTCTTTTAAGCTTTCATTTACTTTTGTTGAAGCATGTATTTAATATTGTAAACCATGAACTATGAATGCATGTTTAATGAAATTATTTTCCATTTAGTTGCCATTTTAATTTCTGTTTAAAGTGCATGATCAAAACCAAGAGCTTTCTAACCCTAAACTCTCTCTATCTCTCGCTTTTCAAAACCGTCTCTTTCGCAAGCAAAACTCCGCCTTTTTCGTGACAACAAGTGGTAAACAAAATCCGATTTCCACGCCTCCCTGAGATCGACACTCGGACTCACCTCCGTTTATTTCTTTTAAAATCGACGTATCAAGTGCAACTATAACGACACCTCTTAACACACACGCACGAAGGCACGTCACTTACTGGGTTGTCAAGCAGTGTAACATGGATTCCTAGTTAGCTGGTGCACAGAGGATGCTCCAACTCTCTGAGCTGGTAGAAATTCGCCGGGACGCCTTTGAGAACAGTCGACTATATAAGGAGAAAATGAAAGCTGTCCACGACAGAGTCAACCATAGGAAGACCTTTGAGCCTAACCAGCAAGTCTGGCTTTTCAATGCCCGCCTAAAACTCTTTCTAGGGAAACTTAGGTCCAAGTGGACAAGACCATTTAGGGTGGTCAAGCCCCACTCCAATGGGGCGGTTGAAATTGCCGACCCGAACACTGGGCATACTTTTACAGTTAATGGCCAAAGATTGAAACACTTCCTAGCCCAGGTTCCCCCAGAGGAGAGTGTCACCCTCATTAAGGGATGACACGAAGCATTGCCCAACTGGAGGCGTTAAACTCAGTGCTTCCTGGGAGGCAACTAGAAGATTCAGATTGATCAGGTATTCTATGTCACTGAAGTAATATCTTTTCGAACCCTTATTGCATCATGTATTTGTCAATGAGGACATTGTCCAACTTAAGCATGGGGGAGGGTGGTAAATTGCATGTCCTGAGCTTATTTAATCAGTCTGAATAGAATAAAATTAAAAAAAAAAATGAATTTAGGAAGAAACTTATGCATTGAAAATTTGTAAGTAGTGGGAAATAATACAAAAAGAACTTGAACACTTAGACTTTTTAGGCCTTCAGGCTTAATCGGCCCTAGTGTTCGTTAAAATATGGATTTAGCTTCAAATCCTTACAACCTTAAGCTACTCTAATCCACCAACTAAATAAGGTGATAAGTATACGACTTATTAACTCACCCTCTAACTTAGAAAGACTTTAAGTCTAAGCATCTGCACATATTTTTGCATAGACTCACTCCTCGGAGATTCTAACAGAAATTAGGTAGCTAATGAACCCTCTAGGGTGGTATGGCTAGCAAGTTGTCGTGGGCAACAGCCCATTGGCAGGTTGTCTAGAGCCCAGCCACGGGACCACTTCTTCTTCATTGCCTCTAGGTAAATTTGAGATTAGGAAAGCCACCTATCAAATAAAAAAAAAGGAGAAAAAAGAAAACAAAATAAACCACAGTTCACCGCACGAGTATGGCTGGCAAGTGATCGTGGGTAACAGCCCATTGGTCGGTTGTCCAGAGCCCAGCGCAGTAATTGCACAAAAAGAACCAAAACACTTAAGGAAGAAGTAGGGAAATAGCACAAGCTGGGGAGATATACATTAAAGCAAGGATTCAGGCGATCCGTATTTTGGCAGACACCCGGGCGCTGCTTAGTCTTTGTAGATTAAGATCTTAGTATATTTCCTCCTATTGACAAGGGACGAAATGTCTTAAGTAGTTCTTAAATTCTGACTGGAAATAAAGGCTAGAATAAACCTTGCTAGGGTCTAGCAAGGAGTAAGCATGGGGGTATGATAACACTGCATCATGGGATAATAATTATGTTAAAATGGGGTCCATCTTAAGAACAAAATGCACTGATAACATATCATAAATAGAATAGGAGCATTACATGCATCATACATCAAGATTGCTTATAAAACAGTATTAATGGCCATTTGTATAAGTACTTGTCAAAGCAGGCCTCACAGGAGCAATCGGACCACACAGATGGATTCAAAGCGACGAACGGAGTCCAACGAACTCGAAACCGGCCAAATCCAACATCCAGAGCTCCCGCGATGGGCCCAGGAAGTTATGACCGTTGATCTGATGATCAACGGCCCACGGCGCGCCACGTGGTGCCCGCTCGATGCATCCAGACCGCCGACCGATCTCGCCTTCACTCGGAGGACGAATCTTAGTCGTCGATCTTCGATCGAACGGCTGAGAGCCGCTGGCACGCCCGCCCTCGCCACGACAAAGCAGCGGGCACAGCGCAGCGGTCGAAGCGCTCACTCGCGCTCACACGATGCGGGTTCAAAGCGCGTTGCACAGAAATTGCGAGGCGAAGGCGTGCGTGGGTGAAATTGGACCGCCCGATCAACAGTGGACGAACACGATTGCGAGACGTGGCACCTGCAGATGCTCCTTAACAAGACGCGCACGATGATGCAGGGGCGTGGGCACGATCCAGGCATGCACCTCGCACGGAATCTCAGCCGTCCGATCTTCGATTGGATGGCTTACAACGTGCGCACGCGGATCAAGCGCGAAGAAGCACAAGGCACACGTGAGCGACTGGCAGGCAGGGGCCTTCACCGACGTTTTTGGAAAGCACTTCTTCCTATTTAAACCCCTTCCAACCACCCATGGAAGGCATTCACTCCACTTGCAAGTGTTCTATCTCCCTCCTAGCTACCTTTAAGCCCTTTTGTAATCGCCGGAGATGACGAGCAACCGACGGAGCCCCCCTCCACCACTGTGGCTGCCTCGCCGTCCCCTCTCTCTCTCTTTCCTTCTTTTAAGCGTTACTTATGTTCAAGCATTTATCGAGTGTTGTAATTATGAATTAAAATTGCATGTTAAATGAAGTTGTTTTCTATTTAATTGCTTGCTCTATTTTATGTTCAAGTTGCATGTTGCGAATGAAATAATTTTAACCCTAATCTCTCTCTCTCTCACTCACTTTTCACCCACGACTTTTCGCAAGCAAAAACCCATTATTTTTGTGACATTAAGTGACAAGAGAAATCTAATTTTCACGCCTCCCTAAGATCGACACTCAGACTCACGTCCGTTTCTTTATTTTAAAATTGACGTTGCGAACGCAAGCTATAATGACTCTTCTAAAAGCACGCGTCACGCGCACGTCAAGGGACTTATTTGTAACGAAAATTGAGGACCTAAGTGAAGAATAAGGACTCGATTGAAATAAAATATGAGAACTAAAATGTAAACTAAGGTTTTCAAGGTTTATTTTAATTTACATCTTTTTCAACTTTTTATATATGATTATAAATAAGACAATTATTATATTTTGACCTTGAATTTTTATTTTTGACCTTTTTAGCTTAATTTATTTAATTAAATAAGGTTACTTAAGTTATTACATACATAGGTATAAATTATACTTAAGTTAGTTAATACATTAATTAGATAAATTACTGATAATATTTCGATCCCAATTATTAATTAAATTATTAATAATATTAATTGGATAATAATATAGCATTTTAAACTTATTTTAAGGTCATTTACTATTTATCCCTTATTTAATAATTAACCCATATATTTACATACTCCTAGCTAATTAACTAGGAAGACTAGTTAATTATGGGTAATTAGAGACCATAATGAGCTTCTCATCACCACCTCCACCCTAGTTTTCATTCCATAGCCTAATAACTCAAACCCAAATCAACTTAGGTGCTTGCATAAATCCTAGGGTAGATTTTGGTTATTTGATTGCCACTCCACTCATCTCACCCCAGCATATATAAGAAAACAAAAAAAGATACTCTTTTCTTGTGGGATTTTCTGAAAAAGACACACATTAACACCCACAACTTCTCACCCTAAGGCGTACAATCACATCAATTCTACCACTTGACTGGAATTTGACTTGTGGATCCGGTACACCTTAACTCAACACACAAATAAGTGAGTAGAAATCTGAATAGGTTAAACATTCTTGTGTGCTTTAATCAAGTGGTGCAATAGGCCAATTGATTGAGCTGTTTGGGCTGCATCACTTAAGATAAAAGCGATCCATCAAGTAGATTGCCGCTTAGGGTTGATTTTTAGGGCTGAACCAGACACTCCACATTTTTTTGGATTTCTAAAGGAATATATCATCACTAGTGCTTTCAAAACTTGGAGTGTTATCCTAAACTTAATTGAATATACCTAAGATTAAACCCTAAAAGCTACTAAGCATGGTTAAATCCTAAAAGACACATCATCAAATAATCTTGTTTGCAAACCCTGGTTGTGCATGCACACACATTTGAATCAATCATTAAGAGCACAACCCATCTAAAGGACCCATCACATTCCAAGAGCACAATCATCCCAAGTCTAATTAAAACTAAGTAGATGTTGGCTTTAAGGATTGATTCGCCCTTCAAGGCTTAGGCTGAGATTTTTTTCGATTAATCTACTTCTACTGGTCCATCTGGTGTCTAGCTAGGGGAGTAGCATCAAATGACCGTAGTTGGGGGGTATACGAGGAATCGTAGGCGTAAGCCAAAGGAAGAACTTTCTCCCCAGTCTCTCCTAGCTGGTTGGATTGACCGGATAAAGTAGACCAAATCATTTATAATCTCAAGACGGGTCCTGGGAGTCTGTAGGTCTTTAGGCTAAACCACCTAAGGACAGGGTTGATTGCTTGTATTGTAGGGCTCCTTTCTTTCTTCTGATTTTCCTCCTACTCCACAATGTATCCTTCCACATCTTTCACACATTTCCAATCCTATCCTCCTACCACCACTTATCCCTAAGATGATTACTATTCCAACTTGACTTGTAATTACCCATCCACTAGCTGAGATGACTTTGATTGAGGATATGAATCCAGACCTTAGTGTCCAAGGTATAACCTTGGACAATAAGACTATGATTACTAGCCTTCTCAGAGCTAGAATTATTATAGATCTCCATCCTTTGATGACCAAACCAACCCGATCTACAATTAGGAATTATATGATGATTATAACACCTACCCTCCCCAGTATTCCACTGAATATAGGTCATCACCATTCTTTGAACCATCCGAGATGACCTACTATCAGGGAGGAAGCTGAGAACCTCAACATCTTGACTCCCCTAGATTTAACCCAAACCCACCCAAACCTGAATCGAACCAATTGGTTCAGGTGGACCAGATCCAGGATAGGATGTTGGCTAATTTGAGAAACACTATACAATCTTTGGAAGCTCAACCAACACCATGCACTGAAGCACTAGAGCCTATGATCAAAATGATTGATGAACTTAATAGTTCTCTATTGGATTTGCTCCAAAGTGTTAGGGATAAGGACCTGGGTGAGTTTCTTCTTGGGAAATTATCGAGGTTGAGGATGAAATTTGTGGTTGCCCTAGTCAAATCTTGGATGATTCTCAAGATGAACCCCCTTCAGGAGAGCCAATGTTTAAAACCGCTCAAGTGCCTGTCGGGGGGGATACATATTCTGAGATGAGAGATGATCAGATTGGTCTAGAGCAACCCTTTGAGGATGAACCGATTGATTCACCCGAGATCCCCAAGCCAGGAAACAAAGAAAAATATGTCTCCTTGGATCATGAAATGATATATGATTTTGAGACATATATAAATGAGAATCATCAATTCTTTGACTTTGAGGGTGAAGAATTTTTAGGTGAAGTCTCACTTGAGCATAAGGAACATGATTTTAGTGAGACAAACAGGCCTGAGGAATCTGATGAACCATTTGACAAGCCAATAATAGAGGAATTTGATTCGGTTGGGATTAACTTGGAGGATCCAAATCTGGATGATTCAATCAATGACCCCATTCCTCATCCGCACCCCGAAGAGCTGACTTCTGAGACCATTGTGCCCAAGACAATTTTGATTCAACCACAATTGTTGGACTTGGGTACTTTAGATAGGGTGTACAATGATTTAGAGGTCCCAGAAACATTGATTTTGGAGGAGAGGAAGTCGGAATGAAAAATCTAGGAAGCTAATTCTGACGGAACTTTGATTTTGGATCTGAGGGTTCCTGTTGACCTGAAACCACCTACCTTCTATCAGAACCCTTATGATATCTTTCACGTGCGACCCAAGCCTGGAATAATTGACTATCTTCCTGAGCTTAATCATAAGTGGACACCCAATTTTAATGAATCAAATTAACCCATTGTCCAACACTTTGGTCTTGGGTTGCACACCATAAAATTGCAGGCTCAGCCTCGCAAACACAATAATCTTAGGTTCTGGATGATTTTCATCCAGAACCTTAGAACCATTCCACCCTGGGGCATGGGTCTGCACCATAATTTAGTCCATGCCTGTGGACATCTTCGGCTAACGGGTTTCAGGATCAACCTTTTAATTTTGATTCTGACCTGTACTTGTGAATTCTCAACTTCCTTGTATGTATATTATGCCTAGCTGAAGGTATTAAACTTAGCACATGTGTATACTCTCTTCTTTGCGGAGCTGACTAGGTTGTCACAAAATTCAGGTGATATTCTATTTACTCCGCCCTTTTCATGTCTTTGTTTTTACAATGCGGACATTGCATCATTCAGAAATAGGGGGTGGATACTTTATCCTAAAATCATTTTGTTAACTCCGTAGAGTTTCTTTTAGTTTCTTTTTTTTAAAAAAAATGAAAATTCAAAAAGATTAAAAAAAGAAAATAAAATTAGGAGAAGTGAACTTAGGCTTTTAGGCGTTATTAACTTTAGGAAATGATATGAGAGGACTGATGAGAACCTCATCATGAGCCATAACTAGCTCATTTTGACCCAATACAAAGGATAAAAGCTCCTACATAACTCAAGGAAAGGCTTAACTCAGAGAATTCTGAGTTTAAGGAGAAAACAAGTCATAAGGGGTAAAAATGCAATTTTACCAGTATAATCTGCATACAGGGTAATTCAGGGCCCAAACACAGGTCAAAGCAACTTAATAAGAATAAAAGTGGGATGAAATGATCTAGCAAGGGCTACAGCAATTCCAAGAAACTAAATGATAATCTGTAACCCTAAAATAACCCACTTCAATTCACGAGGTTCGAGGCAAAGTAAAAATAGAATAAACCCTCTAAAATTCATAGAAAAATAATCTCTAGGGTTTAGAACCTTCAATTTGGCCTTCAGAACCCATTTTGACCTACATTGAGAACCATGCCCAATTAATAACTTAATTTGGGTTTTCGCATAAATTGACCAGTCAAACAAGGTTTAATATAGAAATGAAATTCACCATCAGATTCCTTAGGTCCTAATCAGTCATGTATAAAAACTTGAGCCTAAGAAGAGACCTCCTTGACCAACTTTACACTTTGGTCCTCATATATTTACTTTTTGGCCCTCAACTTTTGAACCCTCGCATTTTGGCCTCTAACTCTCCTTCGTTCTTTGCGATCAGGTCCCCCCTGCAAAACCTGCCAACACCATGCTCCGGCGACCTTGCGCGGAGCATGGCGCCGCGCAGGGTGAGGGGGAGAACCTGGCAAGTAAACCGGGGGTGCCCTGCGTCATCAGCCGTCGCAGGGACACCCCCCTGGTCGTTGTAACCCACCATACCGGCCGTGCGAACGCACGGACGGTATGGGTCTCCATCTCCGGCGTCCACCGGCGAGGGAGACACGTCGTCTCCCTCCGCCTTCCTCCCTGTTTTGATCCCTATAAATACCCCCGTCGCTCCACCGACCTGGGTAGCTCGGGTCTGACGGAGAAAACCCCCAACTTTCCTCTCTTCTCTCTCCGGCAGACGCTCACCAGCTCCGGTGGTTCCTCCCCCTCCTCTTCGCTCTGCCGCAATACCAGCAGCAGAGACTTCCTCCCCTGCTCTTCCCGCGCCACGCCGCACCCAGCTGGCGCCTCTCCGGCTCTCTGCTCGCCGCCGCCCCTTTCCCTGAGCATCTTCTTCTCCGGCGACAGTCGATACGACTGTCGCCCTGCTGCACCCCCTTCGTCCCTGCAAGTAAGCTAGAACTACTTCCCTTCTCCTCTTTCTTGCCCCGCTTTCAATTTGTTCAATTAAGCCCTCGACCGACCCTGACCATCGTCACCCCCTTCGCCTCCGGCCACCCTCCGGCGAGATGCTCCCATCGCTCCACAGCCTCACACACCTCGCCGACCCTCACCGAACCTCCGCCTCATCACATGGAGCACCCCCCACCCCTCCACTGCCACTCCACACCTCCGTAACGCTCCCCCGAACAAACCCATTCCTCCGGTTGCAGTCCAACCTAGGGCTGCCGCCAGACACCACCTTGCGGCTTGCCGCGCAGCTCCACACCTTCGCCGTGCTACGGCGAAGGTTCCCCAGTGGTTTGATCAGGCCGAGAGGCCATATTCGTGTCCGACAGGTTTTGAGGTTCGACCGCCATTAACGCACATTGAAGCAGCTTCTCCCGCGCTCCAGGCTTGAGGACTCCAGGTCTCCAGCTGCTGCGGATTACGGGGAGTCTTGCGAAGGCAGCCAGCCAGCAACCGACGCAATTCGAAGCCGCAGCTGCAGAAGCTAGGCCGCGGTCTCCCAGCAGGTGCACGCGAGGAGAGGCCTCCGTTTAGTCCCACATCGGTAAGCTTCACAACCTCTTCACCGTTTAAATTGATTTTGTGCATTAGCCTTACTGCCTCAGCACACGGGGTGAGGTCCCCTTCACCCGCTCGGTTACCCGGTCTCGTCCGCGCTCACGCCCCGCGGACCTGACCCGACCCGACTTAAGACTGACCTGCACTCCTCGCCCACCAAGCACGCCGGTGGGCTTGGACCCGGACCTGACCCGTACCCGACTACCCGGCAGCTCTGGGAGAGCTTTCCCAAGAGTGGTTTCAGAGAGAGAGAGACGCGGGGGGGGGAGGATAGAGTAGGTTTTGTCCTCTGACGTAAGCTCTGAAGGGTGTAGGCACAGGTGAAGAAGAAGGATCGCGGAAGAAGAAGGAAGCTGAGGGAGACACTGTAGCAACAGGCAGTTTAAGTCGTCTGATTTGGAAATCAGACGATGTCCTGAAGGGAAAAGAAGAAAGAAGGAGGGGCGACGTCCTGACTGGAAAAAGAAAAGAAGAAAGGAGATCTGAAGAACAACAGAAGAAGGCGAGGCAGAGGAGAACACAAAAGAACAAGGGAAGAACTGAAAGAAGAAGAACAAAGAAGAAAGAAGAAGATCTGAAGAAAGACAGAAGAAAAAGGAAGAGCAGGAACAGCTGGAAGAAGAAGAAGAGCATCACCACTGCAGAAGAAGAACATCACCTCTGCAGACAAAGAAGAAGAAGATCTGAGACGAGGAGAAACAAAGAGAAAAGAAGACAACAAATTCTCTCTCTCTTTCTTTATTTTTGTAAAAGAAACATGTATATCTCTAGAATACAACTTGCTCCCTGAGTTCGACCTCGGGAACTCTTTTCTGAGTAAAAAAATTTATATATTTGAAATGATGGCAACAACTGGCTATACTACGATGCTATAACAATAAAACCCGGTTGTCAACTCAAACGAGCCGCCACCATTTTTGGCGCCGTTGCCGGGGAGCAACGGCTATTCTAGAGGTAAACATTCCTGTTTCTTTTTAGTTTCTGATAATCTCCTCTCTTTTGCACAGCTACAATCAAGAAGACAAGCAACCGCACGACAACCACTCCGAGGACAGGTAAAATTTTTTTTTCCTCTCGCTATTAACCCCTAAACTCTAAAGAGGAAGAAAAGAAAAGAACAAGCAATATAGGGCTAACCTGTCTTCCATACCTAGTAACCATAAAGAGTTGCATGTTTTCAACTCATTACTCCTCCACACTATTAAGGGTATTTAAGGGCTAACACATTCTTGCTTGAGCCCTAATTACCCAACAAAGAATTAACTGGACCAAGTAGAGCCAACCTAGGATCCAACACTAGGGATTTAGAGACACACTCCTTAAGCAAGAATTGAGAAAACCAAATGAAGTATGCCCAAGCCCTTGTCTAAAAATACCTATTCAAAGAAAACCTAAAACAATTGGCTCTCTAAACACTTGAACCCTAAAAGAAAGGACCCAAAAAGCTCTCAAAGGAACAAGAGGTAAATTTGACTCCTTGGGTCAACCAACCTTAAAATTAGGTCACTTTCTCACTCAAAATACCTAAGAGTTCAAGTGTAACTTTAAGCACCCTGATCTTAAGCTAAAATTGGTAGACTCAAGAGGTCAAGATCCCCATTCTGGTCTACCTGGAACCGCAGTGACAAGAGAGGTCGGGTGGGGGAAACCCTGTAACCCGTGGGGACGCTCTACCGTGTAGGGGTCTTCGCGGGACTCTCCCTCTCTGGCTGCCCAGGTAATTCTCAGGTGGATGATCTTTCTGATCAAGGGGTCCATCTGCCCCGAACCTCTATAGTCACCCAACAATTTTTGGGTGTCTTGATTGGGTCCAGCACATGCTTATCTCATCCAGCCCTTCAGTATTTTTCAGGAGGTCCTTGAAACCTCCTATAGAAATTCACTCTCCCCGAGGCTAAGCCTCGGCTCCTTTGTTTTTGCAGAAATCATTCACATAGCCCCTCTTTCCTCTGATTCTGAACAAAATCCCCTTCTTCCATCTTGATTCAAACTTTGGTTCTATATCTTGATTCCACCACCTGATCCAATTATGCAGCCTAATTACCTAGCAAGACTACCATTCAAAAAACCTGAATATCTGAGATCCATGAAAGATAAGATGATTGAGGATGCCCTTGAAATCTATGAAATCAAATATAAACCCTCAACACCAATAGGAAACATTCAGGTTGATGTTCCAACAACCACAGCTTTCATCATAAACTGTGCCCAAATTCTATTGACTGAAATTTCAAAAGGATCAACCCGAGATATGCTCATGACAGGATACATTGAGATGGAAAAATTACACCAATCTGAATACCTTCAATGCTTGACAAATCCTGTACTTTGGGAACAACACCAAGATGCCCTTATGAAACGGGTAGAAATGATGAAATCAGTAGAACAAATTATCAACCAGAAATACCCGTATATACCAAAAACAGAGGATGAACCATCTTGGAACAATATTAAGGAACAATCCAGTTTCCCAGATCTCGGGATTGAGGCACAAAGTGGTTGTAAAATCCCAACCCAGATAGAAGACAATGTTGAATTAGGTTGGGATATTGCAGGAGAATACAATGATGAGCCAAACTTAGACCATGAATTGTCATGCCTAGAATTTCAAAACTCCTGCAATAATGAGATCAGAACTGAACCTTCTGAGGGTATAAATTCCGTCCCTTATTTTGATAAGGTGGCCCTCGAAGGATATTCGGACTTAGGTTCTAATAATTCTACCCACATCCTAAGCCTAGAACCTAGATCTGAAACTTATTGGGAAGATTATGAGGCCCCTTATGAGAAAGATCAAAATTTTACAGAATATGATTCCGGGCCTCTATTTGATGAATATCCCTCTCCAACATCTTCAGAAAATCTGATCGATTTTCCAGAGAACATGCCAATTTATGATACAGAGACTGAGGAGTTGGACTAGTTGGATTTTAATTGGGTCTATCCTACCAGCTTGGAGCTTGAGCCTAGACAGAATACCTTTTCGAGCCCAGAATTTACATATAGGCTAGACCCCAATCAGGCTGCTGATTCCACATCTGATGATTTTTGCTGTGGTGGAATTCATGATCATGAATCTCATTTTCGCCAACTCTCCGACAATTTCAAATCTGACTATAATTGCGGAGAGATTCCCCTTCCTGAACACGCCAGGCCTATCTACGACCTCAGTTCACATGACTCTGACTCCGACTCTGAGGTCCTGATTCCCGAGATCACTGATAACACAGAATCATTCCTTTTCGATCCTCAGGAACCAAAAATAGAAAATGCCAAGAGTGACTACAACCAAGAATCCAAATTTTTTCTCGAATCCGATTCCTTTCATCCTACACACACTCTTCCGGCATTTGATAGTTACCCAGAGGACTCTCTACAGAAAACCACCTATCATCTGTTTCTAGAAGAGCCCTCGTACACAATGGCCACCTCGTTCGCACACACAGAATGGATCAAAACCTCTCCCAAACCCCGATCCGCAACCGGACTCAATTTCTATTCAGATTCACCTCTCACCGAGCCGATTGCATTTCCACATCGGGTTTCGAACATTGATCAGACTACATACCATACTCTATCATTCTCTGATCACCCCTGTAGGGTTCCTGCACCAACCACTGATTATTCTACGAGTCCCTACTTTGACCAGGCTGATTCGACTCAGCCAAACCCTGCGTTTACACTTCCACATCTATTTAAGCTTCATAGTATATGGTGGGTTCCACACCTTTTTATCCACATCTATCAACCCACCAGATTGATCGGGTTTGGGTTGCATCATCAGCCTGTTGATCTGAACAAGCACCTGGTTGGACCAACCAGGCTCTTAATCAAGGTGCTTGTCTTACAAAACTCCGCTGATTTGACCATCCCCTCTCCATAGCATTTCCCGCTTGGCTGAAGGCATCAAATTTAGCGCTCAACGGGAGGCAGCCCGTCATTCTCTTTGAAAACCTGAAACTTGTTCTGACAGCTTTTTGCACTTGAAGTTCACACTTTAGGACAGCCGACTCCACCTCAGGTGCTTGCATCTGAGATTAGAAATCGTCCGCAACAGTCACCCCGACCCATTCACTCATCAAAACAGCTATCCTAATGTATGAACTTAGTTGAATAAAAACCCCTAGGTTACAATGAGGACATTGCAAATCTTAGGCATGGGGGGGTATGAAAGTGCAAAAACTTGTAAGAAAAGGTTTTCAAACAAAAAAATTCACATATGCCAAAAATACCATAAAAATTAAAAAAATTTTCGAAAAAGAATAAGAGGAAAAGAGGAGAAGGAAATTTTGTGAAGGAGAAGGAGAAAAGAAACAAAATGAAAAAGGAGCACAAAATTATGAGAAAAGGTGATAGTCATTAGTAAGGAATTAAGGAATTAACCTAAGTTCTAGACCTCATTCAAGAAAATAACTGAAAAGTGCACAATGAGATTAGTAAGAATGCAAACCTTAGGCATTCTTGAATAGACTCTTAGTACCCATTAAGATCTGGACACTCCTCAAGAGGTTGAGGAAAATGAAAAGCTGAAGTATTAGGTCTAAGGCTTAGGAAGTATTCGGCCTCGTTAACTAATTTTTGGTTTACGGGACTCAGTAACCTAAGCACCCTAACCTCACACACAGCCTGGTTCAGTAAGCGTAAAAATCAGAATCACGCAGAAGCGTCGCAAAATTCTGAAAAGAACACCTAGAATAGGAGCGGACGATCAACACAAGTTGATTTGGACGAGTTCCCAGCGCGGAGAGGCGGGAAATCCCCTCGAAGATGCGTAACAAAACATCATCTCCTCGGTGCTTGTCTCTTAGGATATTTACATATCCTACTGGGGGCATGTAAGCACTCTGCTGGTTCAGATTCCATGGATGGCATTATCTCGAAGTGTCAATTGCCAGGGTCTGGATTCGGCCACGGAACACCATGGATGGGATTATCTCGAAATCTCAATAGCCAGGGTTCCGGGGGTTGCCATGGGCGGTGCTATCTCGAAGCATCGATCGCCAGGAACCCTTGAGGATTGATGATGGGAGCAAGGAATCTGATACAGACCGTGTTGAAAGGCCAATCCTAGGCTAGAACTAAAAAGAAAAAGAGAGAGAAAACTCTCCAAACAGAAAAACTTTCTATCTCTCTCTTACAAAATGCACTGCGAACTGAGCCAGGGCTAAAATCATTTCAAGCACGGGTGCTTTAACCACAAAGTCCAATAAACCTTAGGTTAGTTCTTGTGGACCTTAAAAACCTTTGCTAAAGACTGAGGCTAAGGCTAGACAGATTTGGATCTTGATTGGTACTAGAGTACCTTTTAGGCCTATGGTCAGCATTCTAACCTAATCTATGCTCAAATAAAAAAGGCACTTATCTAAAACAATGAAAAACTTCATGGTCTAGAACAAGGGTTGAAACCTTAAGTTTTTGCTAAGGGACTAGCAAAAGCTAGGCATGGGGGTATGATGAGAACCTCATCATGAGCCATAACTAGCTCATTTTGACCCAATACAAAGGATAAAAGCTCCTACATAACTCAAGGAAAGGCTTAACTCAGAGAATTCTGAGTTTAAGGAGAAAACAAGTCATAAGGGGTAAAAATGCAATTTTACCAGTATAATCTGCATACAGGGTAATTCAGGGCCCAAACACAGGTCAAAGCAACTTAATAAGAATAAAAGTGGGATGAAATGATCTAGCAAGGGCTACAGCAATTCCAAGAAACTAAATGATAATCTGTAACCCTAAAACAACCCACTTTAATTCACGAGGTTCGAGGCAAAGTAAAAATAGAATAAACCCTCTAAAATTCATAGAAAAATAATCTCTAGGGTTTAGAACCTTCAATTTGGCCTTCAGAACCCATTTTGACCTACATTGAGAACCATGCCCAATTAATAACTTAATTTGGGTTTTCGCATAAATTGACCGGTCAAACAAGGTTTAATATAGAAATGAAATTCACCATCAGATTCCTTAGGTCCTAATCAGTCATGTATAAAAACTTGAGCCTAAGAAGAGACCTCCTTGACCAACTTTACACTTTGGTCCTCATATATTTACTTTTTGGCCCTCAACTTTTGAACCCTCGCATTTTGGCCCCTAACTCTCCTTCGTTCTTTGCGATCAGGTCCCCCCTGCAAAACCTGCCAGCACCATGCTCCGGCGACCTTGCGCGGAGCATGGCGCCGCGCAGGGTGAGGGGGAGAACCTGGCAAGTAAACCGGGGGTGCCCTGCGTCGTCAGCCGTCGCAGGGACACCCCCTGGTCGTTGTAACCCACCATACCGGCCGTGCGAACGCACGGACGGTATGGGTCTCCATCTCCGGCGTCCACCGGCGAGGGAGACACGTCATCTCCCTCCGCCTTCCTCCCTGTTTTGATCCCTATAAATACCCCCGTCGCTCCACCGACCTGGGTAGCTCGGGTCTGACGGAGAAAACCCCCAACTTTCCTCTCTTCTCTCTCCGGCAGACGCTCACCAGCTCCAGCGGTTCCTCCCCCTCCTCTTCGCTCTGCCGCAATACCAGCAGCAGAGACTTCCTCCCCTACTCTTCCCGCGCCACGCCGCACCCAGCTGGCGCCTCTCCGGCTCTCTGCTCGCCGCCGCCCCTTTCCCTGAGCATCTTCTTCTCCGGCTGCACCCCCTTCGTCCCTGCAAGTAAGCTAGAACTACTTCCCTTCTTCTCCTCTTTCTTGCCCCGCTTTCAATTTGTTCAATTAAGCCCTCGACCGACCCTTACCAACGTCACCCCCTTCGCCTCCGGCCACCCTCCGGCGAGATGCTCCCATCGCTCCACAGCCTCACACACCTCACCGACCCTCACCGAATCTCCGCCTCATCACACTGAGCACCCCCCACCCCTCCACTGCCACTCCACACCTCCGTAACGCTCCCCCGAACAAACCCATTCCTCCGGTTGCAGTCCAACCTAGGGCTGCCGCCAGACACCACCTTGCGGCTTGCCGCGCAGCTCCACACCTTCGCCGTGCCACGGCGAAGGTTCCCCAGTGGTTTGATCAGGCCGAGAGGCCATATTCGTGTCCGACAGGTTTTGAGGTTCGACCGCCATTAATGCACATTGAAGCAGCTTCTCCCGCGCTCCAGGCTTGAGGACTCCAGGTCTCCAGCTGCTGCGGATTACGGGGAGTCTTGCGAAGGCAGCCAGCTAGCAACCGACGCAATTCGAAGCCGCAGCTGCAGAAGCTAGGCCGCGGTCTCCCAGCAGGTGCACGCGAGGAGAGGCCTCCGTTTAGTCCCACATCGGTAAGCTTCACAACCTCTTCACCGTTTAAATTGATTTTGTGCATTAGCCTTACTGCCTCAGCACACGGGGTGAGGTCCCCTTCACCCGCCCGGTTACCCGGTCTCGTCCGCGCTCACGCCCCGCGGACCTAACCCGACCCGACTTAAGACTGACCTGCACTCCTCGCCCACCAAGCACGCCGGTGGGCCTGGACCTGGACCTGACCCGTACCCGACTACCCGGCAGCTCTGGGAGAGCTTTCCCAAGAGTGGTTTCAGAGAGAGAGAGACGCGGGGGGGTGAGGGTAGAGTAGGTTTTGTCCTCTGACGTAAGCTCTGAAGGGTGCAGGCACAGGTGAAGAAGAAGGATCGCGGAAGAAGAAGGAAGCTGAGGGAGACACTGTAGCAACAGGCAGTTTAAGTCGTCTGATTTGGAAATCAGACGACGTCCTGAAGGGAAAAGAAGAAAGAAGGAGGGGCGACGTCCTGACTGGAAAAAGAAAAGAAGAAAGAAGGTGATCTGAAGAACAACAGAAGAAGGCGAGGCAGAGGAGAACACAAAAGAACAAGGGAAGAACTGAAAGAAGAACAAAGAAAGAAGAAGATCTGAAGAAAGACAGAAGAAAAAGGAAGAGCAGGAACAGCTGGAAGAAGAAGAAGAGCATCACCACTGCAGAAGAAGAACATCACCTCTGCAGACAAAGAAGAAGAAGATCTGAGACGAGGAGAAACAAAGAGAAAAGAAGACAACAAATTCTCTCTCTTTCTTTATTTTTGTAAAAGAAACATGTATATCTCTAGAATACAACTTGCTCCCTGAGTTCGACCTCGGGAACTCTTTTCCGAGTAAAAAAATTTATATATTTGAAATGATGGCAACAACTGGCTATACTACGACGCTATAACAATAAAACCCGGTTGTCAACTCAAACGAGCCGCCACCAAGGACCTAAACACTTAGACTATTTAGGTCTTCGGGCTTAATTAGCCTGGCTGTCCACTCTAATGTTGACTTAGTCTCAAGTCCTCGCCAAGTAACTCTACTTTAAATTGATCAATAAATTGGGGTGATAAGTATACGACTTATCAACTCGTCCTTTAATTTGAGGGGACTTTAAGCGTAAGCATCTACACATTTTTTGCACTGACTCATTTTTCGGTAGTTTTCTCAGAAATTGGGTAGCTAATGAACTATCTAGGGTGGTATGATTGGAAAGTTGTCGGTGGTAACAGCTCATCGGCCAGTTGTCCAGAGCCTAGCCACAAGATCATTTTTTTTGTACTTCCTTTAGGTAAATCTTAGATCAGGGAAGCCACCTACTTAGAAAAAAAAAGGGATAAAATAAAAAAAAAGAAAATAATAAAGCCATACTTCACCGCACGAGTATGGCTGGCAAGTTGTCGTGGGTAACAGCACATTGGCTGGTTGTCTAGAGCCCAGCTCACAAAAATGCATAATAATTCCCAAAACACTTAAGGAAGAAGCGGGGAAGTAGAATAAATCGGGGAGATATACACTGGATTTGCCCTTGTGTTGACCCTATAAATAAAAGTAGGGGGAAAACTACCATTCGAAAAGACAAACCTCTAGGCAAGGTCACCTAGGGTTGTAGAAATCCAAAGTCTGTTTTAATGGCCGCCTAGTGAGTCTTTCACTCTTTTCACTAGATGCTTAGCACTTAGAGTCCTTTTCGAGTCTTGGGCAGGTCGGGTAGTCATAAAAAGTTATCCCGACAATCTCAAATTCCAAAATTCAAAAAAAAAATAGAAAAGAAGAAAAAATGTATCTTCCCTTTTCAAATAAGGCGAGAACTTGGGCGGTCTGCATTCTGGCAGATACCTGGGTACTGTTAAGTGTTCGTAGTTTAGGATCTTAGTTAAAATTTTCTATTGTTAATAAACAACTTAGGTCTAAGCGATCAAATCTTAATTCTATTTTTATACATAACATGTAGTTTAATTTTGCCAGGGACTAGCAAAAGATAGCCACGGGGTTATGATATAGACACATCTATTTAAGTTAAAATGATTAATCATGCATGTTCGTAGGCTTAGATTTGCATTTCATGTTATAAATATTGCATAGCATTCATCATTCTGCATTTAGAGTAGTTGTATATATTTTAGGTTAATTAGGTCATTTTTGTGGTCAGGAGAGAAATGATTTATTTCAGGGCCTCAGATGGATGATCAGATCGTACGGATCTGATCAAGACGATGATCGGAGGCTAACGCCTCTGAAATCATCTAGATCAGAATCCCGTATCATCATATGAAGTCCGAGGAAGATCAACAGCTAGGGTGGCAATGTGGAATCCATACGAGTTTTGGATGGAGAATTCGACCGTACGGATGGATCCAGAGCAACAATCGCAGTCTAGCAACACGGGAATTATCTCGATTTGAGCATCATGGCACCCTCTGCAACAGAATGAAGATGGACGGCCAGATGGCACCACGTGGCACCATCTAAACTGCCCCTACTCATCCATAGAACTTCCTCTTCCTCTGAGCAAGTGATCTCCACCGTTGGACTTGCATCCAACGATTGAAGCGGTTGAGCCTCAAAACGTAGCCGCAACCATCTGACTCCTGTTGCACATTGGTGAAGTGCTCACCACACACCAGTTGCCGTGGGGTCGAGTCCCACTGAGGCTTCCAATCCAGCCCAGTGGGTGCACCTTCAAAAGGCGCGATCAGCGGGTGTGCCTAAGACATTGATCAAGCATCGGACAGCTACGCCTCCTTCAGCAGATGCCAGTTGGGGTACGCATGAATTTGCTGCAACAGTTGCGCAAGCCTTTAGTGATACTTGTTGTTATCACTAATGGCCCATGTGCGCCAGCAAAGGAATTGAAGGCGCGGATCTTCAGCGACAGAAAGGGTAGATTTGTAGCGACATTTACGGACGTCAGTAATGACCTAGATGCGAGTTTGTTCTTCCTCCACTATAAAAGGACCTACCCACCACCATTCCAAACCATCTCTTCCTTTCTTCACCTCACCACCTCCAAGGCTCCAGAGAGAGCTTGTCCCCAGCCCAGGATGCTCCTCTAGAGTAGAACCAAACATTTTCCCACCTCTCATCCCCCTTTGTGGAGCATCCCGTGGTTGTCTTCTCACCTCCCTTCGGGAAGAAGATCCTTGCCGCGATGCCGTCCTGCCCCGCCCTCTGTCCTCCGACTCCGTCCTCGTTTGTCCCACTTCTCACCACCTTCCTCCAGGCGACGTTAGAGCGAGTCGTCCTTCGAGCGATCATCGAGGGGGATTTCTTTCACCTCATTCTATCTTTTTATGCTTTTGTAGTGTAGATTTTCCACTTTCGTAGTTGTAACAAACATTCGTTTATAAATAGATGATTGTTTCTCTCTCTTTCTCTGTTTCTCTCTTATATTGTTGCAAGTAGATTAGTTAGAAGTCATCGACTTGATCTCTTACTTGCTGAAAAATAAAAAAATTAGAAAAGATAAAAATGACCAAAAATAAATAAAAGCGAGGCACGGATTTTTATAAAACCAAATGTTTGCCTCCCCATGTTTGACTCGGGATTCACTTTTCATGTTTCGATTATAAATTTTATTTGATAGACGTGTTTTGCGAGCTATGACAATGGGTCCTCCAAACCTCGATTTCAACACACGAAACACTCCTACATCATGGGGTTACCTACTTTCTTCTAACTATTTAGTTGATTTTATTATGTATGTTTGATTGATTTAACAAATTGGATTTGATTATATTATGTATCCACTTTATGTCTGTTTGATGTTATTATTTTAATGCATTAATTATAGATACACACACTTGCACAAATCTAGATGCACTTGAGGCCAAACAATAGGTATTCTAACCCCTAGGTTACAAGTTTTGGTAGGGGATAATCATGTCAAAATACTTGTCCATCGACACTTATGATCATGTTATACAGGCAATGCAAAGTACTTGTATACCTCACATTCACGAAGCTTTATCTTTATAGCAAGACATAAGAGTTATCGTCATTTGCTCAGAGAAGTTCTGAACAAAGGGGGGTCCTTGAAGATTTGATCACAACTTAGAGTTACTTGTTACATGGAATCGATGTTTGGAGGAATTTCGATAGTATCTTTTCACTCTTCTCTGGTATACTAATTGATCTTATCTACATTCCTAATGCACCCTTAAATGGGAGTCATTGGGAACGTAGTTAAGGTTAGTCTTAAGGGATATATTGGAGAAGTGCGAGAAGATGCTGCTTAAATTTCTCCAAACAACGATTACATGTAACAAGTAACGTTGTGACCAAATCTTGAATGATGAGCTATTAAGTGAAAATCCTAATCAAAATACAAACATTGTTATAAAATCATATTATAATTATTGGGTGATTTTATTTCATTTTTGTAGATTTTCATAGATAACTCTTGGATTAGTTTGAAGAACTCAGATTACTCTCGATACAAGAATGGAGTGAGAGAGTTTCTTGATTGGGCATTTCATAATAATAGGAAGTCATTCAGGTGAGGAGACAAGTTCGACGAAATATTTTGCCTATATAGGAGGTGCTTGAATGGATATTCACATGATAGGAACACTATATACATGCACATGATTTGCAATGGTTGGTGACAATATTATACTAAGTGGATTGCTCATGGAGAGGATCTTATAAGGGAAGTCAGACAATCTCCGATAGATTTTGATGAGATGGCTGTTGATATTGAAGCTGATGATATCGATGAAATGCTTGATGAGATGAGAGCAGGAGTTGAAGATCTAGCTAGTAGGGAAACTTGTAATCAGTTTTATGATGCTATTAAGGCACCAGATGAACCTATTACTCCTGGTATCACATCTATTTCTAAGTTGTCATTTCTTTCGAAGTTATTTCGGATGAAGGTTATGAATAAAGCGACCTCTAAATTGATGTTCGAGGTGCTTGAATTCATTGGAAAGCTTTCAAATGATCCGAAAGGTTATCCAAAGATATGGTATGAAGCAAAAAAATAGATTGGTGGACTTGGTTTAAATTGTAAGAAAATTGACGCTTGTCCAAATGATTGTGTTATACAGAAATGAATGCAAAGTTGATTAGTTGTCCATAGTGTGGTGTTGAGAGATTTAAAGTGGAAAATTTATTAAATACAAGGGCCAAAAAACAGTTGGAGAAGGTTCTACGTTACTTTCCATTGATTCCTAGGCTTCAATGCCTTTTTATTTCAAGTAGAACTACAAATTTGATGATATGGCATAAGGATAACATGTCATGAGATGGTCGCATTCGTCATCTTGTAGATTAAGAAGATTGAAAAATGTTTGACACACTCATTTAACATTTGCAGAAGATGGAAGAAATGTTAGATTGGGTCTTGCAAGCGATAGGTTTAATCCTTTCAAGAACATGTACCAATCCTATTCAATTTGGTCAGTCGTGATGGTAACTTGCAACTTACCTACGTGGCTTTGTATGCGATCGTCGTTTATGATGTTGACCCTCTTCATCCCTGGTCCAAAGCAGCTAGGAAATGCAATTGACGTTTATCTTCAACTATTGATAGATGAACTGAAGCATTATGGTGTAATGGCATTCGTACATATGATGCACACAGAAAAGAATTCTTTAATATGTATGTTGTATTATTGTGGACCATTAATGACTTCTCCGCATATGAAAATTTTTCGAGATGGAGTACAAAGGAAAAGTCTGCTTGTCCAGTATGTATGGATGACACTCATCATCTTTGACAACTTGAAAGCAACAAGTTCAGTTATTTAGGACACCGTAGATTCCTGCCAGTTGAGCATAGATGACGAACAACAGTGTTTAAGGATAAATTCGACAGTAAAACTTGTCGTTATTCTTCCAAGAATTCGAGGAATAAGCTAAGTACAAATTTAATAAGGTTGTTAGGTTTTCAAATAATGGAGAAATTACAACAACTTGACCACATATAATTAGGTCGTTTGTTCAAGAAAGATCAAATAACTTTGAAACATACGGGTTTTAAAAAGAAGAGCATTCTTTTCATGAAACTCCCGTATTGGAAAGATCTAACTACTTGACATAATCTTGATGTCATGCATATTGAGAAGAATATTATGGACAACATTTTGGATGTGTTCAATTTAACTAGTAGTCCAAAGGATACAGTGAAAATGGGAAAAGACATGATAACTTTAGGCATTCATCCAGAGTTATATATTATTGAAAAAGAAGATAGTAGTTATGACTTTCTGAAAGCCATTTATAGCTTAAATAATGATCAACAAGGGAAAGTTTTCACTTTCTTGAAAGAAGTATGGATACCAGATGGCTATTTTTCACAACTTTCTCGATGTGTAAACAAGGCTCAAAAGAAAATTAGTGGTTAAAGAGTTACGACAGTCACATTTACATGTAAGTCTTGTTCTCACTAGCTGTTCGTGGAGTGCTACCTAATCCATTTGTGAATTTTACAGAGATGAGTCGATATTTCAAATCTATTTGTTCGAAAACTGTAGATTCTGATTTATTAGAGTATTGGGATAAGCAAATAGTCGTCATATTATGTAAAAGGGAGTAGATATTTCCTCCGACATTCTTTGATGTCATAGTTCATTTAACTCTGCATCTTACAAATGAAGCAAAAGTTGTTTAACCTGTACAATATAGATGGATGTATCTAGTTAAATGGTTTCTGAAGAAACTTAAAGATTATGTGTTAAATAAGGCTAAGCTTGAAGGATCTATTGTGGAAGGATATTTTGTAGAAGTGTCCATTAACTTCTGTGCCAAGTATATGGATGAGACAGACAATCGATTTAATCGATTACAGAGAAATTATGATGGAGGGCACAATGAAAATGATGAAGATTGTCTTTCCATATTTGATATTCCAGGAAGGTCTATCCTCCACACAGAGTATAAATCAATCTCTAAAATCGATTGGCATCTAATTCACTTGTACATTCTTAAGCAGATTCCAGAAGTTTATACATTTTATAATGACTTTAAGGAGTGTTCACATTCAGAAACACACGAAGTCGAATTTCTCGAGTGGTTTGAAGTTTAAATAACGTGTTATTCAAATGAAAGAAGAGAATAACCTACGATGGTTGGAGGACTTCGATATAATATTGGATCAACCGTTGAGTTATGGACATTACCATTCAGGTTACATTATAAATGGATTCAGATTTAGGACAAAATCCATAGATGATACGAAGGCCACGTAGCATACTGGTGTTGTTGTCAGTTTCGATTTGAACACTAGTTGTGATGACTACTATGGACACATCGAAGAAATCGTTGAGATGAGCTTTAGATACGGTCGTAGGGTTGTTATTTTCAAGTGTAATTGGTTCGACGTGTTTAAAGAAGGCAATGGCTTCAAACTTGACAAGAAGCGTGATTTTTTAAGTTTGAATAAGAATCGTCAAATTCTTCACTCTTCAGAACTGTTTACATTAGCATGTCAAGTATCTCAAGTCTTCTATGTCCTTGACAATAGTAGAAATGTACGGATTATACCCGTATGGACAATTCCACATGAATATTTTGACTCGTAAAAAGATGTTGAACATGAAGTAGAAGCAGATGCTTATCAAGAACACTTACAAAAAGTTGGTGCATGTGCAATAGATATTGATATGTAAGGTATAATTATCTTTCATACCATTTTTCTTGTCTACTTTGCTTTATTATTTCAACTTGCAATGAATTGTCTCCTATATCACATAGTAGCAAAGTTTAAGGACCTCAAGCAATATTATTCTAATTTTTTAAATGTTATCAACCAACTAAATCCAGCTTGAATTCAACTTGAATTCAATTTTCAAAAGGAACCCAACTTGATACAGCTCTATATTTACACGGGTTAGGTTAAGGTTAAAAAAATCAACCAACTAACCCACTTAAGATTAAGAAAATCAACCAACTCACTTAATCAATGTTGTGGATCCTTTGGATCCACAACGTAGTAATTAGCTGGTTGAATTGAAATATTTCAACAATAACAAATTGAGTCACAAGTATTAACATGGAACCCCTTTTGTTATGATAGAAAATTTATTTTTTTCACATAGATGAAAGCATCCACATACGTGGATCTTAATTTACATTCTTATTTATTATCATCAAGGATACAAAGATAGAAACAATGTTGCAGACTTAAAGATCAAGCAAATAAAAGATAAGATAGAATAAAAAATAAGTTATTCATTTATTTAATAAAGCTTGCCACTTTAGTAATCTCTATCCATTTCAAAGACGTCTAACTAATCCTAGGAACTATGTGATAGCAAGTTGTTGCAAAGAGATCTTGTTACAAATATGTTGAAACATGCTTTTTCTAAGAGACTTGTATAATGTCTACACTCCAATCCTTGGTTACAATAAATTGTGCCTAAAGAAGACCTTCAACAAGCCAATCCTTAGTTTATGTTGATGTTTATGTTTATCTTATATTTATGTTTTCAAGGTTCCATTATGTTTATGTTTTACTGTAGAATGCGTGATTTTCTACCATGTAGAATGTGTCATTTCCTTTTTATAGGATTCTGGAAAATATTCATATTATAAGGGAAACTCTGTCAAATTTTTTTTATATTTTTTTATTTTTATTTATTACTTAATATTTATACAAATACTATTTTTTTTTAATGTATATGCAGATTAAATTCAAGAAATTTGCTAATAAGGGTAAGGATGACCAGGGCAACTTAATGAGTAGGGATGAGATGCAACCTGTTATAGCCAGGATATCAAACATCGTTTAAGACGTCTGGGAAGTGGTCCAGACGTCTGGTTAGACATCTGGAAGTCTTCCCAGACGTTTGGAATTTAATTTTTTCGACGTATGGGTTCGTGCCTGCACACATGCACGCGTAGACTGCACCGCCGCCCTCCATCTTCTCTTTCCTTCCTCCCTGCAGACACAACCCTTTTCTCTCTCTCTCCCCGCGGCTACCTTCAAATACACCCCTCTCTCTCCCTCACCCTCACTCCACCGCCTTCTTCTTCTTCCTGTCAGCGAGAGAGTGAGTGGGCGAGGGCGACAGCAGCAACTGCTGCGAGTGTGTGGGGAGGAGGGGCCGCTGCGAGAGGAAGAGAGAGCTTGACCGCGAGGGTGCGAGCTCACCGGAGCAGCCAGAGCCGACCGGTGGGCGAGCAGCAAGCGTGTGGTGCTGGGGAGGAGCTGCTGCAGCTTAGGCAGCAGGCGAGCGCGGCGCGGCATGGCCGTGCGCTGCGGGCGAGGAGGTCCTGATTCTGGGAAAATTTCCCAGAATTAGACATTTGGACATACGTCCAGACGACAAAGGAGACGTCTGGAGGAAGGTCCAGACGTCTGAAAGGTACGATATTTTTACCTCCCTTCCTTTTTTTTGCGTGTACGGCCATGCAACCGTTCCACCAAAGAGTCCTCATTTCGTGTTGTGAACGATCGCGTGTGTGTGTAGGACTTGTTCGGGAAGGCGCAAGGGCACGCCATCCCACACAGATCGGACGTCTGCGCACAACACCAGATGACGGGGAGGGTCTCCAGATGTCCGGAGTGATAGTCGGACGTCTGGAAACCAAGTCCAGACGGTTCAGCAGGCTTCTGGACGTTTAAAGGACCGTGCAGATCAAGTTATGACCTGAGCTATCATTTAAAATGTCTGGAAGAAGTTCCAGACATCTGATTTTGGGAAGACTTGTCATTTTTTACCTGTTTAGGGTCCGTTCGGAGTCCGTTTTCCGCGTTTCAAGTCTCTTTCTTCTCAGATTTAGTTCCTCTACTTGTTTACAGTAATTGTATACTGTTCTAAGTAGCTTCTTGTATTTGATCCTTGTGTTAGGACCTCATTCCGTTGCGGCTCTAGGGTTGTGGAGGTGCACAGGCTTGCCGATTACACCCCCAGTACTTCTGATTTTGCAGGTAGAGTGACCCTTTAATTTATTTATCAAAAATTATGCACTTGTGAAATAATTAATAGAGTCTAAGACATTGCGTGAACCCTAGGACTGAAAAATTAGATTGAATGATAGATCCTAGGATATTGCATGAATCCTAGGACTGGAAAACTAAACTGAATGATAGATCCTAGGGTATGGCATGAATCGTAGGACTGGAAAACTAGATTGAATATATATACATTACAGTCTTGGGAAAGTAGAAAGGAAACAATAACTACCTGTAATTGGTTAACAGCTGCCTGTTTATGAATGAATAATTACTGTTGAGAACATGGGCTATATGAATATAAAGTTGAAACGATGAAACCTAAATGGGCTGAGTTAAAAGAGCATGAACCCTACGGGGAATTAGGAGTAGAACTCCTGGAAAGTGAATGGAATAGAATTGGGGAAGTGAGCTGGCCCTTGAGTACGAAGTACCAAGAAGAGCGACTGTCCCCCTGTTTAGTGCAGAGTGGAGCTAGCCGCCCCAGGGACCTGGGGTTAGGTCTGGCCACTTTGTACTGACTTTTGGCCCTCATGTACACAGTACCGAGGAGAGTTACTAGTGTAGGGAGAGCACTAGCTACCCCACGGGCCCCAGGGTTCTGCTAGCCCTCCTACACCGACTTGTTAGGCCCACTGGGTAAACTAGGGTAGTCAGGCGAGGGTGCGCAGACTGTGGAGGGGCAAGACACCTGTTTGGTTACTGTGGAGGGGCTGAACCCCTGTTACTGTGGAGGGGCTGAACCCCTGTTACTGAGAGGGCTCTGCCCTAAACTGGTTCCGTGCTGTGCTTTGGGCACACCCGTTAACGGAAACGACTGACCGCGTGCCAGTGCGGGGTAGCTACCCGTGCGTTTATCGCACGTGCCGTAGTCACCGTTACGTCTGTCAGCGACCTTGGGGTGGTTGACTGAGGGTAGGACCACCACGGGGGACTCTCCCAACCAGGAGAGCACCACGTGTTACTTCTACTTTTCGGAATAGATTGCAATCAAGATCGTTCCCACGAGGAACATTCAAGATCAAGAGAAAGATCTGAGAAATAATTCAATAGTGAATAAATGGAAAAGTTAAAGAAAGAAATTAAAAATTTAACAGCTACTGTCCACCTTACTGTTTTTCTTAGCTTTTGGTTGCCACTCTACTCAGCGTTTCGCTGACGTGTCACCTTTGTTGCCTTTCAGGACCAGGTGTTGAGCAGCCAGAGTCGGTGGCTGCAGAGGGTGCTGGGCCTAGTAGAGCCCAGTAGTGTTACTTGTGTAGTACCCACTGTACTTTTCCTTCTGTTGTAGTGAGTAGTTTTTGTTATCCTATACTCTTTAATTGTAAGCATCATGTTTATATACATGTTTATTTCTTTCCTATTGTGGTGGTGTATACTGTAGTAGTTTTTTTTCCTTTACTGCTGTATTTTGTTACTGCTAGTTATTTACGTGGTGAATGTGATTTATTTTATTGCTCTTTTGGTTACCTTCTCGTTGGACGACTGGGTCTTGAGATCAGTCGAGTCGGTCCGATTCTCGTGTCTCGTAGGGATTCGGGAATCGGGTCGTAACACAGCCTCCTTCCACTCGGCCCACCTAGCCACCCCGCACACAACCCACCCAGCCCCCTCGCACCCAGCCACCCCCCACGCAGCCTACCCAGCCCCCTGCACCCAACCACCTCGCACGCAGCCCACTTAGCTCCCCGCACCTAGCCACCTCGCATCCAGACTTCCCCATCTGTTCCTGACTACATCCCTCTACGTACTCCCCACACACACCCAGTTGTCAAGGCACTTAATCCCACATTTATCCGGTAGCGTGAATATGTCCAGCCTGGTAATCTTGCCCGACAGTTCCAAAACAAGGGCAAGAGAGTGGTTACCAATGTAGTGCAAGAGCCAGAACCAGAGGTTGCCACCCACTACCCTGACAATGATGAGGATGAGGATAAGGGTGACAGCGGCGGCTAGGGTGAGGATGAGGAGGGTGAGGACAATGCTGAGGTATAGAGGCCACCTCGGTAGGACCCTTAGGCTGAGGCAGGGACCAGTTCTACTGGTAGGAATTGTCGGTAATATCTTATTAAAATTTACTTCTAATATTTTAATTATCAATTATATTTTTCTTATCGGGTAATAAAAAAAAAGGAAGGGGTCCAATAAGAAATGCGCATCTAGATGCACTTTCAGAGGGGATGAGAATCAAAATGTATATCAGCGAAGTTAGAGAAGATCCAGACTATCCTCCTTTCACCAGCAAACTGTGTAGGATGGTAAAGGAGCTCGTCCCCCTTTGTTGTTTTAATTGAAGGAGGGTCTCTAGGGAGATTAAGAGGCAGTTTATTCATAATATGGAGGTAAATAATTATATATTAATGTATATATATAAGTTTACTTTAATAATATTTAATTTATTTATACGATTTGTAATATTACAGGTGATCTTTGATTGGGGTGCCGATTTGAATGTCACCATGTACATCCTCAATAATGCCGTGAGACGACATCTTAATTAGAGGATGACAATGAAAAGAAAGGTAAAATTTATAATATTTCTCAATTTTTATTATTTACTTAATTAATTTCTTTTGATAATTTATGTGTATAATTTAGTATTATAATACAATGTCATCTAATGAAGAGACATTGAGGAACGTGTCTCCTATAATAGTAGTAGATGTGTGGAGAGAATGCTGTGAGCATTGGAATAAGCTCGAGACGAAGGTAATTACAAATACTTTTAAGAGTATTTGGAGGAAAATGATTTAATTGTTTTCTATTATAATATGTTATATGTACAGGATCAGGCGAAGAGGAACAAGACCAATAGGGCCAAAGCTCCACCACAGACCCACTATTTAGGTCGAACTAGTATAGATAGAGTTAAGACTAAATATGTAAGTAATTCCTTATAATTATGTCACTTTTATATTTTAATTAAAGTTTTAATTATAATTATTACCTGCAAATCTTTGAAATATATTTACAAGCACATTTACACGATGGTTCAGGCTCAATCAGGTTGGTGTGTATGAGCTTACTCACAGTAAGGTCAGCACCGACAGTGGTGAACATGGATACGTGAGATATATCAGACAAAGCATGTAAGTAACATTTATTTATCAACTACTTTGATTTTTATTCTTATTTTAATGACATTAAATTATTGTAATTTGTAGGGAGAAATGATGAACTTAATCAGCTCCCCTACAGACGTTGCTTCTAGTATGCAACAACACCCTCCTATCACACCTGAGGAGGTTTTCAGGAGCATCATCCTCCGGAGCACGGAGGCTTTGTTCATAGTAGAGGGAGAAGTTAGACGATCTCTAGCTGGTGTGGGTGAAAGGGATCAGTGACAGCAGTTGTTGTCCAGCAGATGTAGACATAGCTCCATAATGTCAGCACATAACTCCATGATGTCACCTCATAGTTCCACCAGCAAACTCAAGCTTAGAAAGATGCCAAGAAATTCATGGAGGAGCAGAGGAAGGAGATGGAGTCACAGAGAGTGGAGATGAGAGAGATGATGGCATTATTACAGGGCAGCAGTTGGGATCACACTTTCTTTCACTACTTGCCTTGCAGAGACAACGACGACCTCGCAGGTGGTGGAGCAGGACAAGGGGTAGGAGTTGAGGCATAGGTTTAGATTATTTATCTTGTCATTAATTAGATTTTGTATTTTGCTTATGTACATTTTGACATTATGACATACTATTTTCATTAGGTTTATATATTTGTTGTATGTTGAATGTTTTATATTCCATGTTGTATGTTGCATATATAAGAAAAAAAAATACACATACATACATGACGATTTTGTGTAGAACCGTTGTTTAGAGAATGACACGATGGTTTAAGAACCGTCATCTACAGTTCACATGTATCATAAATAACGGTCATCAAAACCATCGTTTAATGGTACTTCACGACAATTTGTAAAAGAATCGTCGTTTATAAATATAGATGATGGTTTCTAAAATCATTGTGTAAAGTACAACGGTTTGAAATCAAAACCGTAATGTATACACTAACGCGACACACTTTCGCAATGACAAAATACAACGGTTTCATGGAATAGGCAACGGTTTTCAACCGTTGCGAAAAGCGTATATCGCTGATCAGTTGCCTGCTTTATATTATTCTCATCTTTTATGCAACTAAAATGTTTGTTTCGAAGGATATTGAGGACTTAACAATAAACGAATTTTCTGTGGGTCGCCACCAACGAGTTGAAATCATGCGCCCTAATACACATACTTTCACGTTTATATTCTTTTTGACTCATGCGTATGTTTTACGAGTTAACAATGCAACCGGCAAATCCTATATTCGTACCCTAAATACTGGACTACAATTCTAAGAAAATAGAGAAATCAAAATTAATTTCTCTTTTGTATGCCTCCCGGAGATTGATCGAGACTCACCATCTCGATATTAAAATTTTTGTTGGAATCGTGATTCGCGCTATACTACAATGCTCTTCTCCATTAACTACGCATTTCGTGAAACCAAACAAATGGCATAGTTGTAGGGGAGGCAACACGATTTTTATTTTTTATTTTCTTGAGCTTAACTCTAACAAATCTATTTCTACTTGCTTTTGATGTGTAGGAACGGGACGAATAGAGTCTGCGCACACATCCGGCGCATGTGAAGAAATCAAGTGCACATCATACTCTTAGATTAAGTTTCCTTTGAACGTTGCATAGATTTGCTTTCGAAAAAAAATTAATTAACTTAATATTTTTGTGAAAAAGGAAAAAATTTTCTTTTTTGTAATTTTCTTATACTTAGGTTTCTTTTGAATTTAGGGTTAGAGTTTCTTTTTGAAACAAAACAAGAAAAAAAATTGAATATTTTCCCTCCAAAAAAAAATTGAAAGAAAAAAAACTTTGAAAAAAAATTCACAAATTTGAAATGAAAAAGCGTTTTGCTTAAAAAGGTTCATTTTTTAATTCAAACTTTTTCAAAAGCCTTTTCACCACTCCCTGAAATTCGATCATATCTTTTTTGTGATTTCAAAATTCGATTTCCAAATATTTTACGACAAAAAAATTCTAAAATTTGGGCTGAAGCTATATTTTCAAATCAACTTTCAAATGGTACCATTCATTTGAAAAAATTCGATTTGTGTGATTTTTGAAAATTTGTGAAATACAAAGGCGTTAAACTGACATAGATCCAAAAATTTTTTAATTTCAAAAAGTAGTTTTGAACAACACACAAATCAGATTTGACTAAAAATGGTTAGGATTAAAAGATTATCAAACTATCTTTCATTTCTATATTTTTTCCAAATTTTTGGAGTTAAATTGATACTATTTTAAAAAGGAAAATCGACAAGGGGTCAAAATTTCAAATCTGAACCTCCGATAGTTAAAAATTTGAATTAATTCATTTGAGATACAAAAAATTTCAAAAAAATATTTTTTGAAAAGTTAATTGAGAAGAGAATATGCCTATCAAATTTGAAATCATTTGGATTCAAATTGTGTTATAGAGAATGTTTTTAACTTGAAATGTGATCTGCTTAAACACTTAGCCATTGCTCGAACCCTAGGACTTAATTTTTAGGATTACAAATTAGAGACCACACTTGACTAGCCTAGACTTAATCAAGTCTAGTGGCTAGCCAGTGAGCTAGGTCACCTTGTAGACCACTTACCAAAACCCCAAGTTAAAGAAAAAAAAGGTTAAGAAAAATTTCGTAAAATATGCTAATTAACCTACATTTGTTACCGAACTACTGGGTCATCACAACCGCTCTAATCGAACCCATAACTGAATTTGCGGAGTAGTGTCTAACGATCGCGTCTAAGGGCTACAAAGGAACCGGAGACAAAAGCCAAAGGAAGAACCTTCCCCTTTGTTCCTTCGTACAGATTGGCTGGGTTAGCTTGGGGGGTTGGGATTACTTTCAGTCGATTTTATAACAAATTTTTCTTCAATATTTATAATCTTAACAAAAAATCTGGTCACCCGATCTTAAGAACTACTTGATTAACAAGGCCTTAGCCTTGTTTGGCTTGGCTGCACCAACCTAGGTTGGTTGGTGTATGTAAGAGCGAAGGTCACGTAGACCTCAATTGGTTGGACCTTGGGAGTCAATCCCAAGGAGGTGAAGGCGATTCGTTGCATCGCCCGAACCTTCTTCTCATCTACCTTCATCTTCTACTCGCTTAGTCTAGATGGCTAACTCTAGGCTTGGACCTGGTTAGGATCTAGAAAATCTGGACCCAATGGCTCGTCTGGAAGCCCAGGTCAATGAATTAGAACAACCTTGGGAACCAAACCCAAGCTAGTGAAGAAGACTTTTCGTATCGCCTGATCCTTCTCGGATTGCTGAAATGGTCAACCCAAATCCTAACCCTGGTCATTAGGACCAATACTAATTAGCTCCACAAAGGACCCCATCTTATGCCCAAGGGTATGAATTTCACACTTCTGCATCTCACCCATGGAACATCAGTAGACCTAATTCGCCCCCTGGAACCCCCGATGAACAACCACTGCATATGCGACCACATTTCAGATTGCAACGAATAATAACTAGGACTAAGGAAAAGGTCATAATTTATCTGCATGAAATCTAGACTACTACTGATTCAGAACAAAGACGAACTTGGATTCCAACCAAAGAATCTTTAATAACGGCCATTCAGGAATTAGAATCCCTAACAAGGCTAACCAGACAGAATTGTACACTTCAAGAAATACTGCTTTTATAGTATCAAGTGGAGAATAGCCTTGAGGACCTCGAAGAACCTGAAGTGACTGCACCTGAAAGTGTTACAAGGGATTCTCTAGAGCAGATACTTGGAATGGATTCAAGGGGAGAAACACCTGGGTGTGGATATGGGACATGAGCCGGGAATATCCTGAATGGACTCATCTGAGAACCCCATTCGTGAAAGTAATAAAGAAAGGATTAGTATCTCCAAGACTGACTCTCAATCTGAATACTCTGAATCCTGGGAGATACCTCAAGGGTTGGACAACCCGGCTGAGATGAAGGAAGTTTATCCACTCGAGGATATGGATCTTGATAGCAGCCCTAAGGTACAAGTATTCCATTTGGAAGAATCAATCATTCCTGATGATCATACGTGCTTGGATGAATTGAGTGCAACATCTGGATTTGACACTACTTATCAGTTTGAGTCACTTCCCATGGGAAGCATGTTACGAACGCGTGCCCCAGACGTCTTTTAAGACGTCTGGGAGGTGGCCCAGATGTCGGACCAGACGTCTGGGATCACATCCAGACGTCTGACAAGACGTCTGGGATCGTTTCCAAACGTTCGGAAAATAGTTATTTTTCGCACGAGAGATTCGTCTGCGCGCCTGTGCGCGCAGACCCGCGATTTCTCTCTCTCTCTCTTTTTCCCTCTCTCTCTACGGCTGCAGACCTGCCGCGCTCTCTCTCCCTCCTCCTCGCGTGGCCTTAAAAGGCCACTCCTCCCCTCCCGTCGTCTCCACCGTCCCCTTCCTCTTCTCCTTCCTGTGCGCGAGAGCGAGCGAGCGCGAGGGCGGCAGCGGCGGCCGCAGTGAGCGCGGAGGAGGTGCAGCGTGCGAGGGCGGAGCTCTGCCGTGAGGGCGAGCTCGCCGGAGTGGCTTGGCCGGCCGGTGGAGGGCGCAAGGGGCGCGGAACGGTGCGAAAAGGGACCTGCTGTGGTTTGAGCAGCAGATGCACGAGGTGCGACGCGGGCGGCGTCGCGAGCGGAGGCCGAGTGGCGCCGTGATTCTGGAAAAATTTCCAGAATCAGACGTCTAGGTTGATAGCCAGACGGCGTGGGAGACGTCTGGAAGATCATACAGACGTCTGAAAGGTGAGTATTCCACTTTCTTCTTCCTTCCTATCTACTGACCATACTGAGGGAGGGAGTTGGCTGTGCGCAGGCTCGCTGATTCGCCATCCTTTGCAAATCAGACGTCTGGAAGTCGTACCAGACGGCGGGAGTGACTTCAAGACGTCCGGGGAGACCATCGGACGTCTGGGAGATAGGCCAGACGTCCCCGCAGACTTCTGGACGTCTGGGAAACCACGCTGAACAGGTAATTCTCTGATCCACTTTTTAAGACGTCTGGAAGAAGTTCCAGACGTCTGATTTTGCACAGTATCGTATTTTTCGACCCGTTTAGGGCCCGTTCGGGCTCCGTTTTGAGACACTCCTTGTGTTTGATCCTTGTGATAGGACCTCGTTCAGTTGCAGTCTTGGGAGTCGCGGAGGCACGCGGGATTCCCGATCACGCCCCCATTACTCCCGTTGTACCTGGTAGAGTGGCTTAAATTATTATTAAAATCTGTTAAAGTAGGGAACCATAACTAGAATCTAGGACATTGCATGAATCTTAGGAATGAGAAATGTATGGAATGATAGCTCCTAAGTGTTGCATGAATCCTAGGGCTGGAAAACTAGTTGTATGCTAGATCCTAGGATGTGGCATGAATCCTAGGATGGAAAAACTAGTGGAATGTATAATACTGCAGTCTTGGAAAAAAATGGAAAGGAATATAAAGCTTCCTGTAAATTGAATTAACAGCTGCCTGTTACGAATAAAGAAACATGAATGAGATCATGGGTCGTAAGAACGTGAAACTGGAAAGTGACACCTGGATGTTTGAGTTAAAAGGATGGAACCCTACAGGGAATTAGGAGTGGAACTCCTGGAAAGGGAAAGGAATGGAACTGAGATGTAGTTTGTACTGTCTCTTGGGTACGCAGTACCAAGGGAAGTACCTGTACCTGTTTAGTGCAGAGTGGGGCTAGCCACCCCAGGGACCCGGGGTTAGGATTGGCCGCTCTGTGCCGACTTGCTGGCCCTCGTGTACGTAGTACCGAGGAGAGCTACTAGTGTTAAGAGAGTACTAGCTACCCCACGGGCCCCGGGGTTCTGCTAGCCTCCTTCACCGACTTGTTAGGCCCACTAGGGCAAACCAGGGTAGTCAGGCGAGGGTGCGCGGACTGTGGAGGGGCAAGGCCCCGGTTTGGTTACTGTGGAGGGGTTGGACCCCTGTTACTGAGAGGGCTCTGCCCTGTACTGGTTCCGTGCTGTGCTTTGGGCGCACCCGTTAAAGGAAACGACTGACCGCGTGCCAATACGGGTTAGCTACCTGTGCGTTTATCGCGCGTGCCGTAGTCACCGTTACGTCTGTCAGTGACCTTGGGGTGGTTGACTGAGGGTGGGATCACCACGGGGGACTCTCCCGGCTAGGAGAGCACCACGTGCTACTTCTACTTTTTGGAAAAGACTGCAATCAAGATCGTTCCCACGAGGAACATTCGAGATCAAGTAAAAGATCTGAGAAATAAATAAAATAGTGAGAAAATTGAAAGATGTAAATAAAGAAAGTAATAGAACATAATAGCTACTGTACACTCTACTGTTGTCTTTAGTTTTAGTTGCCACTCTACTCAGCATTTTGCTGGCGTGTTACAGTCGTTACCTTTTTCAGGACCTGGTGTTGAGCAGCCAGGGACAGCGGTTGCAGAGGACGCTGGGTCGAGTAGGGTCCAGTAGAGTTTACCACAGTCTTTTGTACCTCTTTTGTTTCTGTTATAGTGAGTAGTTCTTGTTTCCGCTGTACTTTCTTTACCTGCAGTTCATGTTATATGATAAATGTTGTTCTACTATTGTGGTGGTATCTACTGTAGTAGTTTCTTTCCTTACTGCTGTACCTTCTTACTGTTAGTTATATTCATGCTGAATGTGGTTTATTTTACTGCTCTTTTGGTTACTTCCTCGTTGGACGACTAGGTCTTGGGATTAGTCGAGTCGGTCCGGTTCTCGTGTCTCGTAGGGACTCGGGAGTCGGGTCGTTACAAAGCAAATCCATTTTCAATCTGACATCATCTAATTTGCATCTTTCTCCTTTCGCCTACCAGGATGATGATGGAAATTCTGAGACTACACTCTCTATTCCTAATTCAAATATCCAAACACCAAGAATGACTTTGGATGATTTGCCTAGAGAAATGGAAATGATATCTAAAGCAAGAAATGATGAGGACCTTGCTACATATGAGGGTGAAATACTGAGCAGAATGAATTGAGGACTTACAATCCTAGCCAATCTAATAGATGGCTCGACTCGGAGACTGAGATAGCTTCCGATGAATCCAAAGATAATACCGATGAGGATGAGATGATTTCCGACGAGGATTTCAGTGACCTATATGCAGAACCCCAATCTCATATGTATCCTCATATAACCTAGGGTCTGGGGAGAGCATGAATTTTTATGTCAATCACCATTATGAAGACCCCTATGATCCAGACTTTGATGCTGACATGCATTTTGATCATCATATCAATCCACTTCCTCAGCAATTTCTCATTGAATTCTGGAACATAATTGATGAGCAGAATTGGCATCATGATACTCATTCTGATTATCCTCCACTTTTCGCCCCTATTCTAAATTTAGATGTAAATAGACTCTTTGGAGTAGGGCTACATCATTAGCTGGTTCGCATTTATGGACCACTGATTCTAGGAGCACACGAACACATCTTCCTTTTGATCTTGACCTGCTCTTCTGCAATCACTGATCTGTCTGATTGAGTTTTCGCCCAGCTAGAGGCATTAAACTCAGCATTTATAAATAGCATCTTTCCTTTTTATATATAGCATATTTTCTTTTGGCATATTTTTCTGCATATTACATATCATCAGGTTGGCTTATGCTGAACAAAAATTCAAGAGCGATTCTAGATGATTTCTATCCACTTACTCCCTGCCGTAATTTATTTTCTTTATATTCATGCATGAGGGCATGTAAGAACTTAGGCATGGGGGGGTAGTATACATTAAACTGAAAATTTTTATGCCAACACTTAGAAAAAAAACCTCCAAGCAACATGTTAATTGTACTTTAGGATCTTTAATTTAAGAACAACCGATTCCACCTCCAATGCTCTCATTGGAGCTAGAAATCGTCCACAACAGTCATTTTCGACTCATTCACTCACCTTTTTATTCTGAATTAGGACTAAGCTGAATGTAACCCAATAATAGAACAATATTAAAGTACAAATCATAAGAGATTAATTGTATATAGCATATATATATTACATCCATGAATGAGATTTTTAGCAAGAGGTTTTATTAGAGATTTTATTCTTTAGTTGATTCTTGTAATCTGGAATCCAGTACAATTTTCACATTTACACATAGATTTTGCAATGGATTCACTGTGAAGACCAATAAATGTCTTTAGTTTGTCAAGAAGAAGCAGTGCTTTTTTTCCTGAACCCCTGGACAATGGTTAGGGAGTCAGGCGAACCTTCTTCTAAAAGATCTATCAAATAGTGTGAGATGAGAGTATAGTGTTATTGGTGCTCTAAGACTAGCGTGAGGGATTTGAAATTCTAGATAATTAGGTAATGCTACTCAGAGTTAGGCATAGTTTTCGTTCTCGGTTCCCGCATATAAATTGTGTGAATTTTTGAAAGCCACCAAATAAGGCAAATACGCAGACATCGAGTTCTAATAAAACTAGGACTAAAGTGGATAGTTATGATTATCCTTTATAGAATCCTCAGCTGAAGGAAGGTATTGATATCAAGGTCAGAAAATACACCGTCCTATCTGTCTCTTTCCCATTGCCGAGAGTAGGCACTTCCACCAAATAAGCCACCCGATATCCTCTTGAACACTACCAATCCCCAATAATGTCTTTGGAATAAAAGTCGCATATGTTATGTACTGTGTGTGCTGTATTGCGTTGTGTTGAAAAAACAAGAGAGAAAAAATATATATATATATAGAAAAGAAAAGAAAAAAATGAATAAAAATGAATAAAAAAATCAGAAAAAGCAAAGAAAATTAGAAAAAATGAGTCTATAAGTGTGTTTAGTGTTTATTTCAATTGCATTGAGGCAACATTACCCACTACAGTTGCGATCCACCAAATATGGCCTTAACCTACTTTTCTACATTTCTGATTGTTCAAATAATGGCAAAGTAATTCTTAGTGTTAGGGTTATCAAAACTCTATTAAAGTGTTAATGTCATGTGAGACCACTAAATATGGATTATATGTAAATCTGGTGAGATTGTGAGCTCGAGAAAAGAAAAAGAAAAAGAAGAGAAGAAAAAGAGAGAGTGAGTACAAGGGAACCACGAGAGCATAGTTTTCCCACTTCTCTCTGAGATGATTTACTTGATAGTCTGGAAATCTAAATTCTGTAGTATTAGTTTATATGTAGCACCAAATGAGTATGAGCTACCACATACAAACCTATCTCACTAAGACATTCTCTACCTAAGCTAAAAGTTGGGGTAGAAATTATAGAATATTGTGTTATACCCTGAGGGAAGAAATTTGCCTATCCTACTAGAATTTTACTAGGGTTTAAGTGCAAGCTTTAGAGGTGAATTAGCTTTTCACTCAAATCTGTTGCATAAGCTACATAATTGTACTTTCATAATTGTCTGGATTTCTAGATTTTAGGATGAAAACAAAAAGGAAAAGAATCTCTAGTCTTACACTTGGTAAAAATAATCAGTCCACTAGGGACCCATTTGTAGATAAGTTAGTTTTGCATTTGCTGGGGACTAGCAAGATTTAGGCATGGGAGCACGACTGCGCAGCAATCATAAGACTTAAATGACCTGAATTAAGTTAGAACTTGGCATTATTGTAGTATAATTCATGCATAAATAGCATACATTTCATCTTTCTTGCTTTACTTAAATAATCATGAAATAATGAAATAATGTACTGATTAGTGCACTATTTGGTTTGTAGGCAATAAGAAGCTAAAGAGATGGCCTAAAGCTGAATCTGAAGAAGGGAGGAAGCCAAAGCTGAAGTAGAAGCCTTGGAATAAAGATGAAGACATAATGTAGGGAGGAGGTATACTACCTTACTAGTAGAATTTTAATGTAGGTATTAAATTATGAAGAACATAGGACTTTTCCTAGCCTTAGGACTGCCTTAGATACCTTCATAAACCCTAGTCACCCTTAGATTAGGTCACCCTAGCCTAGAATATCGTAAAACTCATCTTCCAGCCCATATCTGGACATCTAGGTAGGTTGCTAGACGTCCAGAACCCTTAGACACCACTCGCAAACCTAGAACCCATTCTGTTAGCATATTAGACATTCAGACAAGGTGTCAGACATCCAATTTCTGCAGAATTTTAAGTTAGAACCTCAAATTCACCCTAACTCAACATTGGACCTCCAAACTAGAGACTTAGGCTTCTGATTTTGACATATAAGTCATCTGATCACTAAATCAGACGTCTGGAACCCCTTTCCAGTTACTATTTTTGAAATCAAGCCTAGATCTTGATTTCTTAAGCCCCTAAACCCAATCCTACACCCTAGGGAACATAAATTATGGTACCCTAAGCCTAGTACATTGCCCTAAGACCCTCTTAAGAACTTAATTAGGTTCTCACTAAACCCAATTGACTTGGATCTAAGTCATTTACACTTCACCTAGTCAATTCGACTCATAGAGTTCAATGGAGCTCAAACCTCAACCAACACAAGTTTAATTGGATTTACTAAGAGTCCAATTGATCCAAGACTGACCTAATTAGGAACTTTCTCTCCCAATTACACACACATTGACTCAATTAAACTTGGTTAAGTTTAATTGGATCAATCACTTAGTAATAGGTTACACATACACCTATTTCTAGACATCTTAAACCAACCAACATAGAAGTAGACCTAGGTGGTCCACTTGACCAACTATTGATGCACACACACCCATAGACACACACACCTAGCCGCCACTCTAGAGAAGACTTTGGAATGGCCATACATAGTCATTCTTAGATCCACAAAAAGTGGATCTAAGAAGACTAAATATATCCCTCTTGGTCGGCCACTCCAGAGAAGTCTAAAGACTTCTCTTAAGAGCACCTTAGCTGTCCAAGAGTCTATACAAGACTCCCCTTGGACGGCCAAGAGACCCCATCTAGATCTTGGATACCAGCTCCACTAATCACTTCATCCACGAGCTCCATCACTTCCATCATCACCATCTTCACGTCCAAGAGCTAGAGCACCACCACCACCCTCTCAAGAGGCTGGCCATCCACCTTGGCCACCCCTCTTTCCCCTCCCACCACCTCAAGCCACACAGCCATTGGCGACCACCTCCAATGTCCTAATTTCTGTTAGATAGTTTTCACGTTCTTCGTATTTAATTCTTGCATTATAATCTACCAGTGATAGTAGTAATCTTCCAAATCTAAGAATGCATGCATAATCTATCCTAGATCCATGCATGCGTAACTTTTTTGTTAGCGAGAAATAGTGTTTTCAATCTTTCATATACAAGCCTTCCTCGAAACTTGATTGTAATGACTATTTTTTAGGAAATAAAATCATATTATTCTCATCTTTTATGCAACTAAAATGTTTGTTCCGGAGGATATTGAGGACTTAACAATAAACAAATCTTTTGTGGGTCACCATCGAAGAGTTGAAATCATGCACACTAATAGACATACTTTCACATTTATATTATTTTTGACTCATCCGCATGTTTTACGAGTTAACAATGCGATCGGCAAATCCTATATTCGTACCCTAAATACCAGACTACAATTCTAAGAAAGTAGAGAAATCAAAATCAATTTCTCTTTTATATATCTCCTTGAGATCAACCGGGACTCACCATCTCGATATTAAATTTTTGTTGGAATCGTGATTCATGCTATACTACGATGCTCTTCTCCATTAACTACACGTTTCACGAAACCAAACAGAGGGCACCCTCAACTTCTAATGATGGATAGCCTATGGTGGAGGTGAAGGTGGAGGAGGTCTCCTCCAATAGTAGATGGCCTTTGGAAGAGGAAGAAGGTTGAAGTTGGTCGAATGTTTTTTTGGTTGAGGAAGAATGATGTGCACACACTAAGTATATGTTTTTATGGAGGGAAGTCACCTATTTTTTTATGGGAATTCTAAGTGTGTGACACCTTTGTTTTGCAAAGATAGAAATGCCACATTTCAAGGGATAGATTGGTCGCCTATTTTTTGAATTAAGGTGCAACAATTGGCCTTGCAACAAGTGGCAATCGCCATTTTTTTAGGGATTGGATTGGCATTGATTGATCAAGGGACCATGATGGAAGTTGCCACTTTTAGTGGCCTTAATTTGTCGCCAACTTTGTAAGGATTTAGGTTGTGCGACAAAGAGCCTTGAACAAAAGTGGAAGTCACCACTTTATAGGGCTCAAGTTGTCACCTATTATGGTGGGGCTAAAATAGGGAGGGTGTGGTGTGTGTGTGCATGCTTAAAATTTGCAGAATAGGTTGTGTGGAATTAGGTGGGATTTGAGTTGGTTTGACCTATATTGGGTGGGATTTGGGTTGGTTTGACCTAAATTAGGTGGGTACGAGCCTAATTAGGTTTGCGTGAATCCAATTGGATTGGTGTGAACCCAATTAATTCTAGGTTAACCTAATAAAGTAATCGGTGAACCTAATTAGGTCTAGGTTAGTCCAATTAGGGCCTAGTAAACATAATTTGACCTAGGTTAGCATAATTGATTCTAGGTGAACCCAATTAAATCTAAGCTAGCATAATTGACTAAGGAGGAGTCAATTTGAGTCGCACCTAGCCCAATTGGAAACCTAATAGGGAATTGGGATATGAAAGGAGAAATTGGGACTAATTGGGATAGTAGGTAGTAGGGATAAGGTCATGGATAGCAGGATAACACTATGGATAGTGTTATCCAGGTTTTGGGATTATGGGATTAGGTCAACCAAGGTGGGTGTGGTTCTAGATTTAGGTCAAGCTATCCTAGGGTTTAGAGATTAGGGATAGGATTTTCTATCTCTCTCATTTCTTCATTTCATGCATGTTCTCTCTCTCTTTTCTAGTCTTCTACTCTTTTATTCCATGCTTTATTCTTCTCTATCTATCAGCAGTCTTCTCTACTTCACTTTACTCCATGCCAGGATCAACTTTTGACCTTCTTATTGCCTGCAAAATGAATAAAGCATCAAATAGCAAGATAATCGCGTGTTATTGTATGAATAACTTTACAAAATGATGCAATGCGTGATATGCTACTTATGAATGCAATATTCATAGAATAGCTAGGTTTTTAACATTATTTAGATTAATTAAAACCTATGGTTGTTGTGCAATCATACCCCCATGCCTAAACATTACTAGTCCTTAGTAAAACTTATAAGCGAAAAACAAGCGAAAAATGAGGAAAACAAGAAAGCGATTTTTTTCATTAATATATAATTCATTTTATTCAAAACACAAAATCAACGAAAAATTCAAGCTAGGTCAAATCGAAAATCTCAATAAGGCTTTTTACCAATGAAAGGAATTTTTTTTCAAATCCTTAACTATAAAGACTCAACAATTCTAAAGTACTGAATCAAATCTGGACCGCTCAAATCATATCAGAAGTCCTATTAGCCATCTAATTTCGGTGGCAAGAGAAACTTTCTATGACTCAGTCAACCCACCCAACGTTTAAATTGAATGTGAGAAACAAACATGTTGTGTGTGAAATTAAGGTGACTCATTAAAAGGACATGTAAATTGACTCCTAGTATTCAATAAAATTTAGAATATTACTTCGCTATCATTGGACTCCCTATCTTCGATTCCACCATACTAGGACTTGGCAACTTTCTCCTCTCCAGGTTTCTATCCCAAGGTCAACACACTAGGTGTATATCTCCCCGGGTGGACCCTAGGTCTCTTTTCCTAATTTTTTCTCCATATATATATTTTTTCTTTTTCTATAAGGTAAACACCTATTTGTAGTGAGGTGTTTTTATTATTTGGTGGAAGGGTAGCATCCATTTGTAATGAGATGCTTTATTTGGTGAAATTGCACCCATTTATAATGAGGTGCTTTTTATTTGGTGGGATTTCTTTTTTATATTTTTATTTTTCCTCCTTTTTTCTACTTTTTCTTTCCTCCAAATCTTATTTCTAAAAGGGTGGCCCTCCTTTATCCCTTCTAAATGCTTTCCCTACAAACAGAAAGTCCAAGAGCTAAAAACATGGCTAGACCTACAAGAATCTTTGTCCCTAAGACTAAACCTTATTGACCACTAAGGATTCAATAAAGTTGCCCAATGGGCGAGTCAGTGTAATAGTGCAAGTGAAGATGCTTGGGACTCCAAAATTTTCCAGACCAAAGGGTAGGATGATAAGTCATACACTTATCAACCTTTTTGACTTAACACTTTAAGCATTTTCAAACTCCTTCAAAGACTCAAGAAAACAAGTCAGGATTTATGTAAATACTCGAGAAATTAAGTCTGTATAGACTTAAACAATTTAGGTGGAAAGACTTTATTATACATTTCCTAAGGTCAGTAAATCCTTAAAATGAAGTACTCTCTGTTGGTGCAAGGGCACCACGATAATTGATTTTGATGATAATAAAACACTTGTTATTTGACATTTGCATTTGTAATGATTAAGTTTCAGGATTAATGCAAATGGAGGCAAGCTTAAGGAGCTTGCTCTTGGATAAAAACATCAAGGAGCATAGAGGAGCAAGGAGGAGATGGAGTTTCGCGTGGAGTGAAAGCTTAAAGAAGGAGAATAGGATAGCCTTTTGATTTAATGTACTTGTATTTATTTGTTTGCTCTTTATTTTCTTAGAATTATTGTAAAAAGCCTAAAAAGTACAACACTTTAGTCCTAGGAACACCTTCCCATCTCTAAGACACTTAGACAAGCATAGAAAACCAAAATAGGATTCAGACAGCCTAGACAAATGTAGAAAACCAAAATAGACTTTAGATAGCCTAGACAAACGTAGAAAACCAAAATAGGCTTCAGACAGCCTAATCAGATGTCCAATATGGACATCAAACGTCTGATATGTGACTTTAAGTCATCTAATCTTTTAGCCAGTGTCCGAACACTTAGGTTGGAAATTAATAATTTGTGCCTTTCCATTTAGACATCCTACCCTTAGTATAGATGTCTTACAAGACGTCTGATGATCTTACCAGACGTCAAACAAGAGGATCGTTAGCCATTACCCTTACAAGAGAATTTAGGAAAATTTAACATTTTTTTCCAGATGTCCATAAAGGTGTCCAGACGTTTGATAAAGAGATGTTGGATCAAATTCCAAGGATGTTAGACTTGCGTCTGACTGTTAGCTCCTTGAAATCAATTCTCGCAACTTTCAGACGTCCAGACCATCTGTTAAACATCTAGACCGTCGTCTAACCCTTAAAATCTAGAGCCTTGTTTAGATCTAGTCCAGAATAGGAACAAACTCACCTATAATTAGACGTCCAATAAAATTACCAAATGTCCTATAATAACACATTAGATGTCCACCTAGAACCCTGTTTCGATCCAACACAATTAGGAACTTTGACCCTTTAGATCAAACGCCCAAAGTTATCAAATGTCTTACCAGATGTCTGACCCTAAAATTAGACGTTTGATTCTGGTGTCAGACTCATGACAAGCTTGATCTAATTCTGATTTCGGCCTAAATCTTCTTGATATTTACCTCAACGGCTATAAGGCCATTTCCAAGCCTTCTTGAAGGTTCCTAAGCCCTCTATATACATGAGAGGACCTTCACTTGAAAAAACACACACAAGAGAGAATGGTTCCCATAATTCTAGTGATAAAAAAGAGAGATAAAGAAGGTGCCATTGTTAATCCTTGCTATCAAGAGCACCGACCCATTATGTGAATTCACTCTTGCACACTTCCATTTCAGGGAAGATTTCTTGCCTATAGAAGCTTAGGTTTAATCCTTACATTTTGGGCTCTATAGGTTTTGTTACTTGCATTTTGTTTTCTTTGGTTGGGTATTCATGTAGTGAATTCCCATCTCCTTTGTGAGACAAAATACTCTTCAAGAAGAAGAGTGGTTTGAGGTACGCTACCCTCAAGTTAAAGTAGCGTGGTTGTAATTAAGGTTGTACTACTCTTGTTTAAGTAGCACATAGTGGATTTGGTCGACTCAATCTACCGGGAAATCCTAAGTCGAGAGGCTTAGGTGGTGGTTTTTACCCAGGTTGGGTTTCCACCTAAAAATACTTCTCATTTGTGGTGAATGCTATTTGTATGATTGGATTGATTTTATTTCTGCATATTTTTTTATCCCACACTTTCACTCCCTCTAGTCCGCAATTTCATTTGGTATTAGAGTAGGTTCTCGTATTTTCGACGTTACACACCGGCGAGGATCCAAGCATGGAGGGGAGCATGATGTGCATACATCTAATTAACCTAAAATGTCTATTGATGCATGTTATTAGTGTCACATTAGCATGATACATTATAAATAGTGCATAACATGCATAATCATGCATTTAGGTTAAGTTATATAAATTGTATAGTAATTGTCTCCTTTTTATGACCAGGGACAGGGCAATTTGTTAATCAGGGCCTCAGATCAAAGATCCAACCACACGAATCTGATCAGGGCGACAATTGGAGTTCAACGACTCCAAGATTGCCCTGATTGGACATCCTTAGCACTAGATCGAGACCGAGGAACCCTAAAGATCAAGGGCCAAGATGGTATTAATCCGTACTTCAGACGATAAATCCAACTGCATGGATGGGTTCGGATCAGTGATCGCAACCTAACAGCGTGAAAATTGGTCCAATCCGGCACCCCTGGCACCATCTATAACACTAAGAAGATGGACGGCCAAGATGGCACCACGTGGTGCCATCTCAACTGCCCAACCGGCCCCAAGGACCCGCCTCCACTTCTCTTCTTCAATCGCTCGATGAATCCACACCGTTGGATGCTCATCCAACGGCCACACGCACGTGCGCACAAATTCATCCACGTGCCTCAACCGCACACATAGCGCAGCGGTTAAAGCACTACAAAGGCAGGAGGCGAGGGTTCGATTCGCGATAGCAGCGTCCCCTCCTCGCGTGCGGGCGCACCATTGTAGTCGTGCGATTGGCATCAAGCGGCACAGATCAGTTGATAGCGCCCACGCGCGATCAGGCGCATAGTGCGCATGCCCGATCGCATGCGGGCGTGTGGCGTGGCGAGGAGCGGTTTAAGCCGTCCAATCTTGAGATCGGATGGTTGAGTGTGTGCGAACGTGCGCATGCGTTAAGAGCGCGAAGATGAGGGGCATGCACGTGGTGCGCGCACGTCGGCCACGTTCAGGCCTTTAGTGATGGATAGATTCATCACTAAAGGTCCTGAATTAATGTTTTTAATGTTGTAATGACCAAAATACCCCCACTCCTTGCAACTATAAAAGGAGACCCCCACCCTATGAATTTCTCATCCCTTCCTTCTTCTCTCTCCCTTTCCAAAGCTTAAGAGAAGCTTGTCCTACACCCAGGATGCTCCTCAAGAGCTAAAACCAAGTTTTTTCCCTCGTTCCAGAAGCGGATCCCGCGACGACAACGACGTACTGCTTCGTTCCCGTTCCTCCTACTTCGTCCTCCTTTTTCCCACTTTGTTTCTTGTCTTCCAGGCGTTGTTCCATCCGGCTCGTCCTCCAAGCAATCGTCGAGGAGGATAACTTCTATCTCCCTTCTTTTTCCGCTTTCTAGAGTAGAATTTTCCTGCTTTCTAGTTGTAACAATTTCCCACTTTTTAGTGTAAGCATTTCTCGCTTTCTTAGTTGTAAAAATATTATTCAATATCAAGTGATTGTTCTTTCTCTCTCTCTCTTATTGTTTATATTGCTTCCATTGTGATTATTTCACCCTTTAAATAAAAATATAAAAAAATATAACTACAGATTTTGAGATCGACGTAGCCTCCCTGTGTTCGACCCGGAATTTCCTTACAGATTTTTTGGTATAAATTTTATTTTTTGAATGGATTTCTTCCCGACTCGAACTACAACAATGAGTTTTCAAATTCAATTGCGAATGCGTAGTTTTCCATCGTCAACATTTTGGTGCTGTTGCCGAGGAGGCAACGATTTTTTTCGATCTTCTTTTCACATTTCGTGCACTTTACTATTTTCCAACTTGCTTTATCTCGTGTCTATTGTTTTGCAAATACCTTTATCAGGGAATCGTCACGCGATAGATCGGAGTAAAGTGCAATTGAAGACAATTGTAAGTACTCTCCATTCTTCCCCCTCCATAGATTTCATTTCATCACATTAATTCAAACTCCAATTAACCTAAGTGTTTGCATAAATCCTAAGATTAGTTTGGTTGCTTGGATTTCCACCCACATTCATTTCACCTTTGCGTATTAAAAAAAATAATAAAAAGATATTTTTGTGGGTTAATTCAACATACACACAACATACACCCACATTCAAGGCACTTAACCTAATTGATTTTCTTCTACTCAACCGGATTCTAATATATGGAACTGATACACGTAAATCAACACATAAAAGAGTAGAAATAAGTATAGGTTAATCATTTTGTGTGCCTAACTCAGTGGTGCAATTGTGGCTAATTGTTTGAGTTGTTTGGGCTGCACCACTCAACCTAAAATCAACTCACTAAGTAGCTTCCTCTTAGGGTTTTCAATTTAGGTTCATACCAGGCACTCTACTTTATTTCTGATTTCAAAAGGAAAGCGATTTTCACCCGTGCTTGAAAACCTGGTTTGCCTCAAACTTGATTGAATTAAACCTAATTCTAAACTCTAAAAGCTACTTAAGCAAGATTTGAAATCTGAAATCTACTCATCACAAATAATCTTGCTTGAAAACCTTGGTTGTGCATGCACTCACACATACTTAATTGATCATTAAGGGCACAACCCATTTTAAGGGCCCACCACATTCCATAAGCACTACAATCCCAGGCCTAAATAAAATCAAGTAGATGTTGGCCTTAAGGACTGATTTGCTCTTCGGGGTCTAGTCTAAGATTATTTATGATTAACATGCTTGTACTGATCAATCTGATGTCTAGCTAAGGGAGTAGCATCAAACGATTGCAGCTATGAAGTACACTAAGAACCGGAGGTGCAAGCCGAAGGAAGAACCTTCTCCTCAGTCCCTCCTAACTGGTTGGATTGAGCAGACGCAAGTAGAGTAAATTGTCTATAATCTTAAGGCGGGTTTTTAGAGTCTGTAGATCCTTAGGCTACCCCACTTAAGGATATGCTTATTTTGTTGTGCTACAGAGTTCTTATCTCTAGTCCTTCCGACTTTTTCCTAGTTTATGCTGGGAAGAAGGTCATTGAAGCCCCGATTAGAAGGAACACTAGAGTATTCTAGGAGGCATAAATTGGATTTTGGCCAAGTTGATCCCATGGCTGATCAACAGCCTCCTCTGCCTCAGGATCCACAGGAGGTATTTCAAAGGCAGCTGGAACAAATTGAGAGAATGCAAGAATGGTTCCAGAGAATGCAGCGCGCTCAGCCCTTGAAGGATTTTTATGATCCTTCGAATTATGGGGAACGTCCCGGCATCCAGATTTCTGCTGGAGATGTAGAAATCAAGCCTCAGGTGTTAAGCCTGATTAAACATTTCCATGGATTTGGCTCTGAAGACTCGTTTCAGCACTTGAAGGACTTGACCACTTTGGTGCAAACCACTAAGGCACGAAACGTGAATGAGGAGCAAATGATCATGAGTCTCTTCCCCCACTCTCTTACGGATAAACCCGCTCATTGGTACATGACTATAGGAAGACCAATTGCAACTTGAAATGAGTTGAAATCGACCTTCCTGAAGAAATTCTTCCCTGTCTGACGTACCAATACTTTGAGATGGGCAATTACTACCTTTACCCAACGGCAAGGGGAGCAGGTTTATGTTACTTGGGAGCGATTCCAGGACCTATTACAGAGATGTCCACACCACGAGGTGCCGAAATGGCAACTCGTGCAGATCTTCTACCATGGGTTGACTGAGCAACTCAAAAATCACGTGGACGCTTCTTGCGGAGGCAATTTCCTTAACAAAGATGCAGATAGTGCGCACAATTTGTTTGAGGAGATGAGCGAGAATTCGATCAATCATGCCTCCATGGATACTTTTAACCGATCCCAGCAGCCCAGATCGAATGTTAATGAAGTCCACGATTCTCATTTATTCGATATGGAATTGATTTGTAATAAACTTGATAAGGTTGACTTGGTTGCTAAGAGAATGGAGGAGTGGATGGTTGGAAACTCAATGAACAACTCTCGATCCACTCAATCCCAGAATTCGGGATTCCATTCATCACGAGCTCCTTCTCGACGGGAGTTCATGAATCAACTTGATGCGGCTCAACCTGCAAGCTAGCATTATTCGGAACCCCACGGGTTCCAAGCTGGGGCCTTTGATCCCAGTTTCTCTGATCCTTCCCTTTCTTTGTCTCCATCCTCACCCTATGAGGATGTTTATGCTATACAGGAGAATGTTAGATCCAACCCTTACTCCAATGCTTATAATCCGGGTTTGAGGAACCACCCTAACTTCTCCTGAAAAATCCCAGGGCAGTAGACCCAATTCCGATCCAACAACTATGCTCCGCAATGACCAATGGGTTAGGGTCATGTTTACACTTAGCTGCCCCCGAATCAGGTCATTCAGCCAGCTTGGAATGCCCATCAACCTGTAGGGCAGGCTGATTTGAACCGACAAATGGTAGAGATGCAAGGATCTATGCTCCAGCTCATGCAGCAATTGGAAACCTCGTTGGACAACTTGCAAAATGGGTTCATTGCTAATTCTCGTCAACCCGGATCTCTACCATCTCAACCCATACCCAACGCACGTAATATCCAAAATCCGGGCAATCAAGCCCATGGGTACAGGAATTAGAGGGACCCACATGCACATGTTTAGGTGGTTGAGCAGGGTCTTTCCTCTTCATCTTCTTCCGCAAATCAACGGTTCTTGGCTAATGAAGCCCCTCCAATCTCTCCTAACCCTCCCCAAGACCCAAGACCCAAACCCGTATGCATATGCTTATTTTGTTACTTTGAGGAGTGGTAAACAAACTCAGAATCCACAACCACACTGTTCTGATTTATCGAATCCAGAAGAGCCTGAGGAGAGAAAGGAGAATTCTGGAGAAGAAATTGAGGCTCGAAAACTTGATTTCGAAGATCCAACTCATGTTCCTTTTCTTGAGGCCTTGATTAGATCAGGGAAGAAGTCTATTGATAGTAATGAGGAGCTTTTGAATATTTTCAAGAATGTCGAGATCAATATCCCGCTCCTCGACGCTATCAAGAATATACCGCCTTACGTGAAATGTTTAAAGGATTTATGTACACAGAAGTGAAAGTCGAGAGAATCCTCATCACCTACCTCAGAAAAGAGAGATCCAGGTGCTCCTTTGATTTCTTGTGTCATCGGAGATTACACTTTTGATAGAGCACTTTTAGATCTGGGTACATCCATTAACCTAATTCTGACTTCTCTTTACGAGAAGCTTGGGCTAGGTGAACTTCGACCGACTTCAGTAATGCTACAGTTAGAGGACCGTTCAGTGACAAATCCGGAAGGCGTTATTGAAGATGTTATTGTTAAGGTTAAGGATTTCTATTTTCCTGTAGATTTCCTTGTCATTGACATGGATGTACTTGCAAATTTGAGGAACACGCCCATCATTCTGGGGCGTCCATTCCTGGCTACCGCCAAGGCCAATATTAACTGTGAGAGCGGTAGCATGGAAATCACCTTTAGGGATCAAAGAATGAAATTGGATATTGTTAAGGCAATTAACAAATTCGAGGATTGTTCATTTATTGAGAAACTTGAGGACAATAATGTGAATATTAAAACTTGTATGGTGGTTTCTGCATTTGAAAGTTCCTCCTCTGATGTTGAATTGGACGCGCAACTCTCTATGGCAGACCTACCATCTTCTAAAGAGGTTATTGATTTTGTTCATTTTCAACCTCTTCCTCTTGATGAGTCTTCATCAATATCTTCCTTACCTTCAATCATCAACCCGCCCCAGCTTGAACTGAAACCATTGCCTGAGAATCTGAAATATAAGTTTTTAGGACCACATAAGATGCTCCATGTGATTATCAGTGCTAAATTAACAAAGGAGCAGGAGATTAAACTGATTAAGGTCCTAAAGGAACACAAGGAGGCAATTGGTTGGACCATTCATGACTTTAGGGGGTTCGAGCCATCTTATTGCAATCATAGAATATTTTTGAAAGATGGATCCCACCCTTCTTGCCAGATGCAGAGGAGATTAAATCCAAATATGCGAGAAGTGGTCAAGAAGGAGATTATCAAGTGGCTCGATGCAGGAATCATTTATCCGATCTCTTATAGTCCTTGGGTAAGTCCCATGCAGATTGTTCCCAAGAAAGCCAGGATTACCATTGTAACTAACGAGAAAGGAGAATCTATCACAACTCATTCAGCTTCCTCTTGGAGAGTCTATATTGATTACAGGAAGCTGAACACAGCCACAAAAAAGGATCATTTCCCTCTGCCTTTTATTGATCAAATCCTTGAAAGACTAGCCAGGCAGAAGTACTTCTGTTTCCTTGATGGCTACTCGGGATACAACTAAGTCCCTATCCATCCTGAGGATAAGGAAAAAACTACTTTCACCTATCCCTACGGAACCTTTGCTTTTCATAGGATGCCATTCGGCTTATGCAATGCACCTGCGACTTTTCAAAGGTGTATGCTGGCCATATTCTCTGACATGGTGGGAGAGTTTATGGAAGTCTTCATGGACGATTTCTCTATTTTTGGAGAATCGTTTGATTCTTGTCTAGCTAATTTTGAAATGATTCTTAAACATTGCATCAAAGCAAGACTGGTCCTTAGCTAGGAAAAGAGTCATTTCATGACACAAGAAGGCATCATCTTGGGTCATGTAATCTCTAAACAGGGAATCGAAGTGGACAAAGCTAAGGTTGATGCTATTGCTAAACTTCCTCCTCCCACATCTGTCAAACAAATTCGATCATTTCTTGGTCATGTGGGATTCTACAGGAGATTCATCAAGGACTTTTCGAAGGTTGCTCGTCCTCTGAGTAATCTTCTCGCCAAAGAAATGCCATTTGATTTCGACGAATCATGTTGTCAGGCATTTGATTTTCTTAAAACGGCAATCACTTGTGCTCCGGTGTTGCAACCACCGGTTTGGACAACCCCTTTGAGATCATGAACGACACTTCTGATTACGCGGTCGAGGCTGTTTTGGGTTAGAAAGTTGATAGGAAGCCCTCTGTCATCTACTACGCTAGTAAAACTTTGAACGAGGCCCAGAGGAATTACACTGTTACTGAGAAGGAATTACTAGCAGTAGTATTTGCTTTAGAGAAATTCAAGGCTTATCTCTTAGGATCTCACGTCATCATATATACCGACCACTCGGCCTTAAGACATCTCTTGGCCAAAAAGGATGCTAAACCCCAACTTATTCATTGGATTCTTCTGCTTCAAGAATTTGATCTTGAAATCAAGGATAAATCTAGGGTATAGAATGTGGTGGCGGACCATCTATCGAGACTTCTGAGTGATTCTTCTCGTCCGGACATTCCAATTGCTGACACTTTTCTGGACGAGACCATCCTTACAGTTTCAGGTGTTCAAATCCCATGGTTTGCTGACATCGTTAATTATTTGGTCGTTGGTCAAATCCCCTAGGATTGGACCAAGCAACAACGGGATAGACTCAAATCTGAGGCCAAATATTACTTCTGGGAGGACCTTGAACTATACCGTATCGACTCTGATCAGATTATTCGCTGATGCGTTCTAGAGAACGAATTCAAGAGTATACTCGAGTTTTGCCATGCATCTGTGTGTGGTGGACACTTCTCAGGGAAAAAGACAGCTGCAAAAATTTTGCAATCGGGATTCTATTGGCCGTCTTTATTCAAGGATGCCTAGGAATTCTCGAGGTCGTGTTCCCGATGCCAAACACTTGGGAGCATAACTAAGAGAGATATGATGCCTCTAAACCCGATTCTTCCCATCAAAATCGACATTTGGGGCATCGACTTCATGGGACCCTTCCTCCCTTCATTTGGACATCAGTACATTCTCATCACTGCTGATTATGTGTCCAAGTGGAGCAAAGTTATTCCCACCTAAACCAATGACCACAAGGTGGTCATAGATTTCGTCAAGAACATTTTCATTCGGTTCGGGATTTCGAGGGCCATCATTAGCGATGGTGGCACTCATTTCACTGATGTCTAGTTTCGTAACATGCTGGCAAAATATGAGGTTAATCACAGAATCTCCACACCTTACCATCCCTAAATGAATGGACAGGCCGAGATCTCCAATCGGGAGATCAAGAATATTCTACAGAAAATGGTTAGGCCTGATCACAAAGACTGGACTCAAAAGCTTGAGGACGCTCTTTAAGCATATCATACAGCGTATAAAACACCCATCGGCATGTCTCCGTTTAGTCTGGTGTATGGAAAGGCATGCCATTTACTTGTAGAAATTGAACATAGGGCATTTTGGGCAATCAAGTAGTGCAATCTAGATCAGAGTTTAGCCGGAAACACCAGGTAACTCCAACTATCTGAGTTGGAGGAGCTTAGAAATGATGCATACGAGAATGCCAAGATCTACAAGGCTCAGACCAAAGCTCTTCATGACCAATTGATTTCCCACAAGAGCTTTGAGCCGAACCAGAAGGTCTAGCTCTTTGATTCTCGACTTAAGCTCTTTTCCGGTAAACTTAGCTCAAAATGAAATGACCCGTTCATTATCGATCAGATATTTCCAAGCGGGGTTGTTCAGATCTCTGACCCGAAGATGGGTAATTCATTCAAAGTCAACGGTCAATGTCTGAAGCCTATTATTGACCGTATTATTCCAGAACTCGTCGCAGACATGGTTGCTCTAGCCATGTTGTGACTTCTTTGGCTGGACTTTGCCTAGCTGATGGCATTAAACACAGCAGTTGTACAGTTTGACTTAGAGCTGACTTGAGCTTCATATTCAGGTGATATCTTCTGCATTCTACCCTTCCTTTCATGTCTTTTATTCTCAATGTGGACATTGCATCAGCTAGGCATGAGGGGGTGGATTCATTTCTGAATCATTTTGTCAGCTCTGTGGAATTTTTGTAAATTCTGCCTATTTTCTTATATATATATTAAAAAATTGAATTAGGAAGGAATACTTGGACATCAGAAACTTTAAATCTTAGGAAATATTACAGTAGGATCTGAATAGTAAGACCCTTCAAATCTTTGGGCTTAATAAGCCCGGGTATCCACTAAAATGTGGATTTGTTTATCGAGTCTTCGCCATCTTGAATTCTATCTTAATTTGATTAAAAAAGTTTGGGTGATAGGTACACGACATATCAACCCGCCCTCTAATTTGAGGGAACTTTAAGTCTAAGCATCTATACACTATTAGTCACTGACTCATTGTTAGGCGGTTTTAACGAAAATTGGGTAGCTAATGAACCTTCTAGAGTGATATGGCTAGTAAGTTATCGTGGGTAACAGCCCATAGGTAGGTTGTCCAGAGTCCAGTCATAGGACCACTCTCTTCTTGCTGCCTTTAGGTAAATCTTAGACCAGGGAAGCCACCTACTTAAAAAGAAAAAAAAGAAAGTTCAAAAAGAAAAGAAAAAGAAAAAGAAAAGGAGAAAAGAAAGAAAAAGACATAAGCCACACTTCGCCGCACGAGTATGGCTGGCAAGTTATCGGTTGTAACAGCTCATCGACCAGTTGTCCAGAACCCAGCTCAAGAAATGCACATAAAAATTCCTAAAACACTTAGGAAGAAGTGGAGAAGTAGAATAAGCCGGGGAGATATACACTGGACTCACCCTTCTGTTAACTCCATTAAAAATAAAAGTAGAGAGAAAGCTATCGGTCATAAAGATACACCTTTAAGCAAAACTCTCTTTTTAAGGTCACCTAGGGGCGTAGAAACCCGAAGTCCATTCTGATTGCCGATCAACGAGTCTCACATTCACAAAAAGGTGCTTAAAACTTAGGGTTTTCATCAAATCTTGGGTGGGTTGAGTGGCCGTAGAAAGCCACTCTGTAACCCTAAACTTGAAAATCCAAAAAAATTAAAAGAGCAGAAAAAGAGAAAAAGAGATCTTTCTTTGAATAAGGTAAGGGTTTGAGGCGGTCTGCATTTTGGCAGATACCCGGGCACTATTATGTCTTTGAAAGTTCAAGTTCTAAGTAAAAATTTCTTAATGTTGAAAATGACTTATGCTCCAGTAATCCAACCTAATTCTTTTATAAATAGCATGCAGTTTTTGCTAGGGACTAGCAAAAGATAGGCATGGGGGTGTGATGTGTATACATCTGATTAACCTAAAATATCTATTAATGCATGTTCTTAGTGTCACATTAGCATTATACATTGTAAATAGTGCATAACATGCATAATTATGCATTTAGGTCAAGTTGTATAAATTGTATGGTAATTATCTCCTTATGGCCAGGGACGGAGCAATTTGTTAATCGGAGCCCCGGATCGAAGATCCAACCGTACGGATCTGATCAGGACGACAATTGGAGTTCAACGACTTCAAGATCGCCCTGATTGGACATCTGTAGCACCAAATAGAGATCGAGGAACCCTAAAGATCAAGGGCCAAGATGGTGTTAATCCACACCTCAGACGACAAATCTGATCACATGGATAAGTTCGGATCAACGATCGCAGCCTAACAACGTAAAAATCGATCCAATCCGACACCGGTGGCACCATCTACAACACTTAGAACATGGACGGCCAAGATGGCACCACGTGGCGCTATCTCAACCGCCCAACCGGCCCTAAGGACCCACCTCCACTTCTCTTTTTCAATCGCTCGACGAATCCACACCGTTGGATGCTCATCCAACGGCCGCATGCTCGCGCACAAATTCATCCAAGCGCCTCAACCGTACGCGTAGCGCAGTGGTTAAGGCACTGCAAAGGCAGGAGGCGAGGGTTCGATTCGCAAGAGTGGTGTCCCCTCCTCGTGTGTGGGCATGCCATCGTTGCTATGCAATTAGCATCGAGCGACGCGGATTAGCCGATAGCACCCACGCGCGATCATACGCATAGCACGCATGCCCGATCGCACGCGGGCGCGCGGTGCTGGCGAGGAGCGGTTTAAGCCGTCTGATCTTGAGATCGGACAGCTGAGCGTGCGCGAACATGCGCATGCGTTAAGAGCACAAAGGCATGGGGGCGTGTGTGGCACGTGCACGTTGGCCACATTCAGGCCTTTGGTGGCGGATAAATCCATCACTAAAGGTCCTAAATTAATGTTTTTAATATTGTAATGACCAAAATGCCCCCACTCCTTGTAATTATAATAGGAGACCCCTACCCTACGAATTTCTCATCCCTTCTAATGTAAACACATTTATTGAGGATAAAATGCCTATTCATGTATGTTTCTAGGCTTAGATTTGCATTTCAAGTTAAAAATATTGCATAGCATGCATCATTCTGCATTTAGAGTAGTGTATATAATTTAGGTTAATTGCATGCTTTTTGTGGTTAGGAGAGAAGGATATTTTTTTTGGAGCTTCGGATTGACAATTCGACCGTACAGATCTGATTAAGAAGACGACCGGAGTCCAACGCCTCTGAAATCGCCTCGATCGGAGTCTCATAGCACCATATGCAGTCCGAGGAAGATCAACAACCAAGGGTCTAGGAGACATAATTCGAAGCTTCAAATGACAAATCCGACCGTGCGGATGGATTTGAGTCGACAATTGCAGCCTAACGACATGAAAATCGACTCAATTCGACCTCTGTAGTAGCCCCTACAACAAGAAGAAGATGGACGACCTAGCTACGATGTGAAAATAGACTCAATTCGTCCTCCTGCATCTCACCTCCGTCTTCCCACTCCTCACCTCCTTCGCCCGAGCTTCCACCAGGTGCCGTCGTCTCGCCGAACAGCTGATTCGAGAGATTTCCTCTCACCCCCCTCTCTTTTTATGCTTTCATAGTTAATTGTAGTAGACATTAACGCAATACATCACATTTGATTCCATATCTATCTTGTGATTGCTTGTCTTTTATTTCAAAAACACAAAAAAAATAACAAAACCCTAAAACTCCAAAAGAAAACAAATCGAAGCACAATTTTCACTTAAGGTAAATGTCGCCTCCCTGTTTTGACTCGGGACTCCCTTGGAGATTCGGTATAAATTTTATCTGATCGACATCTTTTGCAACTACGACGACGGGTTACTTGTAACCCTGATTTCTAACTCGTGAAACATGACTGACCATTTTGGCACCATTACCGAGGAGGTAATGAAATTTACTTTATTATTTTCTACGCTTCTTTGCATTTACATAACACTAGCCCCCTCTTATCTCTGATCTATTGTCTTGCAGGTACCCTAGAATGGAGATCCAAGTGCGGTAGACCGGAGTAAAGTGCGGGTAGAGTGTTTTGTAAGTGTCCCCCACACCACCCCTACCTTAGTTTTCATTCCATAACCTAATAACTCAAACTCAAATGAACTTAGGTGCTTTTTATAAATCCTAGGATAGATTTGGTTGTTTGTTTGCCACCTCCACTTACCTCGCCACCCACAAATGAAAAAAAAAAAGTGTTATCTGATTGTGGGATTTTCTAAAAGAGACACACCTTAACACCCACAACTTCTTACCCTAAGGCGCACAATCACATCGATTCTACCACTTAACCGGGATCTGACTTGTGGACCCAGTACACTTAATTTAGCACACGAATAAGTGAGTAGAAATCTGAATAGGTTAAACATTTCTGTATGCCTTAACTAAGTGGTGCAATAGGCCAAGTGATTGAATTGTTTGGGCCGCACCACTTAAGATAAAAGCGATTCATTAAGTAGCTTGCCACTTAAGGTTGATTTTTAGGACTGAACTAGGCACTCCACATTTTATTTCTGATTTTTAAAGGAATATGTCTACACCAATGCTTTCAAAACTTGGAGTGTTCTAATGAAACTTGATTGATTATACCTAAAGATTAAACCCTAAAAGCTACTAAACAAGGTTGAACCCTAAAACACACATCATTAAATAACCTTATTTGCAAACCCTGATTGTGCATGCACACACATTTTAACTAATTATTAAGGGCACAACCCATCTAAAGGGCCCATCACATTCCTGAAGCACCATTGTCCCAAGCCTAACTAAAATTGATTAGACGTTGGCCCTAAGGCCCGGTTCGCTTGTCGGGATCCAAATTGAGATTGTTCATGATTGACCTGCTCATACTAGTCAATCTGATGTCTAGCTAAGGGAGTAGCGTCAAACAACCACGGCTTGGGAGTACACTAGGAACCGGAGGTGCAAGCCAAAGGAAGAACCTTCTCCCCAGTCCCTCCTTCTAACTGGTTGGATTGCCTAGACGTAAGTACAGTAAATCATCCATAATCTTAGGACGGATTCTAAGAGTCTGTAGACCTTTAGGCTACCCAACCTAAGGATAGGCTTGTATTTTTGTATTGCAGGTCTCCTTTCTCTTCTGATTTCCCTCCTTACTTCACCATGTACCCTTCCACATCTTACACACATTTCCAATCCTATCCTCCTACCACCACTTATCCCCAAGATGATTACTATCCTGACTTAACTTGTAATTACCCATCCACTAGCCGGGATAACTTTGATAGGGGATACGAATCCGGACCTCAGTGTCCAGAGCCTAACCCTGGACAACAAGACTATGATTACTATCCTTCCCAGAGCTACAATGATTATAGATCTCCATCCTTTAATGACCAAACCAACCCAATCTACAATCAGGAAGGATACGATGATTATAACACCTACCCTCCCCAGTATTCCACTGAATATAGGTCACCACCATCCTTTGAACAACCTAGAATGACCTACTTTCAGGGAGGGACCCGAGAACCTCGATGTCTTAACTCCCCTAAATTTAACCCAAACCCACGCAAACCTAAATCGAACCAGTCGGTTCCGGTGAACCAGATCCAGGATAGGGTGTTGGTTAATTTAAGGAACACTACAATCTTTAGAAGTTTAGCCAGCACCATGCACTGAAGCACTGGAGCCTATGATCAAAATGATTGATGAACTTAATAGTTCTTTATTGGATTTGCTCCAAAGTGTTAAGGATAGGGACCTAGGTGAGTTTCTTCTTAGGAAATTGTCGAGGTTGAGGATGAAATTTGTGGTTGCCCTAGTCAAATCTTGGGATGATTCTCAAGATGAACCCTCTTCAGGAGAGCTAATGTCAGAACCTGCTCAGGCGCCTGTCGGGGGGATACATTTTCTGAAACTGGGGATGACCAGGTTGGGCTAGAGCAACCCATTGACGATAAACCGATTAATTCACCCGAGATCCCTGTGCCAGGGAGTAAGGAAAAATATGTCTCCACGAACCAAGAAATGACATATGATTGTGAGACATATATAAATGAGGATCGTGGATTCTTTGACTCTGAGGGTGAAGAATCTTTTGGTGAAGTCTCACTTGAACTTAAGGAAGAGGATTTTAGTGAGACAAATGGGCTTGAGGAATCTGATGAACCAATTGATAGCCCAATTATTGAAGATTTGGATTCGGTTGGGACTAACTTGGAGGATTCAAATCCTCATTTACTAGAAGATTCAATCAATAGCCCCATTTCTCAACCATAACCTAAAGGGATTGATTTTGATTTGGAAATCATTGTACCCAAATCAATCTTGAGTCAGCCACGATTTCTGGACTTGGGAGAATGTTATGGGGTGAATGATATGCTAGAGGTCCCGAAACTTGAGCACTTGATGTTGGAGGATAGGAATGTTGAAATGAAAATTTAGGAGGTCAATTTTGAGGGAAAAACAAGTTTGGATATAAGGGTACCTATTGACTTGAAACCACCTATCTTCTATACGGACATTTATGATATCTTTCACGTGTGACCCAAGCCTGGAATAACTAATTATTTTTCTGAGCTAGATGTTAAGTGGACAACCGCACCTATTGAATGATCTTTACCCATTGTCCGACACTTTGGTCTTGGGTTGCACACTACTAAACCGCAAACCCGGCCTCGCAAACACAACCTTCGATTCTGGGTGATTTTCATCCAGAACCTGAGAACCACTCGACCTTGGGGCATGGGTCTGCACCATAATCTGGTCCACATCTGTGGACATCCTTAGTAGACGGGTTTCAGGATCAACCTTTTGATTTTGATTCTGACCCGCACTTGTAAATTCTTAATTTCTTCTTTGTATGTATGTTATGCCTAATTGAAGGCATTAAACTTAGCGCATGTGTATACACTCTTCTCTCTGCGGAGCTGACCGGATTTTCATGACACTCAGGTGATATTTTGTTTACTCCGTCCTTTTCATGTCTTTATTTTTACAATGAGGACATTGCATCATTTAGGCATGGGGGGGTGGATAATCAATTCCTGAAATCATTATGTTAACTCTGTAGAATTTCTTTTAGTTTCTTTAAAAAAAATTGAAAATTTGAAAAAAATATAAAAAGAAAGAAATTAGGAAAAGAGAACTTAGGGATTTGGAAGTTATTAACTTCAGGAAATGATATGAGAGGACCTAAACACTTAGATTCTTCAGGTCTTCAGGCTTAATTAGCCCGAGTGTCCACTTGAATATGGACTTAGTCTTGAGTCCTCACCAATCCAAATTCATTTTAATTTGGTAAATAAATTGGGATGATAAGTATATGACTTATCAACCCACCCTCTGATTTGGGGGGATTTTAAGACTAAGCATCTACACACTACTCGCACTGACTCACTTTCCGATGGTTTTTACGGAAATTGGGTAGCTAATGGATCGACTTGGGTGGTATGGCTAGTAAGTTGTCGGTCGTAACAGCTCATCAGTCGGTTATCCAGAGCCTAACCACAAGACCATTTCGTTGTACTACCTTTAGGTAAATCTTAGATCAGGAAAGCCACCTACTTAAAAGAAAAGAAAAGAAAAGAAAATATAGAGAAAAAAAATAGAAAAAGGAGAAAATAAAAAAACAAATAAAACCATACTTCACTCCACGAGTATGGCTGACAAGTTGTTAGTGGTAACAGCTCATTGGCTGGTTGTCCAGAACCCAGCTCACAAAAAAATGCATAATAATTCCCACAACACTTAGGGAAGAAGCGAGGAAGTAGAATAAATCGGGGAGATATACACTAGGTTCGCTCTTGTGTTGACCTCATAAATAAAAGAAGTAGGGAGAAAGCTACTGATCGTAAAGATAAACCTTTAGGCAAGGTCACCTAGGGTCGTAGAAATCCGAAGTTCGTCTTATTGGCCGTTTTGTGAGTCTATCACTTTTTCACAAAGATGCTTAGTACTTAGAGTCCTTTTCGAGTCTTGGGTAGGTCGAGTAGCCATAAAAAGTTATCCTGGAACTCTCAAACTCCAAAAGTACAAAAAAATTAGAAAAGAAGAAAAATAATAAAAAAAGGGTATCTTCCCTTTTCAAATAAGGCGAGGACTTGGGCAGTCTACATTCTGGCAGGCACCCAGGTATTGTTGAGTTTTCGTAGTTTAGGACCTTAGTTGAAATTTTCTATTGTTAATAAACGACTTAGGCCTAAGCGATCTAATCCTAATTCTGCTTTTATACATAGCATATAGTTTAATTTTGCTAGGGACTAGCAAAAGATAGGCATGGGGGTATGACGTAAACACATTTATTGATGATAAAATGCCTATTCATGCATGTTCCTAGGCTTAGATTTGCATTTCATGTTATAAATATTGTATAGCAAGCATCATTCTGCATTTAGAGTAGTTCTATATAATTAAGGTTAATTGCATCCTTTTTTTGGTTAGGAGAGAAGGATATTTATTTCGGAGCCTTGGATTGACGATCCGACCGTACGGATCTGATCAAGATGACGATCGGAGTCCAACGCCTCTAAAATCACCTCAATCGGAGTCCCGTAGCACCATATGCAGTCCGAGAAAGATTAACGGCCAAGGGACTATGAGACATAATTCAAAGCTTCAAATGACAAATCTGACAACGCAGATGGATTCGGGTTGACGATTGCAGCCTAATGGCATGAAAATCGACTCAATCTGACCTCTGTAGTAGCCCCTACAACAAGAAGAAGATGGACGGCCCAAACTACGCCACATGGCGAAGCCTAAGCCACCCAACGCACGCACGAGCCACCGCACGCGTGAAGCATCACAGGTGCGTACGCGAGCGGCAAAGGCGGGGGAGCGCAGCGCCAGCTATGCATGAGCTGGCTACAGCAATACATAAGCTAGACCTATAGCAACGCTTACAGCTGTCACTAATTCTTCACGCACCAGCAAAGCCAGCTGTGGGCGTGAGTGGGCATGAGCAAGCATGAGCTGCCTACAACGACGCTTCCAGTGACGGCCTGGATGTCACTAATGGTCTCATACTTATTTTTGCCTCTTCTCCTCCACTATAAAAGGACTTACACCCCCTCCCTTCCAAGCCACCTCTACCTACTATACTCCCACGTACTCCCAAGCTCTAGTAAGCCTACCAACACTCCATTAGAGCTTGTTCTCAAGCTCCCAAGGCTCCTATTAGTATAACGAACCTTTGCCCCACCAAATATTTGTCCATCTTCTCATCCCCATTCATAGGTCGCCTTGGAGCCATCCTCCCACCTTCATTCCGGTAGCAGATCATCTCTATCTTCTCACCTCCATTTCGGAGCCACGCCAAAGCTTTCCTCAACCCGACGTCCTCCTGCATCTCACCTCCGTCGTCCTACTCACCTCCTTCGTTCGAGCTTTCGCCAGGCGTCGTCATTTCATCGAACAACTGATTCGGGAGATTTCCTCTCACCCCCTCTCTTTTTATGCTTTCATAGTTAATTGTAACAGACATTAATGCAATACATCACATTTGATTCCATCTTTATCTTGTGATTGCTTGTCTTTTATTTCAAAAACACAAAAAAAATAACAAAACCCTAAAACTCCAAAAAGAAATAAATCGAAACGCAGTTTTCACTTAAAGTAAACGTCACCTCCTTATGTTCGACCCGGAACTCCCTTGGAGTTTTAGTATAAATTTTATCTGATCGACGTGTTTTGCAACTACGACGACAGGTTACTTGTAACCCCGATTTCTAACTCGTGAAATACGACCGACCACCTTCCTTTTTCTCTCTCCCTCTCCAAATCTTAAGAGAAGCTTGTCCCACACCCGGGATGCTCCTCAAGAGCTAAAACCAAGTTTTTGCCCCCGTTTCGGAAGTAGATCCTGCGACGACGACGACGTGCTACTTCATTCCTGTTCCTCCTACTCCGTCCTCCTTTTTCCCGCTCCGTTCCTCGTCTTCCAGGCATTGTCCCTTTTGGCTCATCCTCTAAGCAATCGTCAAGGAGGATAACTTCTCTCTCCCTTCTTTTTCCATTTTCTAGAGTAGAATTTTCCTACTTTCTAGTTGTAACAATTTCCTGCTTTTTAGTGTAATCATTTCTCGCTTTCTTAGTTGTGAAAACATTATTCAATATCAAGTGATTGTGCTTTCTCTCTCTCTTTTATTGTTTATATTGCTTCCATTGTGATTATTTCACCTTTTAAACAAAAATATAAAAAAATATAACTGTGGATTTTGAGATCGACGTAGCCTCCCTGTGTTCAACCCGAAATTTTCTTACAGATTTTTCGGTATAAATTTTATTTGTTGAATGGATTTCTTCACGACTCAAACTACAATGCTGGGTTTTCAAATCCAATTGTGCACGCATAGTTTTCTGTCATCAATAGAGCATTTTTGCTATGAGACCATATATCCAAGGGGCAGTCCACTGCTCGTTTGTCGTTCTTTAATGGGAGCAACTATGCATACTAGAAACTTCGGATGAAGATGTGGCTCCAGGCGAATGACTACATGATATGGCAGAGATGGGAGACTTCATTCAACATTCTGGAGAGACCTACGTAGGGATACTTGCAACAAGTCTGCGAGTTATCTCTCAACGCAAAGACGATGAACATGTTGTATTACGCGTTAAGTCTGGAGGAGTTTAATCGGATTTCGTAATGTTCTGCTGCCTACGAAATATGGCACACTCTAGAGCTAACACATGAAGGTACATCAAAGGTAAAAATCCTTTAAGATAAATTTACTTTCTCAAGAATTTGAGTCTTTCTCTATGAGATCTAATGAAAATTTGAAGGAGATGTACACTAGGTTCACATGAATTGTGAGCAATCTTAAAGCTTTAGGAAAGACTTTTATACAAGGAGAGCTTCAATCCAAGCTCCTACATTCCCTTGGATTGGAGTGCGAGCAAAAAGTCACCACCATTAAGGAGGCCAACCAAATAGAGGAGCTCAACATGGAGAATTGATCTGAAAGATTTTCGCTTGATTAAAATAGCAATAGAAATGATATATCATTGTATTTTATGGTGGTGGAAAATCCTTAGATCAAAAATTAAAACAAATTTCAAATTACACCACAATAAAGATGCCATATCAAGAGGGAGATTGAGCCTAATAAATTCGCAAATTTGAAACCATCAATTCAAAATGGTTGACCAGATGTTTGCATGTAAAAATAAATATTCACTAGAGTCACATCAGAATACCAAAGAAAAGTCTTGAAAAGAGAATAATTATGCCATGCATATTTAAGATGCGGGGTTAAATATTTGAAATAATAATTCAATAGTATCCATCAACCACTAATTGTAAAGGAAATAGTCATGCATCTTTTACTTTTATCCTATGTGAGAGAACAAGATAAAAGAGAGATCTCCAACTATTAAATAAAGCACGTAAGGAGAAAGAGAGAAAGCGAGGGGTGAGGGAACAAAATATCCAAATAACATAACCAAATAATTATAATGGTAGGCAATGGCATTCGAATGTAAATAGAAATGCCCACCAAAATAGAGGAATCTCCCTCTCTCTTCCTTGCGCACAGGAAGGAGCATCGTTGGCTGCGCGATGCTCGGCAGAGATCGGCAGCGATGACGTAGGTGGCGCGGGCTGAGGTGGCTGGTGGTGGCCACGCACCCGCGGGAAGACCAACGGCAGAACGACGTCACGAGCAGTGAAGGAGTTCGTGGCTCAGCGTGTGAGGTGCGCGCGTGGTGGCAGTATGTGAGGAAGAGGCCGACGAGTTGCGTGGAGATCCCCGGTAGCGTTGGTGGAGAGATCGAGCAGCCGGAGATGGGCGATAGTGTGGACAGCGTGGCTGCTGCTTTGGGTTCTTTTGTGGGAGTTGCAGGGGAATGGTGGATGAAGAAGAGGAAGAAGAAAGGTAGGAGGTGGCTATGGTGAGGGCGAGCACGACTGATGGTGATGGTGGCTGTGGATTTTGTTGGTGGTCTACGGCTGGAGGTGGTGGGGTGTAGATGGATGGCTGCAGTGGCGGCAACACACTATCACTATGTTGGTTACCTATAACCACTGAAATATATGGGGCCCCTGGGTCTTTCATTTTGGGGGGTGTTCCATGTTGAAGAATCGAGCTAACATAGTCAGGCAGGATGACCTTGGCTTGGACCTGTCCCCTAGATCGGTGCTTTTGGGTGCACAGGTCCTTTAGAAACTTGGCATAGGATGGGATTTGTATGATAGCTTCCAACAAGGGCAAGTTGATCTGGACTTGCCTAAAAGTGTCCATAATCTCCTCCGTCCTATCCTTGCCTCCAGGCGAGTCAACAGAAGATTCCCCAGGAGTAGATAGGCACTCTGGATAGGGCACCCTCGGCTTCTAGGTAGAGGGGTCGTCATGGCGAGAGAGGGGTGGCGGACCGACGACATCCTCAGGGTGAGTGATTTCAAGCGAGGGAGAGTAGTGTGGCTCTTCCTTGGTGGAGATGGAAGTTGGGCTAGTGTAGGAGGGGAATCCTGAGAAGTGACTGTAGGAGTGTTATCAAGCTTATTGATTTTCTTTCCACTCCTCAGCATGGTCACAGCTTGGGCATGCTGCCTGAATATGACCCCCTTTCCCTTTAGGTTCTCCTCAGAAGAGCTAGGCAACTTCCTCAGATCCCGCTGCCTAACTGCCTCAGTAAGATGACCAATTTGGGATTGCATATCAGTAATCATCTTATTCTGAGATTGGATGACCATATTCTGATGCTCTTGCATCACTTTCATCATGGATTTAAGTTCATCCATCTTAGAAGGATTATTCTGAGGAGGGTTTTCATAGGATGGCTAGTATATGGGTTGGGGAAGTAGGGGTCTTGTATTCCCTAAGTTAGAATTATCACCTTGCTTCCATGAGAAGTTTGGATGGTTCCGCCACCTCATATTATAGGTATTAGAATACAGGTTATTACGAGGAAGTGGGCGAAAACCTTGGGCCGTGTTCAAGTCAGCCTGAATCAACTTGGGGAATTGATTTTCCTGATGGCACTCCGCAGTGGCGTGCATTGTGCTTGGGAAAATGGAGCATTCACTTGAAGCCTGAAAGATAGAGGCTACTTGCGGGTTCATGCCAGGGTTTGCTAAAAGACTATCAAAGTTTTTGTTCAACAATTGAATCTGATAAGCCAAATCCTAAGTAGCCCCGGCTTCATGGACCTCTATCTTCCTCTGCAAAATTGATGGTTTTCTGTCTTGATAGGCAGAGGACATATGTATGAAATTGTCACTTAATGTTTCAAATAATGCCCAAGCTTCATCCTCATTTTGGACATAAAGGTTCCTACACAGGCTGCATCGATGGTCTACCTGTGCCTTTCAGATAATCCGTTATAGAACCTTTCGACCAACTACCATCTTGGCACCTGATGGTGAGGGCATAACCTAAGAAGGTCATTAAAGTGCTCCCAAGTCTCATGGAATTGCTCCCCTTCTTGTTGAGTAAAACCCATAATCTCTCTTCTATAATGGTTGGTTTTACTCATAGGAAAATACTTTTTCAAGAATTCTCACTTAAGGGTGGCCCAATCATTTACCCTTACATCGAGGATATGATACTAGTGCTTGGCCTTATCCTTTAGGGAGAATGGAAATAGAGTCCTCATCAGGGCTTAATCAGTAAAACCCTGGAGCTTCACCGTGGAATAGACCTCGATGAATTCCTCAAGATGCCTGTAGGGATCCTCCCTAGCAGTACCATAAAAAGATGGGAGAAAAGATATGGTGCTGCTCTTGATTTCATATGGGTTATCCACTCTAGGTCTTCGGATAGGTAGGGCTTGGTGGGTTGTAGGGAGGAAATAGTCTCTCAAGGTTCTCTGATTTTCACCAACCCTAATCTCTTCTTCAGGTCTTTCTTCAGCCATTTTTCTTCTTTCTTGGTTAGCTTTCCTTATAATTCTCTCAGGCTCAAGGTTGAAGAGAAGACTATTTCTAAGAGAGCGCCTACCAAGCATACACCAAGCAAACACAAGGCAAGAGGTCTTTTGTTGATTTAAAGTTCTTTAAGTTCTCTTCCAACTCTTCAGCTTGGCCAAATATAGTCAAGGTAGTTTTTCTCCGTTCCCACGTAAGTGGTATAAGAGAAATAAGGCACTTGAAATTTTTGGTCAATGGCTGTTAAGAAGGTTGAGGTTACTTTTAGTCCTTTTGTGGTGATCAATCAAGTTGTCAAGCAATTACGCATCCTAAATTGACCTTCAACTGCCCTAAAGACGTACACTTTGCTGCAATGATATTCTCAGATGCTCAAGTAAAAAGGTACTCCAAGGATGGAACTAAGGGATGCAAGTAGGGCGAACTCTTCCTTTGAGGCGCTACATTAGCGGTGCCTCTTAAATACCCTTGAATTCCTTTAAGGGGTGTCCCCCTCCTTAGAGTATCAAATCACTCGGGCAAACGTTAATACCACTGTTTCAAAACGAGATAGGAGGGTTTACACCAATAAAGAGATTGATGCTATAGCCTTAAGGGTCCAAGTCCTAGTGTAGTGCCTATAGTGCGTGCTTAGTGCAGAAAGTGTGCATTCACCGTGAAAAGTGATTTTTCTTTTGAAAACCATAATCAAGTTATTCAAACACTTCCTATATATTTTATTTTCAAGAAGCAATATGACCACCTGATTAATCTTTTCAAATAAGTTTGAGTGGTCTTCTTTAATTATGCTCAGATGCCATGTGTGTGCAGATAACTGATGCAGTAAGATAAGAAATTCGTACCTTGCTCCAGCACTCTTCTATGAAAAAATGCACGCAATGCAGTAAGAAAATCTAGATGCTGCTCAAGCAATCCTAGATGCTCGTCTTATGGATATGCAGCTTCTAACAGGCAGTTCGAATTTTTTTTTTAACAAATAGATGCACAATCAAAAGAACTAACTACGAATAAACCTAGAATCTAAAGAATCGGGGACACTCCCTGAACAACTGACCCTAGAGTACAAGGGTGAGAAAACAAATAATTAATACTAAGTCTATCAATCTAAATCTAAACCAAGATCTAATAACTAAATCAGAAAAGGCTCCTCCATACACCTTCACATGCATGGGATCAAGGCCCACAAGCACTCGTTGCTGTCACTTAGGTGGCATCAAGGTCCACCAAGAATATTTCCTCCGTCGAACACACCCTTCGCGTTCGCTTCCTCAAAATAGATGTACCTCGCACAGGAAAAAGAAATAGATCAATGAATATAAAGTCCCAATTAGAAATCACTACGAATAGGAAATATGTGCGAGTTTACTAGGCCCGTTGCCTCCTCGTCATCTGTGCCATTTGATCTGAAAGATTTTCGCTTGATTAAAATAACAATAGAAATGATATATTGTTGTATTCTATGGTGGTGGAAAATCCTTAGATCAAAGATTAAAGTAAACTTCAAATTACACCACAATAAAGATGTATCCACAAGGAGACTGAGCCCAATAAATTCACAAATTTGGAACCATCAATTCAAAATGGTTGACCAGATGTTTGCATGCAAAAATAAATATTCACCAGAGTCACATCAGAATACCAAAGAAATGTCTTGAAAAGAGAATAATTATGCCATGCATATTTAAGATGCAGGGTTAAATATTTGAAATGATAATTTAATAGTATCCATCAACCACTAATTGTATAGGAAATAGTCATGCATCTTGTATTTTTATCCTATAAAAGAGAGATCTCCAACTATTAAATAAAGCATGCGGGGAGAAAGAGAGAAAGTGAGGGGCGAGGGAACAAAATATCTAAATAACATAACCAAATAATTATAATGGTGGGCAATGGCATTCGAATGTAAATAGAAATGCCCACCAAAATAGAGGAGTCTCCCTCTCTCTTCCTTACACACGAGGAGCGTTGTTGGCCACACGATGCTCGGCGGAGATCGGTAGCGATGGGGGCTTCGCGATGACGTAGGTTGCCCGGGCTGAGGTGGCCGATGGTGGCCGCGCACCTGTGGGAAGACCAACGGCAGAACGACGTCACGAACGGCGGAGGAGTTCGTGGCTTAGCGTGTGAGGTGCACGCGTGGTGGCAGTCGGTGAGGAAGAGGCCGACGAGTTGCGTGGAGATCCCCGATGGCATTGGCGGAGAGATCGGGCAGCTGGAGATGGGCGGTAGTGTGGACGGCGTGGCTGCTGCTTTGGGTTCTTTTGTGGGAGTTGCAGGGGAATGGTGGATGAAGAAGAAGAGGAAGAAGAAGAAAGGTAGGTGGTGGCTATGGTGAGGGCAGCCATGACTGATGGTGATGGTGGCTGTGGATTTTGTTGGTGGTCTACGGCTGGAGGTGGTGGGGTGTAGATGGACGGCTGCAGTGGTGGCCGCACGCTATCACTATGCAACCGACGAAAGGAAGAAGGACGGAAATAGGTGTGTGGAGACTATGGTGCACGCTGAGAGAATCGCAGTGCGCATTGCCTCCATGATGCAGACGAGAGGAAGAAGATGAAAGCGAGCGTGCGTAGTTCTTTCGGTGGTGGGTTGGAGCGGCTCTTTTTTTAAAAACAAATCCTCCATCTGTTTCTCTACAGCTGCCATCTTCTCCAACCACTCAGCGAGAGTTGCAAGTGGTTGGAGCAGAAGGATAAATGCTGGTAGCTTTCATCAGACATCTGAGTAATTCTTCAGACGTCTTAAAATATGCAGACCTTTGGGGATCTATGATGGTAATTCTTCAAACATCCAAATTGAGCTCCAGACATCTTGTAGAGTGATTTTGACCGTCTGAATGGTACCTTCAGGTGTCTTATGCTGAGCCTGCATCCACCAAATGCTTATCATAACATATCATATGTTATTAAACATAACATTGGTGCATAATATGACATGTAGACTATGTTGAATTCCTACTTAATTCCTAATCAAATATCAACTAAGAACGACTAATTAAAGAGCACTTAGGCCAAATAATGGTTCACAAAAGTGGACTTATCAAGAATCTCCTAGGAAATCTCATGGTTTAAGAGAATAAGATGAAGCAAAAGAAGGAGACACCGAAGCTCAAGATAAACAGCCTCACCTTCAAAGCCACTTCCAAGGATGAGGTAAGCTCCGATGATGAGGAACTCAATTTATTAGCTAACAAATTTGTCAAATTTCTTAAGTTTAGGGAATCAAAGAAGGAGAAGAAGGAGATGAAGGAAAGCCCAACTCGTTGCTATCATTGCAACAAGAAGGGACACATTAGGCCAAAATGCCCTCACTTGAAGAAGAAGAAAGAGAAGAAGAACAAGAAGAAGGCATTCCTAGCCACATGGGATGATTCAAGCTTGGAGAAGGAAGATGGAGAAAATTCCGAAAAAGAGATTGTACATGGGATTCATGGCAATCACAGAGGATAGTGAGAAGGAAGAAGAGGTAAACACTTTCAGTTTAGATGAACTTCAAGAAGCACCAGAAGAGTTGTATGAGCTTAGTAGAACCTTGAAAATAAAAAATAAAAATTTGAAAAAGGAATCTAGTGCCTTAAAAATTCAAGTAGATAATCTTGTTGCTAAAGATTTAGATTTAAATGCTTCTTTTGACTCTATTAAATCTGAAAAGAATGATCTTGTAATAGAAAATCATGACCTAATTTTAAGCAACACAAATTTGATTGAAGAAAATACCTTATTGAAATCCAAAACTTCCATCTTAAAAAGCAAAATGAGTCTCATTGAAAATGACCTTGCTTGTCTTAAAGAAAAATATGATAAGTTGCTACATAAGTTATCAAGTTTCACTGAAGGGAAGACTAAGATAAATAATAGTTCTAGAAATAAACACATCAAGAGCTTTTATGCACAAAAGCCAAATGGTTGGAATCCAAGTGGACTGCAACCTTGGTTGAGAAAGGCTAACCATAGAGGACCTAAGAAAATGTGGGTATCTAGAAACATTGTCCAATCTTGTTTTGCTAACTTTGGAATGGACCCAATGTGCTACTTATATGGACTTCACCAAGGAAGATTGAAGGTTCTTGGCAAACCAAATGGGTATGGAGGATGGAACCCATACCAATGGAGGTAAAAGCTTTTTGATTTTGATGATATATTAGCATTATGATAAGGGGAGTATTTAAATATTCTTCATGTTATTAGTTCATTAGAAAGGGGGAGTGGAGTGATTTCCTTAGCTATTTCAAATTGATGTAGAAATGCATGTATTTAGGGGGAGATTCTAAAACATTGTTTAGCTATATTTCCATTAGAAAGGGGGAGTTAATGGAATAGCTATCCTGTTATGTCAAAAAAGGGGGAGAATGCAATTATTGTTTTATTATGACAAAAAGGGGAAGTTAACCTAAATTAGAAGAGCATGTTTTAAGAGGGAGCATAAGATTAAATGATTAAAATTGTTTAAACCCTGTTGATAATGTCAAAAAGGGGAAGAAAATTTTGGATTATTGTTTATAATTTTGTCATCAACAAAAAGTACTACAAAAAGATAACCTTTAGCAACATTTAATATTTGCCACCGTAGATCTTTTATTTGGCGCTATATATAATTAGCAACACTTAAAATAATTACTGCTCAATTGCTGCCTTCGTTGGTATTACTAAAAGCTTAGTGGCAATTGTATAATCAGTGCTAAATCATCAATATCAGCGACATTTTAACTGCCACAATTACCATTGCTAATGATCTTCTTTATTGACAATTTATTTGCCACTATTGAATTATAATAGCATCATTTAAATTGACACAATTAACATCATTAATGATCTTCTTTAGTGACAATTTATTTGCCACTATTGATTTATATTAGTGGTAATTTAATTGACACTATTAACGTTGCTATACACTTCATTTAATAAATTTTGTTTACGCCACTGAAATGCCACTATTGATTTACTTTAGTAGCACTTTATTTTGTCATTTAATTACCACTAATGATATTATTTAGCAGTAATTTTATCTCTAAATCGCTACTATTAATTTGCTTTAATGACGCTTTCTTATGCCACTAAATTGTTACTAATGATTTACTCTAATGACACTTTTTTTTATTACATAATTGCTACTATTGATTCACTTGAACAATGTCCTGTTATATCGCTTAATTACATTCTTTACTAAGAAATAATTTTTTTTAACAAGCCCAAAACATAAGGGCCCAAGTAACCCCAAATTTATTGATCCTTAAATAATAAAGTATAATGAGTCCTTTTTATTGATTTCCCAAATCATCAAAGTACATATTCTCCTCTTAAGGGTAATATAAGAGAAAAGAATAAATAAAATGAAGATCAATTCCAGCAAATCTGACTGAAATCCGAAGCACTTCATCACCATTCATCCCAATTGAAATCATTTGTAGCTTCAACCTTTTCCAAAATATCAGTAGTAGTAGCACCAGCATCCACTATCCAAACCAACAGCAACAGCTCAACTCCTGATAGCAATGAATATTTGCTGAAATTTTTAGTAACTCCAATCCACCACAATATTGCAACATCTAACTACAAATGAGAAAATAACCCATGATTAGTTCAGAATAAGTTATTGCATAGTATGCTTCAGTAAATAAAATTAAATATAGTGCACAACCTACTAGGAAAAAATATATATATTTTTTGCAAAAGGACAAGAAAACAAATGATATACCTTATGCTTTATCAGGTTGGTAGATTTAAATGGTCCAGCATTCACCAAATCTACCAGAACTCTTTCCTGCGGGTAATTAATAGTGAAACCTAACCACAATCACGATGCATTTTCTCATGAAACTTATCAAAAGTAAAATGAATACCATGTTGGCCCACCATAACTAGTGCTCCAAGTTCATGACAAGCTATTGTAGGAAAGCATCCCACATAGAGAAAACCCAAAAAAAAGCAAATTACATAAAAAAGGCTGAATTTGAATTAGTTCATGAATTTTAAACCATGTGAATGTCATCACTCATCCTTCCAATTGTATTAATGTAGTCCCATTGTTAGATTGGAGAACGACCATTTATTTGAGAGGAGGCTTTTGTACTCCATTTTTTAGGAGGCTAGCAAATGTGCTCGGCATATCAACTAAACCAAACGATCGAGGAAAATCATAAGAGAAAGCTTACCTACCATCTAAATGGATAAATCAAATGTGAGATGGCCTTAGACACAAAAGTTAAAATGGTATATCTGAAACTTAAATTAAATGCACTGTTTGAAACTTCACAACATTCTGATTAAGATACAGATCCACCCTTAAGATTTTTCAGGAAATATTAGAAGTGGTTCATGGGTAAAATAAGTAGCCACATAACTAATATGGTCATGTTATCTTTTTAACTCCATAGACCTAAAAGTTAAAATGTACTTCATATGTAGGTTGGAGTGACTGGGAAGGCATTAAAATATGTTGTAGCTGTTGGTGTTGGTGGAAGCTTCTTGGGTCCACTATTTGTTCATGCTACTCTCCAAATAGGTATTGCCACTGGTACACCTACATGTGTAATCTGTTGAAAGGAATAGTGCCTAGTTCTGTATGGACAACTTGAATGTCTAATGTGGTAAGTTCCAACTTTTGGCAATACACAGATCCAAAGGCTACAGAATGTCAAAAGGATGGCAAATATGGTTGTAAGTATCTATGTTTATGGTGGCTTTTTTTGTCTTCAATAGGCCTATCAATTTTTATTTATAGGAACTGGTGACCTCTTTTTTTTAAAATGTAGGAACTAAGACCATGTTTCAAGATTTAGCCACTACATTAAAACTGGACATTATTTTAGCAAGGTTTTTTTGTTTTCTTATTCTTTATTTAAGGGATAAAACAAATGAGTAAGGAACCATGAACTCACCTACTCAAAACTAATAGTATATTGTACATGGATACCCAAGGTGAAATGGAAAGAAGGGCAACACTAGTGTGAATGGATAAACTGGCACTCCCTTTAATTTCAGAAATGGTGAAAATTGTGCATTCCTTGTAAAATTCAAACAAGTACATGCTATAGAAGAACGATTTCGCAAATGAAATTCAAAACAATCACATGGTCTTATCTTGACTTTAATAAAGAAATCAAATTAATTGCAAGCAAATGGTTTGATTATATACCTTTTTAAACGTCTGGGCACATCTCTAAAGTTGGGTACTTTCTCCATTTATGGTGCTTTTAACTGAAGTTCTTTAGTCTCTTCCCTGATAACAAAATAAAAGCTACTTCTTAGCTTCAAATGTAATAGAGAGGACCTCTCAGCTATTAGGCAAAAGCAAGATAATTCATACACAAAGCTTGCAAGGCTACCTATTGCCACATAACTTGAGATTTTCCAAACAAAAACTACTCAATTAGAAGCCCTCTATTGTAGTAGAGCATTATGACAGCTAGAATCTAGACTTCTCAAGCCAAAACCATGTGAAAAGAAATATAGGTGCTATGCGAAAACAAAGAGAATCACTAACGGTCTTCATCACAAACTATAGAGCAGAACAGATCATCTTGAATGTAGGCATCATGGTCTCGAAAGGCCAAATAATATAAGAAAGATTAACCAACTAATACTCATACCTACACTACAACAGTTACCTCAAGATCTCTTAAAAAAAATAAGAATAAATTGATAATACAACTGACTATTCTAATTTTTGTTCATATGTATTATCAACTTGACTATTCTAATTTTTTTCTTTTCATCATTAATTGAACTAGTGCCATGGAATAATTGAACTTGATAAAGCCTAAAGATTTATACCTTGCCTAATGGATATGTTTAAAAGCATGATGCTTGGGAGTTTAAGAAATGTTGAACAAAATTTCAATGGACAAACAAGTGAAGAAGGATCTGTTTGGATTTCAATTGCATAGATACAAATCAAAGTATAGTTAGTCAACTCATAACAATCATTGTTCCCAAGGATTCTTTACTCTCTCCATGTGCTTATTCTCCAACTCTAAACCCACACCAGCCATGATATGCACATAAACACATAGCTAGCCTTACACAATACAAGAAATGACCATCATGTTCCAGTGTTAAAATATGGAAAATATTAGAAAATTACAGTATTTCAACGTAAAAACATCATTTTTCTCAAAATAGAATACATGGACTAAAATATCTCTCTAAAAACAAAGGTGAGTTTCCACTTTCATCTATAAAAAACTAAATCAACTTATTGTGATTCTTAAAGCCAAGGATATTGTACCCCCCAAAAAAAGCAAAAGTTACTAAGTGAAAGAAAAAGCCAGGGTGGGCCTACACAGTCCCAATACTAAGTCAAAACTCAATGAAAAATCTAAGGCCAGGTTGCATGGTATATTAGTCCCGGTTACCAAAATGTTCTTATTGCAATTGATGCATTACAGATGATTCAAGAAAAAATCCTTTAGTTGGCAACCAAGCCATTCCATCGTACACTATTCCAAGTGTTTGATTGGATCACTTTGTCTAGCCTGCCATGTTCAGCATGCTCACACATCCCTTGAATCTCCACCAATTGCCTACACACCAAGCCTTACACTCCCTTGATGCAAGCATGCCAATTAGGAGTGTCTAAATTGAACCTAAGAGAATCTATATCTGCTTGGTTCATTTCAATAAGCAATTTTCATGATTCAGGTTTGATTCAAGCTTATTAATATAAAATCGTGATTGGATTTACTTAGCCAAGAACCCAAATGGTTAACTCTTCTTCTTGGCTAGCCTACTTGCTTTCCAACTTATTAGTGCACTAAGTTGGGCTGTCATGCATGCAATATAATGTGCCATTTTGTGCATGGGTCACCCAATTGTTCAGAGGTGTGATATGTGCTTTTGTGGAACAAAAGTCATTTATAGTCATTTAAAATCTTCATTAAAAGATTGTCAAATGAGCAAACCAACTTCACTATGAAATCACAAAAGGTCATAACAAGGCATAAACATACCCGTTCCTGAGAGTATAGTTTCCAAGGTGACAGCAAACTCTGCAAATCCGTTAAGCCTAGCTTTATATTCCTTTCTCTGAACACTTTGTCCCCCTTTCTACACAAAATAGTAGTATTAACCAGACAAAGGCATTGCTATAGGACCTTATCATCCATCACCTTTCCTAATTTCAATTACAAGAAGGCAACTTTCTTGCCTGAAAATCTTGCAAGTCCTCTAGAAAGAGGACAAGATGGATGAATATCTAATCCTAGTACATGATAAAAAAGTCAAGAAAAGCATTTTCATGATCTACAAGTGAGTGGCAACTTACATCTCAAATCTCAACAATGATATCTTCTTTTTTTCCTTCTTGAAAGCTTAGAATTTTTTCTTTTGAAAAAGAGAAAGGGTGATTATCCAGTTGATAATCACCCAGATGAAAGCTTAGAATTATGATAATAAAAGATTGAAAAATTACAAATCCAAAAGATAAAAAGGACCTGGTTGCCAATTATTATGATAACCACCCAATTATTTATTTATAAAAAGGAATCCTGACTGTACAGGCAAGCATAAAAGGGTGCCATATGTTAAAAAGTGCATATATTAATATCTAACATGTCTGTGGGTTCATGTAAGGAAAAAAACCTTTTTTTGAAAAGAAAAAAACCTTAGTTGAATACATTGTTATACCTTACTGCTAGCCAAGATTGGTTGTGTGACACCTGAGAGTCTAATGTGTCAAAATCTTGCATTGATCCCTCTGCTACCTCTAATCATCAATCCTGTTTGATTTCTTGGGATCCTACCTATTTCAACAGAAGATCCCAGGTGGTTCCATGGATTAAGTAAAGTGCGAAGGATTAATAGGGGATCAAGGTTATGAACCATGGATCAGTAATAGTATCATTACAATCCACCAACAAAATTTTTTCCTATATTGCTTCTTGATATTATAAGAAAAAAAGATACATGTAGTTGTAATATATTTGGCATCTTCCACAAATATTAACCTATATTTGACTTTGATTACTTTGTACTTGTCAGGCTTTTTTTTTTTGTCAAAGAAAAATAATTAATGCAAAAGGTGAGTAGAACTATTTTCATATTACAGAGTAATGTGCACTACTGATGCAGAATATTATTTAATCCCCTGATATATGTCTTTATTCTCCTTCCATAAGCACTAGCGTCCAGGCAATTATAAGAAAATTCTTTAACACAACGAACTCAATTGAATCTAACAGTATTAAGTTACTCTTCATACCTAAACTCTAGTTAATCTTGGAGTAGTGCCCCCCTCTAACCCAGAAGGTCTATCTTACACATTAACCACATAGACATAAGCACAAACTTGGATGCTTATTTTGCAATACCATGCTCGTCCACAAGAATAAAATGAGAATCATACTCAGATCATGGAATGGCTCCATATCAGTAGCTTCTGCAGTGTAATGATAAGGAGCTGTAGCTCACATTGGCAAGTTGCATGATGCAAATTATCCAAAGCAGATGATTGTTGTCTTCTTAAGCGAACAAAACTCAAGAAAATACCCATTGCCAAAGCAGATAAGTGTAGAGAGAGCTGGAAACTTTTAAAAGCTATTCCAATTTATCCCATAGCAACTAGCTTTTACATCTAGTTAGTGGAGGGTTCTAGCGAAATGGTGGCCATATACATATAATCAATTTGACCTTGCCAATTAATCTAGTAGCCAACTTTGAACGGCAATTCCATTCTTGGAGATTATTTTAAGCAAACCATTCTTTCTCTAACTCTGCCATGTCACACCCAAAACAGTTCAATGAGTGTAGATCCATTGGGCTTTCACCATAAAAGTTAATAACATTTAGTGCACCTTCTCCAGCTATACCAATACTTTCATCAGTCACGACCTTTGTGTGAAAATTCAAACTTGCCTCATTCTTATTCCCTTCCATGTCAACTAAAAAATGATGACCAGCATGAATAGGCAATTGTGGAACTACAATGGATAAAGACCATGATGAGATTCGAGAATGCCAAGTAGGAAGAGTCAAATGTTGAACACATGGAACACCAACAACCAAATTCTCTAGCTCTACCAACACTTTGTTGAAGTAAAATCTATAAGCTATCAACATGCAGAAATGAGAAAGGAGTCCAGATGCATCTGCTGCTGATTGGCCTGCCATTAGCAGTCTAAGGGTATGATGTTTTTCCTTTGCTTACTAAACATATTCTCAAGAAAAATATGTCTCAAATAAATTAGAAAACAATCCGGATTCAGGACATTCAAACTAATAACACTATTCCATTCTTTCACCTTCGCAAGTTGCAAAGAGCCAAACAAGGAAGAAGCATTCTGCCCATTATGTGTATGGCAATTTTTAATTCTAATCTTGTCACTCTAAGAGGTCATAAGGAAACTACAAATTGCATAGGTGTCTTGGTTCATAACAATGTTTAGAGTTAAAGATGAAAAATGATGGTTTTTATTTCCTAGGAAGGTTCTTGAGTCTTGTAGTTTGTAGTATCAAGTAGAGGCTTGGCACTTAGTTTCTTGACAAATAATGCAAGTTCTTGAATGATGTAGTAACTATATCTAAGTTGAGTCCCTTTCCAGGTGTCATGCATGCCTTTGTGTCAATCGAGCTCTATATTTTATTTGACCTTCCTTCCATTTGCCATCAACATTCACTTCTCAAATAAAAGTAAAAATACCAATAAACTCCATTAATTCAGCTCTGTAGTCCAAACCCTACATAAGCATCAACTGAAATTCTAAACTTATGAAGTTGGATGATAATGCACATAATTTTGATAATTATTATATCAAAATCTGACAAGGATTGTCTTAGTTGGTCATTTTGGTGGGATAGGGGTACCTATATTATTAGGAGAAAATTCTAGGCTAATATGAATCATATAAAATATTGCAATAAAAGAGTACTTATTTTTGTAAAACGAACCCTGCCTAGAAAAAAAGTGCTAAATGCAACTTGATAAGATTGTAACAAATGTTTACATTGAATTAACTTCTATTCTTGAATTAAATGGGGTCTTATAGGGAAGATCTCAGCCCAATACGGACAACAAACCCCTATGGACTGAATCCCTCTATGTTCTGTTTGACCATCGACTAATTCCCTGGTAGAGTTAATACTACACATATATGAAAAATAAATTTATATTAAAAAATGTAAATTAAATGAAAATTAAATTGAAATGTAATCCATGATCTATTTCATATCCTAACTTTATATTTACATGTATTTTTTTAACTTCCAGTTAACGTACGAAAATGGGGTTTTATAAAATATGCGTTGTAGTACAACCATAATAGCATGAAAACAAATAATATTTATAACTCGAAAGATTGTTAAGAAAGTCCAAAGTCGACCCCAAGGAGCAAGTATTGGATTCACACGCTAATCAAGATGAATATATATATGAACACAAGAAATAAGCTAAGAATGATATTCAATAACAAGCATGAGTACTTCAAGAGTTAAATATAACAAAAAGAAACCTAGAACAAAATAATGGTAATTTAGATCACCAATTGTTAGTCTAAGCATATATATCAAGTACTTCAAATGATGCTACAGTATTTTCAACCATCTACTTAGGTGCTTAAATATTCCAATAGTACTAGTATCAAACACAAATCAGACGTCACCTTTCCAAGTCAGACGACTTAACTTCACAGCACCTCAACAAAACACAAAGCTCTCTCAAGAGCCTTTCTCTTCTTTACTTCATCTCTTTCTTCTTTTCTTCTTTTGTCTCAACTTCTTTAAGCATAACCTCTTCTCTTCTCAAAGCTTTCTCCTCTTTTGTTCTCTTCTTCAGCTCTTCTCCTCTTCTCTTCTTCCACAGCCAATGCCTTCTTCCTTTCCTCTTCTTCTTTTCTCCTTCAGCCAGTACCTTCCCCTTTTTTTTTCTCCTTCCTTCTCTTTTTCTTCTCTTGCGACTAGGTGTTGAGCTCATGCACAAGAGAACAAAACCCTCCTCCACTCTCTCTCGCTTTCCTTCTCTCATCTTCTCAGATATCCGGGCTTAATTAGGTATTCGAGCATGCACAGTAACCAAGTCCAGGGCTACCGGCAGTGGGTAGTAGCCAAGGAGTGCATAGCTTAGGCAGGTCGGGTGTGCGAGTGAAAGCGGGGACCTCACCCTCAGTGTTCTTGAGGCAGTAAGTCATGCAAAAATCCAATTTATGTATAGGCGAGCGCTTTTCTCTCTACGATGTGGGACTAAACGTCCCCTTGTTCTTCGCATGTGTCTGCTACTGGAGTGCCTTCCAATTGAAGCTGAAGGAGTGGATGGGGTCTTTAATCGAGGACCTGGAAGTGGTCCTAGGGCTCTTCCGTGTCACCTGGAGGTTGCACCTGGGGTTTGCGTGGCCTCGAACATGAAAAATTAAGGCAGAGATGATGGCAGTGATGCCAGAGACAGGCGAACACCTGAAACACAAGTTAAAGCCTCACGGCCGCGTTAAAACACTTCAGGAGGATCGTTGCGGTGCGGCGAATGCAACAGTGGGTGCGGTAGAGTGCAAGGAGGCCTGTGTGAGTGTGGCAATGTTGGAAAGTGAGTGTGAAGGTGGAGGTGTTCAGTGGGGCTTTTGGGTGGCGAATAGAGTGAAATAGGAGTGGGATTTTGTGCGAGTGGATGAGGCGGAGGTTGTGGAGTAGGTGGCGAGTTGTTTGGTGGGTTGTGGAGGTGGGGCGAACTCGTCGAAGGAGTGGTTGGAGGTGAGGGAGATGACGGTGAACGGCGGTGTCGAGGGTTTTTTTTGGGTTTTGAATATGGGGAATTAACCTACGAATCTAAGAGAACCTAACTACCTACTCTAATTGGACAAAAGAGATGGAGAGGTGCTAGCTTTGATTGGCCAGCACCGTGGAAGGTGAATACTCTGGGGAGGGAGACGGTGGTAAAGAAAGGGGAAGGCAGCCCTCTCTTTGACTGGCAAGGAGCGGAGGAACGTGATGAAGATGATAGACGAGCTAATTTAGCTGTTGGCCATCCCTAGGAAGATGGGGAAGAAGGCTGCCAGAGCTAGGTTAGAGAAGGGCCGGAGGTAGGGATTTGAAGAGGGTTTTGGCCCCAGACCTTGCTAAGGAGGTAAGGTTGTGCACGGGGGTCTTTTATAGGCCATAGGAGAGTATTCCAAGCTTAAAAACCAAGCTTGGAAGCTTGGAGCTTTCGCAAGAATAGGAAACCCTTGATTTCAAAGGGTTCGTAGGAGGATTTGGGTAAGAATTAGAGTGCAAGATGTAGCTCAAATTGTAGGGAAACTCTTCATGAATCTTCCTTCCAAATTTGGAAGAGTTTGGCCATGAAATCAGGGAGTGATCCTCGATTGAAGGTCGTCAATGATGGGTTTAGGAGTTTGAAGGCGGTGGGGACCTATTTGTGAAGATGATGAAGTTAGGGGGTATTTGTAAGGATTTCAAAAGTTATGGGCATATGTGTGAGAGAAAAGAGTTAGACTGAACTAAAATGCAAACTAGGTCAAGGTGATCTTTGATTGAGCCCAAATTTTGGTACAAACCTAATTTGGACTCAAGGAATCTGATGGTGAAGTCAGATTTTGGTTTTGACTAAGTTTGACTGGGTAAGTTATGCAAAAAATCCAAATTAGGGCAATTATCTATCTAAGACTGTTTTATATCAAAATGGGTTCTAATGGTCAAATTAAAGGTACCAAATCTTATAGAATATTTTTCCATAATTTTTTGAATGTTTAGGTAATTTTTATCCAGACTAGAACCTTAGTTAATTAAGCAGGTCTATTTTTAGGATTTCGGATGTCCATTAATTCTTAAAATACGTGAAAATCCATTTTTGTATGCACGAACCCTCTTATTAGACATTTATGACTATTTGACCTTTAATTAACCCCTAAGAAACCCTGTGATTGTTATGCATTTAGGATATTCTATTAAAACTGCAGATTTACCCATGTTTTACTGTTTATTTCTCAGAATAGATATGCAGTGAATTATGACTCTTTGACGGTTACGTAGGAGCATTTGTCTGTTGATTCTAACTAATTAAAGCTAGATATGGCTAATGATGACGTTATCATCACCGGTGTAACCTCCTGTTAAAAAATTCTCTCTATGATTTAGCAAGTTAGGGGACCTCCCATGATCAGTTGCAGAGGGTCTTCTAGTATCTTTTGGATAAATGGACTTGGGGTTGAGGGACTGGACCAAGGTAGGGGTGATCCCCTTGCTAAGACTAATATGGTGATCGAAACCTAAATGTTAATACAACTAACTAAAAGGTACCACTGACCCAAAAGTGGAAAATCCACATTATCAATACATGTTTCCTTCGCCTGAGCCTTGCCCTTGATTCCTTTCCCCCCATCCCATTAAACTAAAAAAAAAAACTTCTATGGCCCATAAGCTATTTTGTCGAGACATGCTAATGAGAGTTGCATCGTTACCATCACATAACTCAGTACATCATCCTCTATATGTTAAATAAGTCATCAATAACCTTGAGATATTCCACCCAAAAAAATACCTCTTTTTCAAAAAGAGCTGAACACCTCATAAACATCTATGAAATCGAGCATTACCAACTCCACCTATATCTATTTGGGATATTTTTCCAATGGCTATGCCATCATCTATGATTAAATCAACTCATTTGATCTACAAACAAATAAAAAGAACTCTAGTTCTGCTCATTTTAAGATTGCATGGGTGGGAGATCTATGCAATATTTTAAACAAAAAGGTCCTCCTACCATCACCTCTAAATCCTCTGCGATGAGGCCACCTCCCTAAATCTCCAACAACCAAAAAGATTCCCAATTCCATACTAGCCTTCCCATTTCCAGCTATGGGTCCCTTGTTCCATCCATCAGCACTAATTGTCCCCATTAAAATATCCAAGAATGCATCTTTGCAGCATTTCCTACTAGAGCAATGCTTGATAAAATAGAATCTATATATGATATTTAGAGCTGAACATACAAGTGTATACAAGACAAATAAGATCAACAAAAGAACATATAAGATTAGGAAAAGCAATGTCCACACAAAAACATGTACTAGAAATATTTTGTTCTCTATTCTTGTTGTTGCAAGAATGGAAATTGCAACAGATATTCTACATGAGACTTGTAATCATGACTACCATTTGCAACGATACACCAAATACTGCATGACTATCTTCAAACATTTCAAGTGGTTTCTTTGATGAGATATTCCGATTTCGGATAGTCTCAAAGAAGAAATCTCTCCAAACAAGATGTGTATAAGAAATTGCTGTTATCATTGAAGTAGTGGTATGCTGTCTCAATAAGGTGGAAAGGCTATGTTAATGACCTAATTCACCTATACAGGTTTGTGAAACTGTCAATTCCCTTGATATTCAATGCCAAATACAAAGGCCAAAAATAAACCTAGTACCTAGCGAATAGCCCTAACGACTACGACGATCAACAGTCGAAGATGCACTTTTCCTTTTGTCACCACCTTGGTGTATCTTTCTTGAGTCAAAGACAATTCGATAGTAGAAATTAGAGCCATCGATATGGATCAAGTGCCCCAACTGAGGCAACAGCTTCCTGGAGTAGATGGAGGTTCACGAGGACAACCCAAACAACAACGACTACTTGTCGCAGCTCGACCTCGACCATGCCCTCTCCCTCTAGGGCCCCATCCTCTTCAACATCGTCGGAGCCTCCACCTGCCGCTACCCCTCCTCCGACGACCACCCTGATCTAGACCCAGAAATCCTCTCTGCCCTCCTCCTCAGTGACCACTATCGCCACGGCAGCAGAGTAGCAACCCTTTCTCCAGGTTGGAGCTCCTCCAAGGCCTTTGCCTTATCACAGATAAGGGCAATTGCGAGCAGGTGACACTCGTTAACCCTGAAGGAAGAGGCAGAGGGGGTGTCTTCCCGGGGGGAGTAGTGGTTGACGGAAGTAGGAGGAGATGGTGGTGGATGGAGGTCGATGGAGATAGGAGGAGATGGTGGTGGATGGAGGTCGACGGAGGCAACAGAGGTAGCCGCTGGAGGAGAGTCGAAGGAGGGGAAGAATGGGCAAGCGATTTTGTGCCCTATGAGATGACGGCTCTTCATAGCTCTACTTCATTATCATTAAAAACAAAAAATGTCTTCGGTCGTGCTATATGCAGGCGCGCACCAAATTTATTTAGAGGAAATGAGGGAAGGGAAATGCTCAGAAAAAATGATGGTCAAAGTTTGAAAATTACTTATCTATCTTAAAAAAGATTAATTATCTTTTAGGTATAATTTTTTTTATTATCCATCTCTTTTTGATTTCCATAAATAAATATGTTCTAATAATATGTTACAAATAATAATTTTTGTTTATATTTACGTAGCGAGATAAGTTCAAATTTAATTTTTTCCTCTTCATGTTACTAAAACAAATTTAAAATGAACCAGTAGCCTTCTTTCACTTTCACCAAAATGTTTTAACTAATGCTTAACAAAAGGTCTTTAGTGGCATGCAAAATTTTTTTACTAAATTATCCTTCAGAAATTACTAATATCAATTTGTCATATACATATCGCGGCAACTAAATTCGCAATTAATATTAATTGTCCATTGACAAAAATATTATAGTGGCATAAGTAACAATTTTCACTAAATCAAAGGCTATAATGGAAATTATATTTGCCACTAATATTAATTGTCATTTGTCAAAAATATTATAGTGACATAAGTAATAATTATTGCCAAATCAAAGACTATAATGGCAATTATATTTGCCACTAATGTTAATTGTCATTTAATAAGAATATTATAGTGAGATAAATAACAATTGCCATTAACTCAAAGGCAATAGTAACAACTATATTTGTCACTATTCATAATTATCATTTGACAAAATGTTACAGTAGCATGTATAAAAACTTTACCACTAAATCAAAGGAATTAGTGGCAAATCCAATATATGCCACTATCTAATTTACCGCTATTTTGTAGTAAAGGGGGAGATTTTGGTGCAAGGGCACCACGATCGTTGATTTGGATCAAAACAAAACACTTGTTATTTGACATTTGTATTTTTAGTGATTAAGTTTCAAGATTAATGCAAATGGAGGCAAGCCTGAGGAGCTTGCTCTTGGATAAAAGCATTAAGGAGCATAGAGGAGCATGGAGGAGATGGAGTTTCGCATGGAGCGAAAGCTTAAAGAAGAACATGATAGCCTTTTGATTCAATGTACTTGTATTTATTTGTTTGCTCTTTATTCTCTTAAAATTATTGTAAAGAGCCCAAAAAGTACAACACCTTAGACCTAGGAACAGCTTGCCATCTCTAGGACACTAAGACAAACTTAGAAAATCAAAATAGGTTTCAGACAACCTGATTAGAAGTCTGATATGTGACTTTAAGTAGTCTGACCTTTTGGCTAGGCATTTAAACACTTAGGCTAGAAATTAATAGTCTGTGCCTTTCCATTTAGATGTCCAGCTCTTAGTCCATACATCTTACAAGATGTTTACTGACCTTGCCAGAAGTCCAACAAGAGGACCGTTAGCCATTACCCTTACGAGCGAACTTAGAATAATTTAGCATTTATTTCTAGACATCCAAAGAGGTGTCAAGATGTCTAATAAAGAGACATTAGATCAAATTCCAAGGATGTTAGACCCGTATCTAACCGTTAGCTACTTGAAATCAATTCCCACAGCTTTCAGACGTATAAACCATCTGTCAGATGTCCAGACCGTCATTTGACCCTTAAAATCTAGAACCCTATTTAGATCTGGTCCAAATCCAGACCATCGTTTGACCCTTAAAATATAGAACCCTATTTAGATCTGGTCCAAAATAGGAATAAACCCTCCTATAATTAGACATCCAATAAAATTACTAGACGTCCTATAATTGCACATCAGACATCCACCTAGAACCCTATTTTGATCCAACAATAGCAAGAACTCTGACCCTTTATATCAGACATTCAAAGTTGTTATCAGACATCTTACCAGTTGTCTAACCCTAAAATTAAATGTCTAATTCTACTATCAGACTCATGATGAGCCTGATCTGATTCTGATTTTGGACTAAATCTTCTTGATATTTACCCCAACAGCTATAAGGCCATTTCCAAGCCTTCTTGAAGGTCCCTAAGGCCTCTCTATATATGAGAGGACCTTCACTTGACAAAACACACACAACAGAGAGAACACTTCCCACAATTCTAGTGATCAAAATGAGAGATAAAGAAGGTGCCCTTGTTAATCCTTGCTATCAAGAGCACCGACCCGTTGTACGAATTCACGCCTACACACTTCCATTTCAGGGAAGATTTCTGGCCTATAGAAGCTTAGGTTTAATCCTTACAATTTAGGCTCTATAGGTTTTGTTACTTGTATGTTGTTTTCTTTGGTGGGGTATTCACATGGTGAATTCCCATCTCCATGAAACAAAATACTCTTCGAGAAGAAGAGTGGTTTGAAATATGCTACCCTCGGGTTAAAGTAGTGTGGTTGTAGTTGAGGTTGTACTACCCTCGTTTAAGTAGTATGTAGTGGATTTGATCAACTCGATCGATCGGGAAATCCTAAGTCAAGAGGCTTAGGTGGTGGTTTTCACCCGAGTTAGATATCCACCTAAAAATACTTGTCTCATTTGTGATGAATGCTATTTGTGTGGTTGGATTGATTTTATTTCTACATATTTTTTATCCTACACTATTCACCCCCCTCTAGTCCACAATTTCATTCTCAAATGGTCCCAGCTCAAATTCTAGAAACACTAAAAACACTTTTTTTCAAAATTTTTCTATTTTTGTAAAAAAAAAATTATACCTTTTTCTAAAACAAAAGACTTTTTTTAGAAGACATTTATTGAAAACAAATTAAAATACACATGCAAATGTGAATGCGAAAAAAAAAAAAGCTAAAATTCTAGGTGTTGGTAGTAAGGGTGCCCTGCGAATCTTACTTGGCCATAAATACAAGATCAAGAGTGATATCAATTGTAAAAAAATATGGCACAAAAAATAATCTCACAATATACACAAAGATTTATAGTGGAAACCCCTACAGGTAAAAACCACTACCTAAGCCTCCCAGCTTAGGATTTTTTCGATTAGGCAATGCTAGTCAATCCACTAATGTACCACTTGGATAAGGGTGGCACAACATCTTATAAACCACTTCTCTTTTACCAACAAAGAGAAGTCACAAATAATGTTGGAAATTCCAACACAAAGAATCCCGACAATGAAAAGAAAGAAATAAATGAAATGCATAAATTAATCCTATGGAACCGTAAGGAATTGAAATATGCATATCGAGTTTTCTTTTCAAAAGTGCAGAGCAACGTGCTTTTGAAGAGCGTAGTAGAATGAGGATGAAAGCACAAGGAAGAATTGAAGTAGAAGCACTTTTTCTCTTTGAAATCTTTTTCAATATGTGTTTTGAAATGAGGAGTGTGGAGCCCTCTTTATAGGTGAAAATGGAGCATATTTTGAATGTTGAGAAAAATCATTCGAACCAAATTGGTCGACCAATTTTCATTTTGATCGATTAATTAACTTAATTGGTTGATCAATTGCTGATTGATCAAATATTTAATTGGTCGATCAATAAGATTTTAACCAACTTCCTAAAAAGGATTGGTTTGATCGATTTGCAAACTTGGTTGGTCGATCAATAACCCTAAAAGTTAGTTTTCAAAGAAATGCGAAAAACTATTTGATTGCTTTAATTTTTTAGGTTACTTACAATGATATCCTAGACTCAAATAAAAAGGAAAATGACACACATCATCAACAATCTGAACTTTATTCAAAAGAGAAGCTTTAATCCGGATGGTCCTGAAATATTAGTGTAGCAATAAACATAATTTTGGTGCATCAAAATAGAAATACTTACAGGTAGAAAATATACAGCATGTATACTACCCCCCCATGCGTAAATTCTTACATGTTCTCATGCATGAAAATAAATATAGACTTATGTACTGAACATAAATTAAGGGTAGAAGTCACTTGGAATAGCATCTGAACATTGTCATTCGACATATCCCAACACCTATAAAATGTAAGGAATAGAAATATGCTATGTATATAAACAAAAAAGAAAAGACTATATACATATGTATAAATGTTGAGTTTAATGCCAATAACTGAGCAAAAAGTCAATCAAAATTCCTCAAGATTTATTGATTCGTCAACAGGAGGAGGTTCATGGGCCAAGAATGGCTTGAGGCGTTGGCCATTCATAGTAGAAACATCCCCAGTTTTTGGGTCTTGAATTTGGACAACCCCATTCGAGTATGGGCGGATCATAATAAATGCGTCAATCCACTTTGATTTTAGTTTCCCCGTGAAGAATTTAAACTTTGAATCAAATAACTAAACTTACTGATTAGGGGTGAAGGTCTTTCTCCAGATGTGACTGATGTGCATATATCTAAATAGCTAAAAATATCTATTAATGCATGTTCTTAGTGTTATATTAGCATCATACATTGTAAATAGTGCATAACATGCATAATCATGCATTTAGGTCAAATTGTACAAAATGTATAGTAATTGTCTCCTTTTATGGCCAAGGATAGGGTGACTTTTAATCGGGGCTATAGACGAAAGATCCAACCATATGGATCTGATCAAGGCAACGATGAGCGTTTAATGACTCCAAGATCACCCTGATCGGACATCCATAGCACTAGATATAGTCCAAGGAAGCTCAGAGACCAAGGGCCAAGATGGTGTCAATCTACACTTCAAACGACAAATCTGACCACACGGATGGGTTCGGATCGACGATCGTAGCCAAACGAAGCGAAAATCGATCAAATCCAACATCCGCAACACCATCTACAACAATAGAAGATGGACGGTCAAGATAACGCCACGTGGCACCATCCCAGCAGCCCAACTGGCCCTCGGATCGCCATTGCACTTCCTCTGTTCAACCAGCCATCAGATTTGGGCTATTGGATCTTGATCCAACGGCCATGAGTGTGCGAACCTCAGTCGTTAACTTGACGCATTGGTGAGCGTAGCGTAGCGGGTGAAAGCGCTACATAGAGGCAAAGGCGCGGGTTCAATCCCCGCTGTGCTTTAAATCAAGGCGTGGGCGTGGAGTGGGCTCAATTGAGTCGTTGGATGGTGAGCAAGTGACGCAAATGCGAGCTACATGGCACACGGATAGGCGTGGATCATGGATGTGCCATCGGACGCGCCATCTAACGCAGGAGGCACGAATGTGAAGGGCTCGCGAGGGCACAATCTGAGCCATGGATCTTTGATCCAACGGCAGCGAACGAGGCCACGTCGACTCTTGAATGGGTGCGCTTAACGCCTGAAGTAGAAGCGACGTGGATGATTTCTAAGCCATCCGATCGCCTGATCGAACGGTTGAGAGCACGCAGACGTGCGTTGGCGTTGAGGCACACAGAAGGTAAGGAGGCAGGCATGCACACGAAGCTGCAGCGATGTGGGGTCTTTAGTGACGCTTTAAGCGTCATTAAAGACCCCACCATTTAATTGCTCCCAATCCTTGCAACTATAAAAGGAGACCCCAATCCTACGAAATTCTCATCCCTTCCTTCACCTCTCTCCCTCTCGAAAGTTCAAGACAAGTTTGTCCCACACCCGGGATGCTACTCTAGAGCCAAATCTAAATTTTCTCGCCCTCGTTCTGAAAGTGGATCCCGTGACGACGACGACGTGCTACCTCGTTCCCGCTTCTTCCTACTTCATCCTCCTTCTTCCCGCTCCATCGTCCATCTTCCAAACATCACTCCATCTTGCTCGTCCTCTATAAGCATTCATCGAGGAGGATAACATCTCTCTCCCTTCTTTTTATCGCTTTCTAGAATAGAATTCCTACTTTTTAATTGTAATCATTTCCCACTTTCTAGTTGTAAAAATAGTATTATTTTATTAAGTGATTGTTCTCTCTTATTGTTTATATCAATTCCATTGTAATTATCTCACTTTCAAATAAAAATACAAAAAAAAATATAATCGTGGATTTAATATCGACGTAGCCTCCCTGTGTTCAACCGAGAATTTCTTTACGAATTTCAGTAAAATTTTATCTCTTGATGGATTACCTCGCAAATCGAACTACAATGACGGGTTTTTCAAATCCAACTTCGATCATGTAGTTCTCCGCTCTCAACATTTTGGCGCCGTTGCCCGGGAGGCAACGATTTTCGATTTTCTTTCCACATTTCACGCACTTTCTTATTTTCTAACTTGCTTTATTTCTTATCTATTGTTTTGCAGGTACCTTAATAGGGAATCTTCAAGCAGTAGATCGAAGTAAAATGCAGTTGAAGACAACTGTAAGTGCTCTCCGTTCTTCCCCCTCCATAGATTCTATTTCACAACATTAATTCAAACCCTAATTAACCTAGGTGTTTGCATAAATCCTAGGGTTAGTTTGGTTGCTTGGATTTCCACTCACATTCATCTTACCCTCATATATTAAAAAAAATTTAATAAAAAGATATTTTTGTGGGGTAAATCACCATACACACTACATACACCCACATTCAAGGCACATAACCTAATTGATTCTTATCTACTCAACTGGATTCTGATCTATGGAACTAGTACATGCAAATCAACATATAAAAGAGTAGAAATCAGTCTAAGTCAATCATTTTGTGTGCCAAACTCAATGGTGCAATTTTGGCCAATTGTTTGAGTTGTTTGGGCCGCACCACTTAATCTAAAATCAACTCACCTAGTAGCTTCCCCTTAGGGTTTTTAATTTAGGTCAATACTAGTCACTCTACATTACTTTTTGATTTCAAAAGGAAAAAGAACTTTACCCATGCTTGAAAATCAGGTTTGCCCTGAAACTTGATTGAATTAAATCTAATTTCAAACCCTAAAAGCTACTTAAGCTAGATTTGAACCTTAAAATCCACTCATCAAAAATAATCTTGCTTAAAAACCCTAGTTGTGCATGCACTCACACATATTCAATTGATCATTAAGGGTACAACCCATCTTAAGGGCCTACCACATTCCATAAAGCACTACAATCCCAGGCCTAAATAAAATCAAGTAGACGGTGGCCTTAAGGACTGATTCGCTTTTCGAGGCCCAGTCTGAGATTGTTTACGATTAACCTACTTATACCAATCAATCTGATGTCTAGCCAGGGGAGTAGCGTCAAACGACCGCGGCTAGGGGATACACTTGGAACTGGAGGCGCAAGCCGAAGGAAGAACCTTCTCCCCAGTCCCTCTTTCTAACTGGTTGGATTAATTGGACGCAAGTAGAGTAAATCATCTATAATCTTGGTGGCGGTCGCGTTTCTTGCTCTTGGCAATGTTATAGTATATTACAAAAAATGGTCATCAGTTTACAATTTATTACTCGGAATTAAAAGTTTCTCAAGGTCGAACTCAGGGAGCACATGTCATTCTAGCAACGTAAAGGTTCACAATTTTGTTACAAAAAGAATAAGAGATAGAGAGAGTGAGCAAAAGTTCTCTTTTTCTTGGCTTCTTCTTCTTCCCTCTTCTCTTCTTCAGTCTACCTTCTTCTTTCTTCTTCTTTTCTTTACTGCGGTTCTTCTTCTTTCTTTCTTTTCTCTGCTGCTGCCTCTTCTTCTTTCTTCTTTCTCCAGCATTTTCTTCTTTCTTCAGCAGCTTCGTCCTTCTTCTTTTCTTTTTCTTCTCTTCTTCCTTTTCCCTGATCCGGACGTCTGATTCTTCGAGTCGGATGCCTTATTGGCGTTGTTGCTACAGTGCCTCCTTCTTCTCTTCTTTTCTTCTTCAGCTTCTTCCTCTTCTTTTTACTGCGGTTTCTCCTTCACCTTCTTTTTCTCTGCTGCGGGAGCTCTGCGGCTAAGTCCTCGCCGCTCGCTCTTCCTCTTCTTTTTCCTCACCTGTTCCCTGCACACACGCGACGCAAAACCTACCCCTACCCTTTCCCATGTCTCTCTCTCTCTCTAAATCTCTCTTTGGTACGCTCTTCCAGAGCTGAGTAATCGGGTCGGGTCGTGTGCCCGAGTCCAGGTGCACCGGCGTGGGTGTGGTGCGCGAGGAGTGCTCAAGAGTGGTGGTAGTCGGGTCGCGGGCCAGATCCGCATGGGCGGTGCCGCGGACGAGACCCGGTGAATAGGTGAGGGACCTCACCCTAATGTTATTGGAGGCAACTAGCCTAGAGAACTTTTTCCTCTTATGTGTGGGTGCACACCCACACACTTCCGAGGTGGGACTAAAGTCCCACCTTTGTTCTCGGGTGTCTGTGAGAGGAAGAGTCCGTCTAATTGGGGCAGCGGCGGAGGACTGTGATCCCAATTGAAGTCCTGAGTGCATGCGTGAAACCCTTCCGCGCGACCTAGGTTGCAGACCTAGAGCTGAAGAGGCTTGGAGCTGCTTGTAAGCTTGCTCCAAGCTTCCCGTCAATGGCGGCGAGGGTGCAAGACTTGAAACCACCAGTACGGCCTCGTAGCCCTGTGAGAATACTTGGTGAGCTTCGCCAAAGCACGGCGAAGACAGTGTGGGGGTCGGCGCGGCGTGGGGAGGCTGGAGTGCGTGTGCCTAGGGCACACTGTGTGTGTGAGTGGGTGTGTTCGGGGGGCGTTTTGGAGGTGCGGCGTGGTGAATGGAGGCGGATTTAGTGTTAGTGAGGTGTCGCGGTGCTTAATGGGTGGTTGGCGAGGCGGATGGAGGCGTGGAGCGGCGGAAATGCCTTGCTACCAAGTGGCCGGAGATGGAGAAGGTGGTGATGGACAATGGTGGTCGGTGGGTGGAAATAGCAAATTAAGAAGGGGGAAATAATAGAGAGAGGAAGGGGAAAGGTTTCACCTACTTAACTGACGAAAAGGGGGGAAGGAGGCACTTGGCGCGTGCCTACCGACGCTGGAGACGAAGGTGCCCAGAGGGGGGTAATGGCGACGAGGAGGGGGTCTGGAAGGCGCCAGCTGGTGCAGCTTGGCACGGGAGGACGAGGCGGAGTGAACACAAAAGCGATGTAGGGAAGGAGAAAGGGCCGCTGGAGACTGCGGGCGCTTGACCGTAGGAGGAGGAGATGAGGTTGGGGGGAATTCCTTGGCCAAATAAGGCTTGACCCAATTAGCAGCCCCAGCCACTTCTTATAAAGGTGCTGGCGAGGAGAGGATCTCGACGGGGCGACGTGGGGAGCTCGCCGGAGAATGGCCGGAGAGCAGACCCATTCCTCTCGTGCGTTCGCACGAGAGGCATGGGCAGCTGCAAGGCAAGGGGGAGGGTCCCTGTGAAAGAGGACGACGCAGGGAATCCCCCTTTCGTTCCTAAGAGTGGCCCCCATACCCTATGCGGTGCCATCCTCCGCGCAAGGTCGCCGGAGGTATGGGCAGCTGCGTGGGGTGGAAGAGGGACCATTCTGCAAAGAACTAAAGAGTAGCTGGGGGGCAAAATGCAAGGGTTTAGAAAGATAAGGTCGAAAAGTAATTCAAGAGGACCAATTTGTAAAGTAGGTCAAGATGGCCTTCCCTTAGGTGCAAATTTTGGTATAAACCTAATTTGGACCTAAGGAATCTAATGGTGAAGTTTGATTTTTGGTTTGACCACGTTTGATAGGTCAATTTACACAAAAACCCAAATTAGGTCAAAAATTAGGTATGATTCTCAATTTGTAATACTTTTTTGATATGTAATACAATACCCTCCAGATTGCTATTAGTCTACGATAGCAGTCCTCACTATTTCAAAAAAAAAAAAATTAGGTATGGTTCTGAATTTAGGTCAAGATAGGTTCCAAAGGCCAAATTGAAGATTCTAAACCCTAGGAAATATTTTTCCATGAATTTTAGGGGGTTTAGTTGATTTTTATCCTACCTGAAACCTCGTGAATTAAAGCGGATTTGTTTCAGGGTTACAAAATGTCATTTAATCCCTAAAAGTTGCTATAACCCTTTTCGAATCAGGTCATCCCACTTTCTTTCTTATTAAGCCCATTTGAGCTGTGTTTAGACCCTTAGACACCCCGTCTGTGTACTGCATTGGTAAAATTGCAGTTTTACCCCTTGTGAATTATTTTATTCTTAAATTTAGAATTCTCTAATTTAGGCTTTTCCTTAGATTTTGTAGGAGCTTTTGTATAATTATTTGGATCAAAATGTGCTAGTTAGGGTTCATGATGAGGCTCTCATCATACCCCCATGCTAGATTCTGAGAGTCTATAGAGCCTCAGGCTACCCCACTTAATGATAGGCTTGTTTTGTTGTGCTGCAAGGTTCTTATCTCCAGTCCTTCCAACCTCTTCCTAGTTTATGCTGGGAAGGAGGTCATTGAATCCTCGATTGGAAGGACCACTAGAGTATTCTAGGAGGCATAGATTGGATTTTGGCCAAATTAATCCCATGGCCGATCAACAACCTCCTCTGCCTCAGAATCCATAATAGGAGGTGTTTCAAAGGCAACTGGAACAAATGCAAAGAATGTAAGAATGGTTCCAGAGAATGCAGGGTGCTCATCCCTTGAAGGATTTTTATGATCCTTCAAATTACGAGGAACGTCTCGGCGTCCAGATTCCTACCGGAGACATAGAAATCAAGCCCCAAGTGTTAAGCCTGATCAAACATTTTCATGGGCTTGGCTCTGAAGACTCGTTTCAGCACTTGGAGGACTTGACCACTTTGGTCCAAACCACCAAGGCGCGAAATGTAAATGAAGAGCAGATGATCATAAGGCTCTTTCCCCACTCTCTTAGGGATGAAGCTGATCATTGTTATAGGACCATAGGAAGGCCAATTGCAACATGGAATGATCTAACATCGGTTTGCTTGAAGAAATTCTTCCCTGTCGAACGTACCAATGCTCTGAGATGGGCAATTACTACCTTCACCCAGTGGCTGGGGGAGCAGTTTCATGTTTCCTGGGAGCGATTCCAGGACTTACTGTGGAGGTGTCCACACCACGAGGTGCCGAAATGGCAGCTCATGCAGATCTTCTACCACGGATTGACTGAGCAACTCAGAAATCACGTGGATGCTTCTTGCAGAGGTAATTTCCTCAACAAAGTTGCAGATAGTGTGGATGATTTGTTTGAGGAGATGAGTGAAAATTCAATCAATCATGGCTCCATGGATACTTTTAACCGGTTCCAACATCTCAGATCGAATGTTAATGAAGTCCACGACTCTCATTCATTTGATATGGAATTGATTTGCAATAAACTAGATAAGGTGGACTTGGTTACTAAAAGGATGGAGGAGTGGATGGCTGGAAACTCAATGAACAATTCTTGATCTGCTCAATCCCAGAATTCGAGATTCCATTCGTCGCGAGCTCCTTCTGGATGGGAGTTCGTGAATCAACTTGATGCGGCTCAATCTGTGAGCCAGCATTATTCGGAACCCCACAGGTTCCAACTGGGGTCGTTGATCCCAGTTCCTCTGATCCCTCCCTTTCTTTCTCTCCATCCTCACCCTATGAAGATGTCTATGCTGTACAGGAGAACATTAGGTCCAACCCTTACTCCAATGCTTACAATCCGGGTTCGAGGAACCACCCTAACTTCTCTTGGAAAAACCCAGGGCAACAGACCTAATTCCGACCTAGCAATTATCCTCCGCAAAGACCAATGGGTCAGGGTCATGTTTACACTCAGCTACCCCCGAATCAGGTCAATCAGCCAGCTTGGAATGCCTGTCAACCCGTAGGGTAGGCTGATTTGAACTGACAGATGGTAGAAATGCAAGGATTTATGCTCTAGCTTATGCAGCAAATAAAAACTTCGCTAGACAACTTGCAAACTAGATTCATGGCCAATTCTCGTCAACCTGGATCTCTGCCATCTCAACCCGTACCTAACTCGCGTAATATCCAGAATCCAGGTAATTAAGCCCAAGGGTACGGGGATCAGAGGGACTCACACGCATATGCTCAGGTGGTTGAGCAGGGTCCTTCCTCTTCTGCTTCTTCTTCAAATCAAAGGTTTCTGGCTAATGAAGCCCCTCCAAACTTTCCTAACCCTCCCCAAGACCCAAACCCGTATGCATCTGCTAATTCTGTTACCTTGAGGAGTGGAAAACAAACTCAGGATCCACAACCACATTGTTCTGATCTATCAAATCCTGGAGAGCCTGAGGAGAGAAAGGAGAATTCTGAAGAAGAAATCAAGGCTCAGGAACATAATTCCAAAGATCTAACTCATGTTCCTTTTCCTAAGGCCTTGATTAAACCTAGGAAGAGGAAGCCTGTTGATAGTAACGAGGAGCTCTTGAATATATTCAAGAATGTCGAGATCAATATCCCGCTCCCTGACGCTATCAAACACATACTGGCTTACGCTAAATTTTTAGAGGATTTTTGCACACAGAAGCGTAAGTCGAGGGAATCTGTTCCGAGGAAGGTGGTATTCTTCGAGCAGACTAGTTCTGTTATCCTGCATCACCTTCCTTAGAGAAAGAGAGATCCAAGTGCTCCTTTGATTTCTTGTGTCATCGAAGATTACACCTTTGATAGAGCACTTCTAGATCTAGGTGCATCTATTAACCTAATTCTGACTTCTCTTTACGAGAAGTTCGGATTAGGTGAACTTCGGCCGACTTCAGTAATGCTGCAGTTAGTGGATCGTTCGGTCACAAATCTGTGAGGTGTTATTGAAGATGTTATTGTCAAGGTTAAGGATTTCTATTTTCTTATAGATTTTCTTGTCCTTGACATGGATATACTTGAGAAGTTAAGGAACACACCCATCATTCTGGGGCATCCGTTCTTGGCTACCGCTAAGGCTAATATCAATTATGAGAGTGGTAGCATGGAAATTACCTTTGGAGATCATAAATTGAAATTGGATATTTTTAAGGCGATTAACAAATTTGAGGATTGTGGATTTATAGAGGAACTTGAGGAAGACAAGTTGAACATTGAAACATCTATGGCAGTTTTTGCAATCGAAAGTTCCTCCTGTTGTGATGGATCTAACCCGCAATCCTCTATGGCAAACCCACCACATTTTGAAGAGGTTATTGATTTTGTTCACTTTCAACCTCTTCCTCTTGATGAATCTTCATCAGCATCATCCTTACCTTCAATCCTAAACCCGCCCCAGCTCGAACTGAAACCATTGCCTGAGAATTTGAAATATCAATTTTTAGGACCTCAAAAGATGCTCTCTATGATTATCAGTGTTAGATTAACTATGGAGCAGGAGATTAAATTGATCAAGGTCTTAAAAGAACACAAGGAGGCAATTGGTTGGACCATTCATGACCATAGGGGGATTGAGCCATCTAACTGCAATCATAGAATATTCTTGGAAGATGGATCTCGCCCTTCTTGCCAAATGCAGAGGAGATTAAACCCTAATATGTGAGAACTGGTCAAGAAGGAAATTATCAAGTGGCTCGATGCAGGAATCATTTATCCGATCTCTGATAGTCCTTGGGTAAGTCCCGTGCAAATTGTTCCCAAGAAAGCTAGGATTACCGTTGTGACTAACGAGAAAAGAGAATCTATCACAACTCGTTCAGCTTCCTCTTGGAGGGTTTGTATTGATTACAGGAAGCTGAACACAGCCATGAAAAAGGATCATTTCCCTTTTCCCTTTATCAATAAAATCCTAGAAAGACTAGCCAGATAGAAGTACTTTTGTTTCCTAGATGGTTACTTGGGATACAATCAAGTCCCTATCCATCCCGAGGATCAGGAAAAAATGACTTTCACCTGTCCCTACGGAACCTTTACTTTCCGAAGGATGCCATTTGGCTTATGCAATGCACCCGTGACTTTTCAAAGGTGTATTCTTGGCTTATGCTAGCCATATTCTCTGACATGGTGGGAGAGTTTATGGAAGTCTTCATGGATGATTTCTCTATTTTCAGAGAATCATTTGTTTCTTACCTGGCTAATCTTGAAATGTTTCTTAAAAGATGCATCAAAATAAGACTGGTCCTTAGCTGGGAAAAGAGTCATTTCATGACACAAGAAGGCATCGTCTTGGGTCATGTAATCTCTGAAAGGGGAATCGAAGTTGACAAAGCTAAGGTTGATGCTATCTCTAAACTTCCTCCTCCCACATATGTCAAACTAATTCGATCATTTCTTGGTCATGTGGAGTTCTATAGGAGGTTCATCAAGGACTTCTCTAAGATTACTCACGCTCTGAGCAATCTTCTCGCCGAGGATATGCCGTTTGATTTCAACGAATCATGCCATAAAGCATTTGACTTTCTTAAAATGGTAGTCACTTGTGCTCTGGTGTTGCAACCACTAGTTTGGACAGCCCCATTTGAGATCATGACTGATGCTTCTGATTACGTGGTCGGGGTTGTTTTGGGTCAGAAGATTGACAGGAAGCCCTCTGTCATTTACTACGCTAGCAAAACTCTGGACGAGGCCCAAAGGAATTACACTGTTACTGAGAAGGAATTGCTAGCTGTAGTATTTGCTTTGGAGAAATTAAGGGCTTATCTCTTAGGGTCTCATGTCATAATATATACCGACCACTCGACCTTGAGACATCTCTTGGCCAAAAAGGATGCCAAACCCCAGGTTATTCGATGGATTCTTCTGCTTCAAGAATTCGATCTTGAAATTAAAGATAAATCTGGGGCACAGAATGTAGTGACGGATCATCTTTCGAGACTTCTGAGTGATTCTTCTCGTCTGGATATTCTGATTGTTGATACTTTTCCGGAAGAGACTATCCTTGCAGTATCAGGTGTCCAAACTCCGTGGTTTGCAGACATCGTAAATTATTTGGCCGTTGGTCAAATCCCTCAGGATTGGACCAAGCAACAACGAGATAGACTCAAATCTACAGCCAAATATTACTTTTGGGAGGACCCTGAGCTGTACTGCATCAGCTCTAATCAGATTATTCATCGATGTGTTCTGGAGAATGAATTCAAAAGTATACTCGAGTTCTGCCATGCATCTACGTGTGGTGGACATTTCTCCGAGAAAAAGACGGCTGCAAAGATTTTGCAATCTGGATTCTATTTCCCATCTTTATTCAAGGATGCCTAGGAATTCTCAAGGTCGTGTTCTCGATGCCAGGAACTTGGAAGCATAACCAAGAGAGACATGATGCCTCTAAACCTGATTCTTCCCGTCGAAATCTTCGACGCTTGGGGCATCGATTTCATGGGACCCTTCCTCCCTTTCATTTGGACACCAGTACATTCTCGTCGCTGTTGATTACGTGTCCAAGTGGATCGAGGCTATCCCCACCCGAACAATGACCACAAGGTGGTCATTGATTTTGTCAAGAAGAACATCTTTAGTCGGTTCGAGATTCTGAGGGCCATCATTAGCGATGGTGGTACTCACTTCACTAATGCCCAGTTCCGTAATTTACTAGCAAAATACGGGGTAAATCACAAAATCTTCACACCTTACCATCCCCAGACGAATGGATAGGTCGAGATCTCCAATCGGGAGATCAAGAATATTCTTCAAAAAATGGTTAGGCCTGATCGTAAAGACTGGACTCAAAAGCTTGAGGACGCTCTTTGGGCCTACTGTACGGCATACAAAATGCCTATCAGCATGTCACCATTTCGTCTGGTATATGGAAAGGCATGCCATTTACCAGTAGAAATTGAACATAGGGCATTCTGGGCAATCAAGTAGTGTAATCTAGATTTGAGTTTAGCCGGAAAGACCAGGAAACTCTAACTATCTGAGTTGGAGGAGCTTAGAAACGACGCGTACAAGAATGCCAAGATCTACAAGGCTCGGACCAAAGCTCTTCATGACCAATTGATATCCCGCAAGAGTTTTGAGCCGAACCAGAAGGTCTAGCTCTTTGATTCTCGAATTAAGCTCTTTCCCGGCAAACTTAGGTCAAAATGGAATGGCCCGTTCATCATCGATCAGATATTTCCAAACGGGGTCGTTCAAATCTCTGACCCGAAGATGGGTAATTCATTTAAAGTCAACGGTCAACGTCTGAAGCCTTTTATTGGTCGTATTGTTCTAGAACCCATCTCTGACACGATTACTCTAATCACATTGTGATTTCTTTGGCTGGACTTCGCCTAGCTGATGGCATTAAACTCAGCAGTTGTACAATCTGACTCAGAGCTGACTCAAGCATCATATTCAAGTGATATCTTCTACATTCTATCCTTCCTTTCATGTCTTTTATTCTCAATGCGGACATTGCATCAGCTAGGCATGGGAGGGTGGATTCATTTCTAAATCAATTTTTCAGCTCTGTGGAATTCTTGTAAATTCTACTTGTTTTCTTATATATATATAAATTAAATTAGGAAAGAATACTTGGGTATTAGGACTTTTCAAACTTAGGAAATATTACAGTAGGATTTGAACACTAAGACCCTTCAGGTCTTTGGGGTTAATAGGCCCGAATATCCACTAAAATGTGGATTTGTTTTTCGAGTCCTCGCCATCATGAATTCTATTATAATTTATTAAATAAGTTTGGGTGATAAGTACACGACTTATCAATCCGCCTTCTAATTTGGTGGAACTTTAAGTCTAAGCATCCACATAATATTTGCACTGACTCGTTGTTCGACGGTTTTAAAGGAAATTGGGTAGCTAATGAACCTTTTAGGGTGGTATGGCTGGCAAGTTATCGTCGATAGCAGCCCATAAGTAGATTGTCTAGAGCCCAGCCATTGGACCATTCTTTTCCTACTGCCTTTAGGTAAATCTTAGACCAAGAAAGCCACCTACTTAAAAAAAAAAAAGAAAGTCCAAAAAGAAAAAAAAGAAAAGAAAAAGAAAAAGAAAAGGAGAAAAAGGAACAAAGAAAAACAAAAGAAATAAGCCACACTTCACCGCACGAGTATAGCTGGCAAGTTATCGTGGGTAACAGTCCATTGGTAGGTTGTCCAGAACCCAGCTCAAGAAATGCACGTTTAATTCCTAAAACACTTAGGAAGAAGAAGAGAAGTAGAATAAGCCAGGGAGATATACACTGGATGCACCCTTCTATTGACCGCATAAAAAGAAAAGTAGAGGGAAAGCTACCGGTTGTATAGATACACATTTAGGCAGAATTCTTTTTAAGGTCACCTAAGAGCGTAGAAATCCGAAGTCCGTTCTAATTGCCGATCAAAGAGTCTATCACATTCACAAAAAAATGCTTAGAACTTAGGGTTCTCATCAAGTTTCAGGTGGGTTTAGTGGCCGTAGAAATCTGATGTGTAACCCTAAACTCAAAAATCCAAAAAAAAATTAGAAAAGAAGAAAAAGGAGAAAAAGAGATCCTTCTTTGAATAAGGCGAGGGCTTGAGGCGGTCTGCATTTTGGCAGATACCCGGGTGCTATTGTGTCTTTGAAAGTTTAGGTCCTGAGTAAAAATTTCTTAACATTGAAAATCACTTTTGCTCGAGTAATCCAATCCTAATACTTTTATAAATAGCATATAGTTTTTGCTAGGGACTAGCAAAAGATATGCATGAGGGTGTGATGTGCATACATCTAAATAGCCAAAAATGTCTATTAATGCATGTTCTTAGTGTTATATTAGCATCATGCATTGTAAATAGTGCATAGCATTTATAATCATGTATTTAGGTCAAATTGTACAAAATGTATAGTAATTGTCTCATTTTATGGCCAGGGATAGGGTGACTTTTAATCGGGGCTTTAGATGGAAGATCCAACCATACGGATCTGATCAGGGTGACAACGGAAGTTCAATGACTCCAAGATCGCCCTGATCAGACATCTGTAGCACCAGATATAGTCCGAGGAAGCTCAGAGACCAAGGGCCAAGATGGTGTCAATCTACACTTCAGACGGAAAATCTGATCACACGGATCGGTTCGGATCAACGATCGTAGCCAAACGGCGTGAAAGTTGGTCCAATCCAACATCCGCAGCACCATCTACAACACATAGAAGATGGATAGCTAAGATGGTGCCACATGGTGCCATCCCAGCCACCCAACTGGCCCTTGGATCACCGTTGCACTTCCTCTCTTCAACCAGCTATCATATCAGGGCCATTGGATCTTAATCCAACGGCCATGAGTGTGCGAACCTCAGTCATTAACTTGACGCATTGGCGAGCATAGTGCAACGAGCGAAGGCGTTACGTAGAGGCAAAGGTGTGGGTTCGATCCCCGCTGTGCTTCAAATAAAGGTGTGGATGTGGAGTGGACTCAATTGAGTCGTTGGATGGTGAGTGGGCGACGCAGATGCCAGCTACATGGCTACACGGATAGGCGTGGATCGTGGACGTGCCATCGGACGCACCATCTGACGCGAGAGGTGCGAATGTGAAGGGCTCGCGAGTGCACAATCTGAGCCGTGGATCTTCGATCCAACGGCAGTGAACAAGGCCACGTTGCCTCTTGAAAGGGCACGCTTAACACCTGAAGCAGAAGCGGCATGGATGATTTCTAAGCAGTCCAATCGCCTAATCGGACAGCTGAGAACACGTAGACATGCGTTGGCATTGAGGCACGTAGAAGGCAAGGAGGCGAGCGTGCGCGTGAAGCTACGGCGATGTGGGGTCTTTAGTAACGCTTAAATCCGTCACTAAAGACCCCCTCATCTAATGTTTTGACTATGTAATGACCAAATTGCCCCCAATCCTTGCAACTATAAAAGGAGACCCCTACCCTACGAAATTCTCATCCCTTCCTTCACCTCTCTCTCTCTCCAAAGCTCAAGAGAAGCTTGTCCCACACCTGGGATGCTACTCTAGAGCCAAATCTAAGTTTTCTCTCCCTTATTCTGGAAGTGGATCCTGCGACGACGAAGACGTGCTGCCTCATTCGTGCTTCTTCTTGCTTCGTCCTCCTTCCTGCTCTGTCCTCCGTCTTCCAAGCATCGCTCCGTCTGGCTCATCCTCCAAGCATTCGTCGAGGAGGATAACATCTCTCTCCCTTCTTTTTATCACTTTCTAGAATAGAATTTCCCACTTTCTAGTTGTAATCATTTTCTGCTTTCTAGTTGTAAAAACATTATTATTTTATCAAGTGATTGTTCTCTCCTCTATTTCTCTCTCTCTTATTGTTTATATCAATTCCATTGTAATTATCATGCTTTCAAACAAAAATACAAAAAAAAATATAATCACAGATTTAAGATCGACGTAGCCTCCCTGTATTCGACCCTGAATTTCTTTACAAATTTCGGTAAAATTTTATCTGTTGACAGATTACTTCGCAAATCGAACCGCAACGACTGGTTTTTCAAATCCAACTTCGATTGCGTAGCTCTCCGCTCTCAATAGTGATGATCACGATAGGCCTTTGTTTTGTCCTTGTAGATTTTGCATTCTCATTAGACTCCCATCGGATTTCTTTGAGTTCACTGAGCTAGAGTTTACTCTCATGACCTCCTACATCAAGGTTGAAATTACACTTCTACATTGCCCGAAAGGTGTGGTGTTCCCGCTCAACCGGAAGGTGACAAACCTTTCCATTCACCATTCTATATGGTGACATTCCTAGTGGTGCCTTATACACGGTCCAATATGGCCAAAGTGCATCAATTAATCAATCAGACCAATCCTTCCGATCGAGTCTAACCGTCTTTTGCAAAATAAGCTTGATTTACAGTTAAACACTTCAACTTACCCATTCATTTGTGGATGATATAGGGTTGAAATGCGATGGTTCACCCCATATTTCTTCAATACTGCTTTGAATTGGGCATGAATAAAGTGACTGCCCTCGTCACTAATCAACGCATGGGGAACACCAAATCTCACAAAGATGTATTATCGAACGAAGGAAATAACAATCTTGTGCTCAACACATCTTGCCGAGATGGCTTCAACCCAATTCGAGACAATCAACTACAAGAAGTATGTACTCGAAACCATGCGAGTTGGGAAAAGGGCCCATAAAGTTGATGCCCCAAGCATTAAAGACTTCCATGACTAGGATAGGTTGGAGAGGCATCATGTCTCACTTGGTCATGGAACCCGTTGACTGCCATCTCTTGCAATTCTTGGCGAAATTGTGAACATCTCTAGAAATAGTTGGCCAGAAGAAACTCAATTGCCAAAACTTTGCAGCGGTCTTCCTACCTGAAAAATGGCCACCACAAACCTCGTTGTGGAAAAAAGAAAGTGCACTATAAATCTCAAAATATAGGATGCACCTCTTGATTACTTGATCAGATCCTAATCGAAATAGCAGGAAGTAGTCCCAAAAATAGTATTTGGCTTCAGACAACAATTTGAGCTTCTGATCTTTGGATAATCCCGAAGGCATATTACCACTGGCAAGGTAGTTCGTGATATCCACGTACCAGGGAAGATTCGATGAATCTATACCCAATAATGATTCATTCGAGAAATTTTCTAAGATAGGGAAGAGCAAGGGATGTGGGCTTGGTCAAGATGAGATAGGTGATCAGCCACCACATTCTATGCTCCAACCTTGTCACGAATCTTAATATCAAATTCTTATAGCAGAAGGATCCATCTAATCAGTTGTGGTTTTGCATCCTTCTCTGCTAACAAGTGTTGGAGGGTTGAATGATCAGTATATACAATAACTTTTGACGCTAACAAATAAGATCAAAATTTCTCCAACCTAAATATTATAGCTAGCAGTTCTTTTCTAGTAACTATGTAGTTGTGTTGAGCCTCATTCTGTATCTTGCTAACATAATAAATAACAAGAGGATGACATTCACGATGTTGGCCTAATGCAGATCCAACTGTAAAGTCAAGGGCATCATACATGATCTTAAAATCAAGAGGCTGGTCAAGTGGCTGGAGAATAGGGGAGTTGAATTCATCCTTTCGTAAAGTCTCAAAAGTGCTATGACAAGATGAATAAAAATTAAATGGGACATCGGCTACAAGGAGATTTGTCCAGGGGCAAGCAATTTTTGAAAAATATTTAATGAATCTCCTGTAAAACCCCACTTGTCCCAAGAAGGGCCTAATCTACTTGATTGACCTAGGTGGAGGTAAACAAGAAATAATATCAGATTTTTCCTGGTTGATTTCTAAACCATCTTCTGAGGTCCTATGACCAGCACTATGCCATCCCTCACCATGAAATGGCTTTCCTCCCAATAGAGTACTAGGTTGACTTCTATGCATCTGACGTGTGCTCGTGCATGTGTGCTAAGAAGTGTCGTTATAGTCGCACTTGCAACATCGATTTTAAAGTAAAGAAACGGAGGTGAATCCGAGTGTCGATCTCAGGGAGGCATGAAAATCGGATTTTTCTTATCACTTGTTGTCACGGAAATTGCGAAGTTTTGCTTGCGAAAGGTGTGATTGAAAAGTGAGAGAGAGATAGAGAGAGAGGGAGAGATTAGGGTTAGAGTTATTTCTTGCTTGATCATGCAACTTAAACAGGAAATAAAGTAAACACTGAACGGAAAGTAACTTCATTCATCATGCAGCTTTAGTTCACAGCTTACAACATTAAATACATGCCCAAACAAAAGTAAAGGAAAGCTTAAAAGAGAGGAAGAGAGAGAGAGAGGGGGAGAGCGGTGAGGCAGCCACGGCGGTGGAGAAGGCTCCGTCGGCGGCTCGTCGTCTCCGACGATTACAAGAGGGCCTAAAGCTAGCTAAGAGAGGGGTAGAGTAGTTGCAAGGGAAGTGAATGCCTTGAATGAGTGGTTGTAGGGGGTTTAAATAGGGAGAAGGTCTTTCTAAAAGAAGAAGGGGTTTTAGCGATGTCCGGGACGTCACTAAAACCCTTCCAAAAGTGTCGGTGAAGCCCTCCAGCTCGCCGGTCACACGCCCGCGCTGTTCTTCTTCGCGCTTGATCCGTGGCCGCTGCATGAGAGCGGTCCGATCAAAGATCGGATGGCTGAGATCCTCCCTTGGGTGCGCTTGGATCGCGCCTTGGGCACACGTGCGTGCTGGTGTCGTCGCCCGACGTGCGCGCGTGTGTGGGCCCTCGCTGTCTGAGGGCGCACTGCGTGGCGCGATCTCGGCCGCCCGCTGCTGATCGGGTGGCCCAATTTTGCCGCATGCCTCTCCATCTTCGATTTTTCACCCCATGCGGCTCGAACCTGTGCCACGTGCGTGCGGGCGTGCGCGCAAATCGCTACGCCATGCCCGCTACTTTGTCTCGGCGATAGCGGCGGGCGCGTGGTTCTCAGCCGTCCGATCGAAGATCGATGGCCGAGATTTGATCCCAACTGAAGGAGGAAGTGGCGCACGGTGAGTGGGGGTGACGTGGTGCAACGAGGGCCATTGATCATCAGATCAACGGTCAGAACTTCTTGGGCCCATTGTAGGAGCTTCGGATGTTGGATTTGGCTGATCTTGAGTCCGTTGGACTCCGTTCGTCATTTTGAGTCCATCCGTGCGGTCCGATTGCTCATCTGAGGCCTAATTTGACAAGTGCTTACACAAATGGCCATTAATACAGTTTTATAAGCAATCTTGGTATATGATGCATTCAATGCTCCTATTCTACTTATGTTGTACCTTTTATTCTTAAGATGGGCCCTATTTAATAGAATTATCACCCCCATATGCAATGTTATCATACCCCCATGCTTACTCCTTGCTAGTCCCTAGTAAGGTTTATTCTAGCCTTTATTTTCTTTCAGAATTTAAGAAGTAATTGCTTAGACACTTCGTCACTTGTCAATAGGAGGAATATACTAAGATCTTAATCTACAAAGACTAAGCAGTGCCCGGGTGTCTGCCAAAATACGAATCGCCCGAATCCTTGCTTTAACGTATATAACTATACATATGTATATGCATATATATATTTTTTAGAATTTTTTTCGGAATTCAGCGTGGGTTGGTAACTTTTTTACGGCTACCCAACCCACCCAAAACTCAGTCAAAACCCTAAGTGCTAAGCATCTTGGTGTGAAGATTGTGATAGACTCACTCAACGGTAATTTAGACAGACTTCGGGTTTCTACTCCCCTAGGTGACCGGAAGAGGAAATATATTTGCCTGAAGGTGTATTTGTTCGATTGGTAGCTTTCTCCCTATGTTTGTTTTAATTGGGGTCAACACAAGGATTTTTCCAATGTATATCTCCCCGGCTTGTACTACTTCCTCGCTTCTTCCTTAAGTGTTTTGGTTCTTTTTATGTAGTTATTGAGCTGGGTTCTGGACAACCGACCAATGGGCTATTACCCACGATCACTTGCCAGCCATACTCGTGCGGTGAAGTGGTTTATTTTCTTTTCTTCTCCCTTTTTTTTTTTCATAGGTAGCTTCCCTGATCTCAAATGTACCTAGAGGCAATGAAGAAGAAATGGTCCCGTGGCTGGGTTCTGGATAACCTGCCAATGGGTTGTTACCCACGATAACTTGCCAACCATACCACCTTAGAGAGTTCATTAGCTACCCAATTTCTGTCAAAATCTTCGAGGAGTGAGTGTGCAAAAAATGTGTGCAGATGCTTAGACTCAAAGTTTTTCTGAGTTAGAGGGTGAGTTGATAAGTCATATACTTATCACCTTATTTAGTAGGTGGATTGGAATAGTTTAAGGTTGCAAGGATTCGAAGCTAAATCCATATTTTATCGGACACCAGGGCTGATTAAGCCTGAAGGCCTGAAAAGTCTAAGTGTTTAAGTTCTTTTTGTATTATTTTCCACTATTGACAAGTTTCTAATGCCTAAGTTCCTTCCTAAATTCATTCTTTTTTTTTATTTTATGCAATTTACCACCCCCCCATGCTTAAGTTGGACAATGCCCTCATTGGCAAATACATGGATGCATAGGGGTTCAAAAAGATAATACCTGAGTGACGTAAAATACCAGATCAGTCTGAATCCTCTGGGTTGCCTCCCAGGAAGCGCAGAGTTTAACGCCTCCAACTGGGCAGTGCTTCGTGTCATCCCTCAACGAGGGTGACACTCTCCTTTGGGGGAACCTAGGCTAGGAAGTGCTTTAATCTTTGACCATTAACTGTAAAAGTGTGCCCAGTGTTAGGATCAGCGATTTCAACCGCCCCATTAGAGTAAGGCTTAACCACCCGAAATGGTCCTGTCCATTTGGACCTGAGTTCCCCGGGAAGAGTTTTAGGCGGGCGTCAAACAGCTAGACTTGCTGGTTAGGCTCAAAGGTTTTTCTATGAATGAGTCGGTTGTGGATGGCTTTCATTTTCTCCTTATATAGTCGACTATTTTCAAAAGCACCCCGACGAATTTCTTCGAGCTCAGATAATTGGAGCATCCTCTGTGCACCGGCTAACTGGGAATCCATGTTACATTGCTTGACAGCCTAGTAAGCCCGATGTTCCAATTCGACAAGAAGATGGCAGGCTTTGCCAAAGACCAGGCGATAAGGCGACATGCCTATCGGGGTCTTGAAAGCGGTCCTGTATGCCCACAGGGCATCATCTAGTCGTGTGGACCAGTCTTTCCTATTAGGTCTCACAGTCTTCTGTAAAATGTTCTTGATTTGTCTATTTGAGACCTCGGTCTGCCCATTTGTTTGTGGATGATACGGGGTAGCAATGCGGTGGTTCACCCCGTATTTTATAAGTAGGGCAAGAAATTAGGAATGGATAAAATGGCTTCCACCATCACTGATCATGGCCTTGGGTATTCCAAATCGGGAAAAGATGTTCTGCTTAACAAAGTCCTTGACAGTCCTGTGATCGCATCGGCGGGTGGCGACGGCTTCAATCCATTTAGAAACATAGTCTACTAAGAGTAGGATGTACTCAAAGCTGTTGGATGGTGGAAAGGGGCCCATAAAATCGATACCCCAAACGTCAAAGATTTCGACAATCAAAATGGGCTGGAGGGGCATCATATCTTTCTTGGTCATGGTCCCCAACGTTTGGCAGCATGAGTAAGTCTTGGCAAAGTTGTGTGCATCCTTAAGTAGGGATGGCTAGTAAAATCCAGACTGCAGAACCTTTGCAGCTGTTTTCTTTCCAGAGAAGTGGCCTCCACAAGCTTGGTCATGGCAGAAGGAAAGCACACTCTGGACTTCGTTCTCGGGGATACACCTCCTGATGATCTGGTCAGCACAGAGGCGAAACAACATGGGATCATCCTAGAAATAGTGCTTGGCCTCAGCCAAGAACCTGTCCCGTTGCTGTCTGGATCAACTGTGCGGGGTTTGTCCTACAACTAGGTAGTTGACGTAGTCAGCATACCATGGCAGTCTCTTGTCTTGCACAGCCAGAATGTGTTCATCAGGGAAGGCATCAGATAGAGGTAGGGAGGGTCCAATGTGGTCTGGATGAAGTCTAGACAAGTGGTCAGCCACCACATTCTTCGTTCGAGCCTTGTCGCGGATTTCTAGGTCAAATTTCTACAAAAGTAGGATCCATCTGATGAGCCTAGGCTTTGCGTCCTTCTTGGCCAACAGGTGCCGGATGGCTGAATAGTCAGTGTAAATAGTCACGTGGGATCCCAGCAAATACGATCGAAACTTTTCAAGTCCAAAGACTACAGCGAGCAACTCTTTCTCTATAACCGTATAATTTCTTTAGGCCTCGTCCAACGTTTTGCTCGCGTAGTAGATCACCACAGGCTTCTTGTCTTGCCTTTGTCCCAGGACAGCGCCTATGGCAAAATCTGATGCATCACACATAATCTCAAAGTCCTGGGACCAGTCCGGAGGATGAAGTACAGGTGCTATGGAAACTAAGTCCTGGAGGGTGTGATAAGCCTGGATGCAATCAGAAGACATGTGGAATATGGCGTCGTTGGCTAGAAGGTCGGTCAAGGGTTTGGAAAGCTTGGAAAAGTCTTTAATGAACCTTCGGTAGAAGCCAACATGTCCCAGAAATGAGCGAATCTGTCGGACCTAGCTAGGTGGAGGGAGTTTGGAAATCAAATCAACCTTAGCCCGATCTACCTCGATGCCCCTATGCGATACGATGTGACCGAGGACAATTCCTTCTTGAACCATAAAATGGCTCTTTTCCCAACTTAACACCAGATTAACCTCGATACATCATTTTAGGATTTTCTCCAAGTTGCTTAGACAATGGTCGAATGAATTCCTGAATACAGAGAAATCATCCATAAAGACCTCTATGTATTCACCCACCATTTCTGAAAAAATGGCTAGCATGCAACACTAGAAGGTCGCAGGTGCGTTGCATAACCCGAACGGCATTCGATGGAATGCAAACGTACCGTACAGGCAAGTGAATGTGGTCTTTTCTTGATCCTCTAGAGCAATTGCGACTTGGTTATATCCTGAATATCCATCCAGGAAGCAAAAGTACTTCTGCCTTGCCAATCTTTTGAGGATTTGGTCAATGAATGGCAAGGGGAAATGATCTTTCTTAGTGGCTTCATTGAGCTTCCTATAATCAATACACACCTGCCATGCGGTGGTGGTGCGGGTGGGGATGGATTCGCCACGATCATTGGTGACAACGGTGAGCCCAGCTTTCTTTGGAACCACCTGAGTTGGGCTCACCCAGGGGCTATCGGAAATAGGATATATGATGTCAGCGTCAAGCCACTTGATAATTTCTTTCTTAATGACCTCCCACATGTTTGGGTTTAAACGTCTTTGCATCTGGCGGGAGGGTCCTGCCCCGTCTTCCAGGTAAATCTTATGGGTGCAATAGGTGGGGCTAATTCCTCTTAAGTTAGAAATGGTCCAACCAATGGCGGCCCGATGTTTTGAAAGGGTCGCGGTCAACCTAAGTTCCTGATCCTTGGTTAGATGAGAATTAATAATCACCGGGAAGGTCTAGTCAGGTCCTAGGAAGACATACTTGAGATTCTCGGGCAATGGCTTAAGTTTAGGTGCGGGTGGAACCATAGTTGATGGAAAGGGAAAGGGCGGGAGTTGATCAACATCGATCTCCTCAAATGGTGTTGTGTGATGGTACTCAGCCTTATAGAGGTCCATGGGTAGTGATGGTGACGAGACAGAACAGTCATTACGGGTTTGGTGGTCTGATACAGAACTAAGGGTGAGGCATTCCTCGATCAGAGTTTCCACAGGATCATGTTCCTCAATGCAATTGCAATCAAAATACTTTGTTGTCCGGAAGATATCCAATTGCATTTTCCTGTCTCCGAAGGCGATTTCCATACATCCCGCGTCACAATCAATGTTTGCCTTAGCCGTAGCTAAGAAAGGTCTGCCTAAGATTATGGGTGTGTTCTGTAATTTTTCAGGGACTTCCATGTCGAGCACCAAGAAGTCGACCGGGAAATAGAAGTCCTTGACCCGTACAATCACGTCCTCAACAACTCCCTTTAAGGTTTTCACTGATCTATCAGCCAGCTGGATGGTGACAGGTGTTGGTGTCAACTCTCCGAAACCAAATTGGTGGTACAGGGTTGTTGGAATCAAATTGATAGAAGCACCTAAGTCCAGGACCGCTCTATCAAATGTCGTGTCCCCAATATTGTAGGAAATCAGGGGCGCTCCTGGGTTAGTTCGCTTGAGCGGAAGGTTGCTTGATATTACAGAACTTACTTGTTCGGAGAGCACAACCTTCCTAGGTGCTTGAGGTCTTGGCTTACGCTTGGGTGTACAAACATCCTTTAAAAACTTGGCGTAAGCAGGGATGTGCTTGACGGCTTCAAGGAGCGGAATATTAATCTGCACTTGCTTAAATATCTCCAAAAGCTCCTCAGTTTCCACAACATTCTTCTTTTTCTTGATTATTTCCAAGGCCTTAGGGTAGGGTGTTTGAATGTGGATCGGGTTTATTTCTGGGTCCTTGGTTGGTGCCTCTTCTGAGTCGGGTATTTCAGCGGGTGAAGTCTCGGGGAGAGTCGGCCATTTGGGATCCTGGGTTTTGGTGCCGCTTCTCAAGGTCACCACATTCGCAGAGGCATTAGGACCATGGGTTGATCCTTGAGAAGACGAGGATGAAGAAGCACCAAACCCAGGGGGTGTTTGCGGGGCTGGCTGGACCATGTGAGCCTGCCCAGGATTGCCTTGGAACCCTTGCGAATTAGGGCCTCTGTTAATTATGTTTCGCGGGTTCGGTTGTGGCTGGGAAGGTAGGGATTCTTGTTGTTTACAGTCCAAGAGTTGGCTTAACTGTCCCTTTACCAAGGCCATTTCCTCCTGATGTTTCTGGTTCATGTCAATCATCATCTTTATTAGGGTGTCCATTTGGTTTTATGAGGGAGGAGCCACCTTATTCTGATTATATTGGGGTCTAACTGGTGGTCCTTGCTGATAGGGGGCAAGTGTGGCTGCTGGTTTGGCCTGGGCTGGTTTTGGAATTGCAATGGTTTCTGGTTTGTCCAACCAAAGTTGGGGTGATTACGCTAGCCAGTGTTGTAAGTGTTGGAGAAAGGGTCAGGTTTCGCATAACCTTGGACAGCTTGCACATCTTCAAGGAAGCCGATGTCGATGGGGAGGGGAGAGAGTAATCAAGGGTTGAGGGAGCAAAGGTCCCTCGGAACGTGGTCAGGGGTTGTTCCAGGTTCAGTTGGGTTAAGGGCTGGACCAGGTTAACATTATGTGCTCCCTTTGCTAGGGAGAAGGTCTGTAAGGGGTTCCTGGTCTAGTTCAGTAGCTCATCAATCTAATTTGTCCACCAATTCCACTCGATCTAGTTTCTTGGCAATGATGTCCATGTCAACCATTCCAGAATTTGCTTGTACCTCATAAATCCCACAACGGGGTTGACTGGATCTGTTGAACTGGGTCATGGAGGCATTGTTGAGTGAATTTTTGCTCATAGACTCAAAGAGCTCAAAAGCGCTCTCCTCGTCCTTGTTCAGGAAGTTCCCCCCGCATGAGGCATCGACGAAGTTTCGTAGGTTGTTGTCCAGACCGTGGTAAAAAATCTGGGCCAATTGCCACCTTGGTACTTCGTGGTGTAGGCATTTCCTTAAGAGTTCATTGAATCTTTCCCACGCCTTATGGAACTGTTCCCCACCTTGGAGTGTAAAGGTAGTAATAGCTCTTCTGAGGGCATTGGTCTTTCCCATGGGGAAGAATTTCTTTAAAAATGCATGCCTTAGTTCTTCCCAGGTGGTGATGGGTCTACCAAGGGTTCTAAGCCAGTGAGAAGCCTTGTCTCTTAATGAGAAGGGAAACATCTTGATTAGAACAATGTCAAGGCTAATGTTCCTAGGTTTCACAGTTCGTGCTATGCGGTCGAGATCCTCTAAGTGCTAGAAGGGGTCCTCATTTGAGCTTCCATGAAAGTGGCTCTAGATCAGACTTAAGAGATTCGATTTCAGCTCAAAATCAGCTCCCCCTTCGGGGATCCTAAGGTGTGGCTCGACTCTAATAGCGAAGGGATTATAGAAATTGCGGAGGGGCCTCGGTTGATCCTGAAATGGTGGTACATCAAGTGGTGGTTGCCCTTGTATGCCTTGGAATGGTGGTGGTGGTTGTTCTTGTGGGTTTTGTAACCGGTGTATGGCTTACATGATGGTGTGGATTTGTTGTTGCTGAAGCCGGTGGTTTGCATTAATTTGGGCTTGGATGATGGCCATTGTGTCTTGTGGGGGTTGATCCTCAACCTCATCTACCCTAAGTTTAGCCATGTTTCTGACAGAATCACGTCACCTAGATTCCTGCCCCAAAACAAACAACTCGAGATGCAGTGAGCGTCTCCCGTGCATACACTAGAGAAGAACAGGAGGGGATGCAGAGAGCGACAGATGCGAGAAATGTGTTCAATCAAGCAAACAAGCCTAGTCCTTATGGGGTATTCCTTAGGAGACCTAGAAATCTCACAAAGGGTGATTAAGTCTGTAAGCACTGGACTCCCCTTCCCAAGGCTAATCTGGCTAGGTTGATTATGAGGGGATTGCAGGGAAGGTTCTTCCTTTGGCTTGCGCCTCCGGTTCCATAGACCCCACAACCATGGTCATTTGACACTGCCCCACAACCTAGTCACCAGATTCTTCTAAGGGAATGAAAGCCAAGTGCCCAGCGAAGAAAACCTCACCTTTCGAGACTTAACTCAGTCTTGCCTAGGGCACGTCTACTCAGTTTTAAAAGGTCTAGGATAGTGCTTGTGCTAGGGTTATGTGATGAGGCGTTGATTGGGGTGGTGCCTCTTAATTTTCCACTTTCAATGTGTGTGCTTCTATCAAAACATGGTTTTCAAGCAAGGATTAAGATGTGATGTCTTTTAGTGTTTCATCCTTACTTTAGTGTCTTTTAAGGTTGACGTGTCTTAATGTTTTCAGACAAGTTTCAGTGGGCACGTCAAGTTCTGCACACAATTCGATGAAAGTAGATTTCCTTTTATTTTGTAGAGGCTCTAAAACCCTAATGTACTCATCCTAATGATCATGCAGCTTCTATTAAATGAGTCGATTTTAGGGTTGAGTGGTGTGGCCCAATTCAACTCACGGTGGCTTCGCAAACACCACTCAAAAAAAGAAAAGAACACTCCAAGAATTTATTCAGAATGTTAGAGTGTACATTTTTTTTGTGGGGTGATGTGTTAAGGATGTAGGTCAAGCAATCATACACCACGCTAATTTTTTTTCAATTTTTACAAATTTTTTTAGATTTTCACGCAAGCAAACAATCATAAGTGAAGAATTACTCACTATCGATCCTTGTTGCACCTACTCCCTTGTTACCGTCGTGGGATGCGTCGCTTCGCCGTCTAAGCATCAAGTTCTTGCAACCATCAAGTAAAAAGGAAAACAGGGCATTAGATAATGTGAGAATGGATGTGGAATGGATGTGAAAAAATAAATCCGTTGCCTCCCCGACAACGGCGCCAAAAGCTGACGTGCGCTCGTGCATGTGTGTTAAGAAGTGTCGTTATAGTCGCACTTGCTACGCTGATTTTAAAGTAAAGAAACGGAGGTGAGTCCGAGTGTCGATCTCAGGGAAGCATGAAAATCATATTTTTCTTATCACTTGTTACGGAAATTGCGAAGTTTTGCTTGCGAAAGGTGTGGTTGAAAAGCGAGAGAGAGATAGAGAGAGAGAGAGGGAGAGATTAGGGTTAGAGTTGTTTCTTGCTTGATCATGCAACTTAAACAGGAAATAAAGTAAACACTGAACGGAAAGTAACTTCATTCATCATGCAGCTTTAGTTCATAGCTTACAACATTAAATACATGCTTAAACAAAAGTAAAGGAAAGCTTAAAAGAGAGGAACAGAGAGAGAGGGGGAGAGCGGCAAGGCAGCCACGGCGGTGGAGAAAGCTCTGTCGGTGGCTCGTCGTCTCCGGCTATACAAGAGGGCCTAAAGCTAGCTAAGAGAGGGGTAGAGTAGTTGCAAGGGAAGTGAATGCCTTGAATGAGTGGTTGTAGGAGGTTTAAATAGGGAGAAGGGCTTTCTAAAAGAAGAAGGGGTTTTAGCGACGTTCGGGACGTCGCTAAAACCCTTCAAAAAGCGTCGGTGAAGCCCTCCAGCCCGCTGGTCACACGCCCGCGCCGTTCTTCTTCGTGCCTGATCCGTGGCCGCTACGTGAGAGCCATCCGATCTTTGATCCTCCCTTGGGCACGCTTGGATCGCGCCTCAGGTGCGCGTGCGCGCGGGCGTCGTCGCCTGGGGTGCACGCTCGTGTGGGCACTTGCTGTCTGAGGGCGCGCTGCGTGGCGCGTTCTCGGCCACCTAATGTTGATCGGGCAGCCCAATTTTGCAGTGCGCCTCTCCGTCTTCGATTTCTCACCCTGCGCGACTCGAACCTGCGCCGCATGCATGCAGGCATGCGCAGAAACCGCTGCGCCACGCCCGCTACTTTTTCGCGGCAATAGCAGCGGGAACGCGGTTCTCGACCGTCCGATCGAAGATCGACAGCTGAGATTTGATCCTAGTTGAAGGAGGAAGCGGCGCGCGGTGAGCGGGGGGTGACGTGGCGCAACGAGGGCCGTTGATCATCAGATCAATGGTAAGAACTTCTTGGGCCCATTGTAGGAGCTTCGGATGTCGGATTTGGCTGATCTTGAGTCCGTTGGACTCCGTTCGTCGTTCTGAGTCCATCCGTGTGGTCCGATTGCTCATCTGAGGCCTGCTTTGACAAGTGCTTACACAAATGGCCATTAATACAGTTTTATAACCAATCTTGGTATATGATGCATGCAATGCTCCTATTCTACTTATGTTGTGCCTTTTATTCTTAAGATGGGCCCTATTTAACAGAATTATCACCCCCATATGCAGTGTTATTAGCATCTTTTCAAGATCTTCGTGTTATCAAGACAATAATCAAAGTCATCTACGAATACAGTGAAGTCATCCATAAACACCTCTACAAAGTCCTCGATCATGTCAGAAATATGGCTATCATGCAATGCTGGAAAGTTGTAGATGCATTGCATAGGTCGAAGGGAATTCACTTGAAAGCAAATGTGCCAAAGGGGCAAGTAAAGATAGTCTTGTCTTGATTTTCCGGGTTGATAGTGACTTGGTTATACCAGAATATCCATCCAAAAAGCAGAAGTAGCTTTGTCCGGCCAACCTTTCCAAGATTTGATCAATGAAGGGCATAGGAAAGTCATCCTTCTTAGTGGCCAAATTCAACTTATGGTAAGAAATACAGACCCACCAAGAAGTAGCGATGCGGGTCAGGATCGATTCACCATGTTCATTTTGGATTATGGTGAGTCCTGTCTTTTTAGGCACAATTTGAATGGGACTTACCCACTGGCTATCAAAGATGGGATAGAAAATATCAGCATCCAGCCATTTGATGATCTCTTTCTTAACAACCTCAAGCATGTTCAAATTTATCCTACATTGAAGTTTTCGAGAGGGTTTTGCCCCATCATCTGTATAAATGGGATGGGTGCAATAGGAAGGGAAAATACCCTGAAGATTAGAAATGCTCCACCTAATAGCAGCCTTATTCTCGTGAAGCATAAAGATCAAGCTAAGCTCTTGTTCTTAGGTCAATTAGGAACTAATGATAACAGGATAAGTCATGCTATCACCCAAGAACACATACATGAAGGAATCAAGTAAGGGCTTCAATTCAATCACTAACTATTTGATGCAATGTTTTGTTTGTCTTATGACTAGTTTATGTTGATTTTCTTGTAGACATCAAAATAATATTTTCCTCTTCATTTTTGCATCGCCAACACCACCACCATTAGGAGGTGGTTGGACATCCACCACCATCCCCAACATCACCTTCACGCCCTCCCTCTTCATGTTACCTTAGGGTTTTACTTAGTTTGATAGTTAGTATTAAAATTAGGTTTGCCTCTATTTTCTTTTTAAAAAAAGAAAAAAAAAGATGTTCATCATTTTTGTTATAACTCCAATAATCACCGAAACTGCATTCTTCACACCCAATCCCTCTCGACATCTCGCACACCTCATGCACAAACGATCTCATTAACTCACTTTCTACATCACCATCGTCATTTCCATGTAGATTAGGTGATAACCACTTAGATTAGGCTTTTAGTATTTTTCTAGTTAGGTTGGTAGTTTCTATTTCCAAAAATTGAAAAAAAAAATTGCAAAACAAAAAATAAACAAATAGATGACAGTTCCTGCAAAAGTCAATGATGCAACTATATGTTTGAACTCTCTCAATAGAGTGCATGTAATCCACGAGTTTCAGAATGAGCGTTATACATATACATTTTACATCTATCACCATTACACAGTGATCATTCACTTCAAGCATGCCATAGGAGAGATTAGTGTGAGGGAAATCAACTACCATATTGCTTAGGATTGTATTATGTTCGACTTATAATCACAAACACGGTTGCAAAGAGCAAAAATCAAATCAAGAAGACGCATTTGCCTCCCAAAGTTCGACCAGTACTCAAAATTCTAAAATGAGTTTCGTTAACATTATTTGTTGGATTTCATGCATAACTATATTACAACTTTAAGAAAAATCCTATTTTTCATGTGAAATATCTCTGAATAGGCACCACTATGGAAATCGCCTCCTTTGGTGGGATTCCATTTACTATTTTGAGATTGGCAAGAAAAAAAAAGTGGCAACTCTTTGAAGTCACCACCTTTGGTGGTGGTTAATCTTGGAAAGGTTATGCGTAACTTTAAATGGGTGTGTGCTATTGTGTACGTAAGTTTGTGTGTGTGTGGGTGGTTTTGGTTCAAATTTCATTGAGTGAGTTGTGTGGTTTAGGTTGGTTTAGGGTTGGGTCGACCTAGCCTAGGTGGGTCTGAGTCCAAATGTGAGCCTAATTAGACTAAGTGGGTTAAGTGAGTCCAATTAAATTCTAGGTGAGTCTAGATGTGAACCTAATTGGGTCTAAGGGAACCTAATGAAATCTAGGCTAGCCTAATCGGGCAATGGTGAGCCTAATTAGCTTTTGACTAGCCCAATTGACTCAGGGCAAGTCAATTTAGGTAGGTTCTAACTTGATTGGGGATCTAACATGGGAAATAGGCTATAGAAAGTGGAATTGGGACAAGGATAGGGGGATAGTGATAATGGATAGTGTGGATATGGTAGTGGATATTTCTATCCATGTTTTTGGGTTATGTGCCTAGGTTATCTACGGTAGATGTGGTTCAAGGTTTAGGATAGGTTATCCTAGGGTTTCTAGGGGTAGTGATAGGGATATCCTCCCCTCTCCATTGTCTAGATCTAGCTTATCTTTCTTCTTCCTCTATTCCTCGCTTTATTTCACTTTATTTTGCATCCCGACTTTATTTGGATCTTCCATTTACCTGCAAATAGCAACAAGAGCATAAATAACAAAATAAACTTGCATTATTCTATGTACAGTAATATAAAATGACGCAATGCATGATATGTAGTTTATGAATGCATTATTTACAAGGTAAGCTAGGTTCTAACGTAATTTAGGTTAATTAAGTCCTCTAATTGCTGAGCAATCACTTTCGGATCATCAATCTAAGGTCCAGATTGCAAAAACAAAAAAAAATGCATGGGTTTCCAATTTAATTATGCATTTTTAATTCTCATAGGCTTCGATTTGTACATACAAGCATCGACGAGTTTGTCCTAGCATGCTTAAGTCTAAATTGGCTCTTGAATCTAGATTTGGGGCTTTACAAACATAACAACTTTAAAGGGAGTTTCACCGTTGAAACTCAAGCAAGGATATTAAATGAGAACATAAGATACTATCGAGTCCACAACAACCTTAAAGAGGAACAAACTTGGGTGTTATGAACTCAACAATGACATTCTCCAACTAATCCTCCTTTCCTACTGTTGCCATCTGATACAGATTGGTTGACATCAGATTCATCCTAAGAATGACCAAGATCCCAACTTACTTGTCAGCCATACTCGTATGGTAAAGTGTGGCTTTTTTTTTCTATTTTTTTTCTTATTTTTTTTCTTGTTGAGTATATAATTTTTCTTTTTTTGAGTAGGTGACTTCCTTGATCTAAAATTTACCTAGAGGTAGTAGAAAGAGTATGGTCGTGTAGTTGGGCTCTGCACAACTGGCTAATGGGTTGTTACCCATGACAACTTACCAGCCATACTATCATAAAAAGTTCATTAGCTACCTAATTTCCATAAAAATTACCGAAAAGTGAGTCAGTGCAAATAGTGTGTAGATGCTTTAGACTTAAAGTCTCCTTAAATCAGAGGGTAGGTTGATAAGTCGTGTACTTATCACCCCAATTTATTAGCCAAATTAAAATAAAATTAATGTGGTGAGGACTCGAGAAACAGGTCCACTGATGTGTATGCATCTAAGTAGCCTAAAATGTCTATTTATGCATGTTCTTAGTGTCGTAGAAGCATCATGCATTGTAAATATTGCATAACATGCATCATCATGCATTTAGGATAAATTGTAAAAATATACAGTAATTTGCTCTTTTTGGTGTCCAGGGTTAGGACAATATTTAATCAGGGCCTCGGATTGAAGATCCAACCGTACGAATCTGATCAGGGTGACGATTGGAGTTCAACAACTCTAAGATTGCCCCGATCGGATCTCCGTAGTATCAAATGCAGTCAGAGAAAGATCTGAGATCAAGGGACTAGGTAGTGTAAATCCTACTTTAGATGATAAATCTGACCACACAGATGGGTTCGGATAGACAATTTCAACCCAATGATGTGAAAATCGGTCCAATCCAATGTCTGTGGCACCATCTACAAGTCAGAGAAGAAGGATGGACAAGATGGTGCCACATGGCACTATCTCAGCCACCCAAGAATCACCACTACGCTTCCTCGCGTCAACCGACCATTAGATCTGGGTTGTTGGATCTTGATGCAATGGCCATATGCGTGTGTGCCTTGGATCAAAATGCGCCTCGAACACGTGCATAGCGCATTCGGTGAGTGCCTCTCCACGAGGCTGAGGTCGTGGGGTCGAGCTCCCGTACGCCTCAAATTGAAGGCGCGGTCAATTTCGACCATGCAATGAAGATCGTGCAACTGATGATGTGGAGACGTGGCATGCCTAGAGTCCGCGGTTCACGCACACGTGATCAGATACGCGCAATCACAGGCACATGCATTAGGCGTGCAATGGAGGCAGGTGGGCGCGGATGCATCCTAAGCTGTATGATCTCGCGATCGGACGGCTGAGGTTGTCTGAACATGGAGAAGCATTAAAGCGGCTGAAGGTGAGGAGGTAGGGGCATACACATGCTACACCCACGTTTAGCCTTTAGTGACGTTTATATCCATCACTAAAGGCTAATGCATTTAATGTTTTAATATTAAAATGACCTATTTGCCCCCAACCTCTACACCTATAAAAAGGCCCTACGACCCCCACATTCTTCTCATCCCTTCCTTCATCTCCCTCCCTCTCCTAAGTTCCAAAGAAGCTTGTCCCAAACCTGGGATGCTCCTCTAGAGTAAAAATCAAAATTTTGTCCACTTCTCACACCGTTCGTGGAGCACCCGTGGTCATCTTCTCGTCCCTATTCCAGAAGTGGATCTTGTGACGATGACGCCCTACCTCACCCCTGATTCTTCCTACTTCATTCTCCATCCTCCGTCTTCACTCTTCTTTTTCCAGGCGTCGCCCGTTCGACACGTCCTCAAAGCAATCGTCAAGGAGGATAACTTTTCTCCCCCTTCTCTGTACTGCTTCCTAGATTAGATTTTTCACTTTCTAGTTGTAGTTGTAACAACATTATTTTGATTATAAAAGTTGTTCTTTTTCTCTCTCTATATATATATATCTTTATGGCTATTATGTTTATATTGCAAGTAGAGTAGAATTATTGTGATTATCTCGACTTAAACAAAAATAACAAAAAAATATAATTGCATATTTTGAATCGATGTAGCCTCCCTGTTTTTGACCCGGGACTCCTTTTGAGTTTCAATAGAAATTATTTGATTGTTTGGATTTTCTTGCACATTACACTACGACGACGAGTTCTCAAAATTCAAATATTTTTGCGACGAATTTTCAATACATCCACATTTTAGTGGACGCCCAGGCTGATTAAGCCCGAAGACCTGAAGAGTCTAAGTGTTTAGGTCCTATCATATTATTTCTTAAAGTTAATAACTCTTAATGCCTAAGTTTACTTCTCCTAATTCTAATTTTTTTGTCTTTTTTAATTTTATTTTTTTCTTATTTTTTTTCTAAATAAATAAAATAAAATAAATTCTATGGATCTAACAAAATAATTTCAGGATTAAGTATCCACCCCCCATGATGCATGTCCTCATTGTAAAAATAAAGACATGAAAAGGGCAGAGTAAATGGAATATCACTTGAATTTCATGAAAATCTGGTTGGCTCTTCAGAGAGAGTGGAGTATACACATGTGCTAAGTTTATTGCCTTCAGCTAAGCATATTATACAAATAAAGAAGAGATTAAGAAGTCACAAGTGCAAGTCAAGATCAAAATAAGAAGATTGATCTCTGGACCCTCTAGTAGGTGTCCACAGATGTGGACTAGATTATGGTGCAGACCTATGCCCCAAGGTTGTGTGGTTCTAAGGCGCTGAATAATAAAAATCTAGAACCAAAGATATTTCAACTTGTGGGGTCGGATCTGTGGTTTGGGAGAGTGCAACCCAAATCTAAATGTGTGGACAAAACAGAGATCAAAGCAAATAGGAATGTTTGCCCGCTTGGAATTGTGCTCAAGAAGATAGTCCATTATTCCATATTTGGGTTTCACGTCCTTAGAAAAAAAAATGTCATAAGGATCATGGTAGAAGGTTGGTGGTTTTAGACATAAAGGAACCCTTAGATCAAGAACTCTATTTCCCCCAGAATTAGCCTCCCAGATTTTCATTTCCATACTCCTATTCTCCACAATCATAATTTCATATTCTAGGGCCTTTAGTATGCTATTCACCCCATCTAAATTATCCAAGTCTAATAATTGTGGCTCAATAAGGATTGACTTGGGTTTAGTGATTTCAAGATCATCATTATTCTTCGGGGTGTGGTTGAGGAATGGGGCTATTGATTGAATCTTCCATCAAATCAAGATTTTTATCCTCCAAGTTAGCCCCAACTGAATCAAATTCCTCAATTATAGGGTCATCACATGAGTGATCAAATTCCTTTGGCCTGTTTGTCTCACTAAAATCATCTTCCTTAAGCTCTAGTGAGACTTCACCCAAAGATTCTTCACCCTTAAAGTCAAAGAATTCTTGATCCACATTGATATATGTCTCAAAATTATATATTATTTCCTGGTCCATGGAGATATATTTTTCCTCATTCCCTGGCTCGAGGATCTCGGGTGAGAAAATCACATCATCCTCAATCGGTTGCTCTGAACCAACTTAGTCATCCCCGGTCTCATAAAATGTGTCCCCCCTGATAGGTTCCTGAGCAGGTTCTGACATTAGCTCTCCTGAAGGAGGTTCATCCTGAGAATCATCCCAAGATTAGATTAGGGCAACCACAAACTTTATCCTCAGTATTGACAATTTCCCATGCAGAAACTCACCCAAGCCCTTATCCTCAATATCTTGGAGCCAATCCAATAAAGAAATATTATGATCGTCAATCATTTTGATCATAGGCTCCAATGCTTCAGTGCATGGCGTTAGCTGAGCTTCTAAATATTGTATAGTGTTCCTCAAGTTAGCCAACACCCTATCTTGGACCTGGTTCACCTGAACTGAATGGTTCGGTTCAGGGTTGGGTAAGTTTGGGTTCAATCTAGGGGAGCCTAGGAATTGAGGTTCTTACGGCCCTCCCTGATAATAGATCATTTCGGGTTGTTCAAAAAAGGGTAATGACCTCTATTCAATATAATCCTAGGGAGGGTAGGTGTTATGATCATCATATTCTTCCTGATTGTAGATCAGGTTGGCTTGTTCATCAAAGGGTGAAGATCTATACTTGGTGTAGGCATGAGAAGGATAATAATCACAATCTGGATGTCCAAAATTAGACCCTAGACATTGAGGTCTGGAATTGTATACCCAATCAAAGTTATCCCGACTAGTGGATGGGTAGTTATAAGTCAGGTTGGAATAGTAATCATCTTGGGGATAAGTGGCGGTAGGGGGTAGGAGTGTAAATGTGAGTAGGATGTGGAAGGATCCATGGCAAAGCATGAAGGAAAACAGAGGAGAGAAAGGTACCCTACAGTACAATAAAAAAAAACCTGTCCTTAGGTGGGTAGCCTAAAGACCTACAAACTCTCAGAACCCGTCTTGAGATGAAAGAAGCGATTTGGTCTACTTCTATTCAGTTAATTCAACCGGTTAGAGGGAGGGATTGGGGAGAAGGTACTTCCTTTGGCTTGCACCTCCAATTTCTTTGATGCCCCCCAACCGTGGTCGTTTGACACTACTCCCCTAGTTAGACATTAGATGGACTAGTAGAAGCAGATTAATGGAAAAAAAATCTCAATTGGAGTCCCAAAGAGTAAGTTAATCCTTAAGGCCAACGTCTACTTAGTTTTAATTAGGCTTGGGATGATTGTGTTCTTGGAATGTGATGGGCCATTTAGATGGGTTATGCCCTTAAAAATTGATTAATATGTGTGTGCGTGTACAACCAAGGTTTTCAAGCAAGGTTTTGATGATGTGTCTTTAAGGGTTTAACCTAGTTTAGTAGCTTTTAGGATTCAACTTTAGGTGTATTCAATCAAGTTCAAGAGACACACCAAGTTTTGGAAGCACCAGTGATGATATATTGCTTTAAAACTCAAAAAGAATGTGGAGTACCTGGTTAGTTCCTAAAAATTGAACCCTAAGTGGCAAACTTATGAATCAGTTTTAAATTAAGTGGTGCGACCCAAGCAGCTCAAACAATTGGCCCTGATGCACCACTTGATTAAGGCACCTAAATAATTTTAGCCTATTCTGATGTCTAATCACTTATTTGTATAGTGCTTTAAGGTGTATCGGGTCCTTAGGTCGGATCCCTGGTTAAGTGATTGAATCAGACAAAAGTGGTGCGCTTTAGATGTGTGTGGGTGAATTGGGTGTGTAAATTTTTAAGCAAATCCCACAATTAGATCATTTGTTTTTTTAATATGTAGGGGTGAGGTGGATGTGGTGGTAAACAAGACAAACAATTTCTATCCTAGGGTTCATGTAAACACCTTAGTAGATTAGATCTTGGTTATTTATGTGGTGGAATGAGCTAGTGGGTAGGGGAATATACTTACAGAACCTTCTATCTGCACTTTACTCCAATGTATTCCGCTTTGGCTCGCCTTGGAAGGTGACCTGTAATCATAGAAAGAAAGGAGCAAAGTGAGTTAAAAAGTTAAGTAAGGCGAAAAACACGGGAAAAATCAAAGAGTGTTTCCTCCCCTGCAACGACGCCAAAATGATGAGTGAGATTTGAATGTGAAAGGATTTGGGTTAAAAGCCTGTCGTTGTAGTGTGTAAAACTCCACTATCGAATAAACTTATAGCCGAAGCTCGAGGTAAGCTCTGGATTGAACATGGTGAGGCAAACGTTTGATTTTGTAAAATCGCACTTTGATTTATTTCTTTTTGGGGTTTTTATCTTTTGTTATTTTTTTAGTATTTTATAAGATAGAATATCAAGCGAAATAATTGTTATCTAATCTAATCTACTTTAGCAGAATGAGAAAGAGAGAGAGAGAAACAATCATTAGATATGTTCAATAAGAGTTTGCTACAGATAGAAAAGCGGAAAACTACACTAGAAAGCGAATAAAAGATAGAGAGAGGTGAGAAGAATCCCCCTCGATGGTTGCTTGGAGGATGACTTGCTTTAACGGTGCTTGGACAAAGGTGGTGAGAGACTAGACAATAAAGAACGAAACTGGAGGATGGAGGGTGGGACGGGACGGCATCACTACAAGGATCTACTTTTGAATTGGGGTGAGAGGATGGCCACGGGATGCTCCACGAAGGGGGGTGAAAAGCGGGAAAATATTTTACTTTTCTACTCTACGGAGCATCCTGGGCATGGGACTAGCTCCTTAGAGCTTTGGAGGAGGTGAGGGAAGAAGAGGAAGAAATGAAGAGGAATGGGGGGTACGAGCCTTTATATAGGTGAAAATCGAGTGCAAAATGGGTATTTCAAGCCTCTAACTCATGCCACATCACTTATGAGGTCATGGATTGTTAGATCATGAACGAACGGCTCATATCACACCTCCAACACCCTCAGATTGCGCCCTTAACGCGCGATGCACACTTGCTCTGACACGTGGCAGCATGAGGGGGCTTGGATAGCAATCGGGCGGTCGTGAGCTGTGCTCTCGCTTGCGTACATGCCCGGGCAACACCAACAGTACCATCACAATCATAGCTTGCATGATTCCCAGTCGTAGAATCAAGAATGGAGGGTAGAGATCGTGCGAGACCCGCGCTCAAATCGCGTGAGGGCGCATCCAACCAGGCGTCATCAACCGTGTGTGAAATTCTCTTCATCCATTACGTCGTGTGGCATGTCTCATGTCGCTTGATGGCCATCCAGCGGACACAATCGATTTGTGCCCGTGCTCGCGAAATCAGACGTTGCGACCGGTTTCGAACATGTGCCACTGACTTGAGAACCCACTCCACAACTGTTGTGCTATCACGTTGGATGGTCGAGTGGAGAATTCATATGGCACGAGCTCTCGACCGTTGGATGGAGATCCAATAGTCAAGATCGCGTGTTGGAGATGGTAAGCTAATGAGCAGAGGGGCCTGAGTAGATTTGGACTGCTGCGATGGCACCACGTGGCACCATCATGGCCATCCGTCTTCTTTACTTTGTAGGTGGTGCCACGGATGTCAGATTGGGTCGACTTTCAAGTCATTGGGCTATGATCGATGATTCGGATCCATTTGTGCAATCGAATTTGGCATCTAAGGTTCAAATTGGCGCCACCTTGCCCCTTGGTCTTTAATCTTCCTCAGACTGCATAAGGTGCAACGACATTCCAATCAAGACGATTTTGGAGGTGTTGGACTTCGATCGTCGTCCAGTTTAGATCTGTACAGTTGGATCTTCAATCCGAGGCCCCAAAATAAATCTCCTCTCCTAGCCATAAAAAGAAGCGAATTAACCTATAATTTATAGAATCTATCCTTAATGCAGAATGATGCATGCTATATAATATTAATAATATGAAATGCATCTATAAGCTTAGGAACATGCATAAATAAGCATTTTAACCTCAATGGATGTGTATACATCACTAGCCTCGAACCCTTAGAATCGAATTAGCCTTAGCATAGAATTAGCCTCAAGCCACCAACTAGAACTAGTTGTCCTTCTCTTGGAGTTCGCAGATGCACCTTCACATTCGCTACTACACCACTTCAGACTTCACCTTCGAAGACCATAGTTCCTCGTCTTTATTTTCTAGTTCTGTTTGTCATTAGATTTGATTTCAAACATTCTTCTAGTTGTAACCATCTTATTCTGACATTTGATAAAAGTTTTAATAGGTTTTCTTTAACTTGCCTTCGAGTTATTTGTCTACTTTTCATGTTTGTAGTTCTAGTCAATTTTATTTGCATTCTAGTAGTAGTCTCATTCTTAGTACTTAGGAAAGTGAACTAGTCCAGTAGCCTCCCTGCGATCGACTCAGACTTCGTTGTGAAAACATTAACTTCATATTTTTGAGTTCAATTGAAATAAATTTAAGAGTTTATAACGCGATTATACTATGGCAAAAGAGTATTTTACGCAATCACATCCACGTTCAAAACACTTTTTTGACACCGTTGTCGGGGAGGCAACATGATTATTTCGTTTTCATTAGTTGCATCTAGATTTGCATTCGTGAGATCTAAATTGTTCTTTTTTTTGTCATTTTGTGTGTAGGATCGTGCAATCGCATGAGAACGAATAGTGAAATGACAAGAAGAAAAAGTGTGGGTGAAGATCTCCAGGTTGGTCATCTACATCTTAGACTTAGGTAGATTTGAGACTCTTAGGAGTAATTGCATTTAGTATTGTTTCAAAAAAGAAAAGCTCTTGTTCGTGGGTATTATCTTTTGAAAATCAACGAAACCACCTTCTACATTTTCGGGCTGTAACAAACTTTGATTTTTAAAATTTAATTCCCTAAAATTTACACGTCCAAAATTTCTAGACTTTTTATTGGACATGGGTATTGACGTCAAAAATAGCATATCCAAATTTCACACAATTCTAATTTATATAAAATTTTTGAAAATTTATGAACTAAACTATTATCAAAACTATTATTATTCCTGATTTTTCATATTTCCAAAAATCACGGGAATTTTTATATAGCTTCGATTTATCTAAAATTTTGCATTGGATTCCTATGATAATATAGAATCCCTAAAAAATTTGAAAAAAATATTTGATTCACGTTTGATTACATTAAATATTTTCTCACTAACTAGGGGTCAAAATAGACTGCAAAACCCCCAATACACTTTAAATCTGGAAAAATTACATAACATGCATTAAAAAATCTGAAAAAAAAAATTTGGGTGCCTTAGTTGGTGGTGCAATAGAACCATTGATTTCTCTGATTGGGTCACACCACGTTTGATTCTTTGGGCTAAAACGAATCATATAGCACTATCTGCTCTTAGGGTTTCACATTAAGGTAGAGCACACTTACATCTCCATATTTAAAGGAAATTTAGCAAACAATTGGAACTTTCAAAACCTCTTGTGTGGTAGGCATGAGGGTATGATATTTCTATATTTATTTATGCTAATTAATGCTTAACTAATGTTAGTCTAATGGTAATTTGGGTTAAATTACATTTAGTTAGGTTAGATTGGTAATTTTAGGTCATTCTGTAAATAATGCATACATTGGGGCTTTTATGAAGTTTTTCCTGCAATTGTATTTGGTACCTTAATGAGTTTATTTTTATGTGTGCAGATTGATGTGTTCCCTCCTCAACACAGTTAATTAAGTTAATTATGCTTAATTATGTGTAGAAGAAAGTAACTTAGGTTAACTCAAATTTGTGTCGGTTGAGTAGTATAGGGTCAAGTTAACCTAACATTTTAGATTTTGTTTCTTTTAACTGCTTGAGTCCAGGTCGTTCGGTGGGAGGTATAATTTATTCAAAATTCACCAATCAGTTTAAGCAACTCATAGGAGGTATAATTAAGTTAATTTTAACAACATGAATTTTGCCTAATGATTTAAATTTAAGAAATATACAAAATTCCATAAGAAAACATATTTACTCAAATGATCTTTCTTTAATAACAAGTAAACATGCTAATTTCTATTTATTTCAAAGAAATTAAGGCAATAAAAAGTTTTACTAATTGAATATGCCTTATTACAACATTAAAATAAAAAAGGAATTAAAAATAATGCAAGAATTTAAACTATTTATTCTCTTTGTTTCTTTAGCCTCTCTCTCTTTTTCTTCTTCTTTTAACTTTTCTCTTTCTCTTTTCTCTTTCCTTTTACTTATCTTGTAATCTTTTCTTAATCCTTTCCTTATCTTTTTCTTTATTCTTTCTCTTATTTTTCTCTTATATTTCTTGAGCTCTTCTCTTCTCAAGTCTTCTCTTTCTTCTCTTTTCTGCCTTGTCTCTTAGTGCCTGTTCAACCTTTCTCTTTTCCTTCTACGAATTCTTCCTATCTTCCTTCTCCTTTCTCTTTGTCTTCTGAGCCTTGGCCTTAGCATCTTTTCCTTAACACTTAGACTTAGCAACCTTCAGCACTTAGCCTTATGAGCCTTTTAAGCCTTCAGCACTTAGCCTTTCTTCCTTAACATTTCTTCCTTGAGCTGAACTGGGTTTTTTTTCTCTTCAACGAAAAATTAGGTTTATTTGTTGGTGGCTTGGACCATTCGGGGATACACAGCACCCTTTTCAGGGTGGGACCAAACCCTACTAGGTCCAAGCCTAATTCAATTAGTTCGGTTTATTTTTTGATTCAGAGTTTCGAGCCAAATCGGTTCACAGCCTCCTAGGCCTCGCACACGCCCTCCCAGGGCCCACACTCGCATGCCACAGGCACACACACTCGCAGGCACATACACGCCCACACACACAATGCTCAGAATCAATGCTTAATCGGTAACCATGCGACATGCGCTTGACAACTGAAGTGCCTATACAACAAATCAGTTTTATACTCAGATGGCCGTTCAGAAATACTCGAGGTGGGACTATCTTATCCCCTCCCAGATCAAATTTCAAATTACAATTCCTAACAGCTCAGAGCTTCGTTTCAAGCAAATAAAAGCTTGTTGGAAAGCTCTTGAGTTGCTCTACAGGATTGAAGTGTCAATTTAATGTGAAGGGGAAGTTTTTCTCTTCGATTTGAAGGGCGAAGATACTGGTTTTCTATGGTATAAAATGGCCTGAAAAATGGATTTATGGTTATAAAGTCCACAGATTGGACTTTAACTTCCAGTTGAAGTTCTAAATAGGTTAAGAAGTGAATTCCACAACTATTGGTGTGGATATTAAGCTCTTGGGAGCTTCAGGAAGTGTACAGGAGCTTAAAGCTTCTCTAGAAGCTTCAGGAAGTGTTGTTCAGACCTTGAAAAGAACTACCAGACAACTTAAGATCTGTTTAATTGATTAAAACAACTTCTAGAGGTTGTTACAACTTCATCTGGGTAGAATTTACATCTAAATCTCATCCAAAATCCACTGGCATCAGTTTGGGTTCAAAAACAACCCAAACTAGCAGAAATTGAAATCCAATCGAATTATACATCAGAGCTCACTCAAATCACTTTTAAATCATTCACAGATATCTCAGAATTTATTTAAACTCATCAATTCATCAGATTCAATCCATAATCAAGGAATCAAACTCAGGTTTGACTGTAGAACCTTAAATTTTGACTTTCTGTTTTAAACCTTTTCTCAGGGAATTAACACCTTGAATAACATCCTTTCAATCTCAAGAACATGCCCAGACCCTTAAATAGGTGTTTTAACTGAAGTTCCTAAGGTTTTAAGCTCGTCGCCTGAGCTTCTAAAGGTGTTTGTTCGTCAGAAGAAACTAGAGGTTGTTACACTGATTGAAGCATGGAAATGAATTTAGTGACAGCACTGAAGCTTCTAGACCTATTAAATGCTTCTTAAAACTATCTGTCAAACTTCTCCAACTCTGCCAGAGTTGAAGAAGATGAAGACCTATCTCAAGCTCCAGACATTCAAATCTCAAATAAAATACCTTAGAATAATCAGTAAACCTTAATTCATTGATCTGGAGTATCTCACCAAGTTCTACTGGCTGAAGAACTGATTTTGACTTGCCGGAGCTTGTCGAAGCTCCAGTGAGTCCAGAAAAATATGAATTTGTGATACAAAATGTGAAATTATGTCATTAACAATTTGAAAAGTTTCCTGAGGTCATAAGGAACCTCGGGATCAAGTTAATACTTTCAATTGAACATTAGAACAAAGATTTATCAGTGAAATCAATTTTTAAAGAATTTGAGTTGGTTGAAGCTGAGGACTTGTTTTCCTACTCAATTGAGTGGAGAAAACAGGTCAATAGATATTTGCGATCATAAATATATATAATTAAGAATTTCAACTACTCCTGAGCTGCCATTGACAGCAAGCTCAGGAGCTTAATTAGATTTGGGCATTTAAGTTATATGTGATATTTAATCGAATTATAGTGATGATTAGGATCCATAGGAGATGAATAGGTGATGGAGGATCCAATGAAGGTGGAAATTAGGTCAACTACTGCTGCCATGGGCAGCAGAAGTAGTTTAGGCAAATTAGTGATCAGATTAGTAATTAATGGATATAGAAATGATTGTGGAAGATTCAAGAGTATGGACAGTGATTTAAAAAGATGAAATTAATTCTCCTGACAAGCTCAAGGAGCTCGCCAGAGTTGAGGAAGACGAAATCTAATTCTAACATTACGGCTATCTAACCTACCTAACTAACTGACTAAACTAACCTACTCCTACTCCTAGTCTACTGTTACCTGGACGAAGGGGTTAGAGGATCTCCATCGAAGGCTCATGATGGAGGAGGAAATCAGAGGGTTGTCGAAAGATCTCCGGCGGCGGTTGTGAGGTGAAGCAGAGGAGAGCTCCTTAGTCAGCGCTTGTCAGAAGACGCAGCTGACTTCAGCGGAGTTCCAGAGCTACTGAAGATGGATGGAGGAAGTCAGATGAAGCGGAGAAAGTTTGCCGGAGTTGTGGAGAGAATAGCCTATTGGGTCAGCTCAGTGAAGAAGAGGGAAGGGAGCCAACTTGGTGGAAATCGAGGGTGTCAAGGGGTATTTATAGTCGACGGCGACTGAGAAGGAGGTGGAATCTGGACGGAATTGTGGTTAGGAGGGGGATAACCACCGGAGTTTTCTTTAATGCCGGTGAGGTTATCTCCAACCCTAAAATAGGATTTAGGTGTCATCCAAACCGGTGGATGGAAAGGGGATGGTGAGCACAAGCTCCAGGAGCTTGGAGAAGGGATGACGTCGGATTGGCAGTGATCAAGCGGTGGCTACACCTTCAGTCGTCAACCATCCAAACCGGTGAAGAAGAGAAGAAGAAGTCCAGGGACTTATTCGCAATGAAACCTAAGGACCTAAGTGGAAAATAAGGGCCCGATTGAAATAAGATGTAAGGACCAAAATGTAAACTCAGGTTATTAAGGTTTATTTTAATTTAAATCTTTTTCAACTTTTTATATATGATTATAAATAAGACAATTATTATATTTATACCTTGAATTTACACTTTTGACCTTTGTAGATTAATTTATTTAATTAAGTAATGTTACTTAAGTTATTACATACTTAGATATATATTATGCTTAAGTTAGTTAACACATTAATTAGATGAATTATTGATAATATTTCGAGTTCAATTGTTGATTAGATTATTAATAATATTAATTGGATGATAATATAACATTTTAAACTTATTTTAAGGTCTTTTACTATTTATCCCTTATTTAATAATTAACCCATATATTTACATATTTCTAGCTAATTAACTTGGAAGACTAGTTAATTAGGTGTAATTAGAGACCATCATGAGCTTCTCATCATACCCCCAAACCAAAGTTTTGCTAGTTCCTAGCAAAATTAACTAAGAATATGATGATTTAAAGAACTTGGGTTTAATTTAATATAAATAAGAACCAAGTAGAGGAAAGCTTAGGTCAAAGAATTTTTTTTAGATTTAATATAAATAATTAATATACAGAGCATTTTGTGAAAATTTCCTTAGACTTATACTCAAAACATTTTCAGAACACACTTAATTAAAAATAGTGCTGTTAACAAGAATTTTATAAAAAATTAGAATCTCCAAAAACCTCTTATTCTTTGTAACTATTCTTAACCCTTAAAACTTAGAATTCAAAGTGTTTTAAGAAAACAAAACCTAAGAGTTGGAAATTAAATTTTAACTCAAAAACTCAATAGACTTAACTTAATCCTTTGTTTAAGATATTTGATTTTTTTATCATTTTAAGTTTAAGCAAATTAACCAGATATTCATCATTAATCAAATTTAGAGTAGTAAAACTCTAATCTACTAGCCTACAACACTAAAGATAGTTTCTAGACCTAGGGTTTTGTCAATTCTTCTCCTTTAGGTCTCAACTGTAAATCCTCAAAACCTAATTTCTTAGGCTTCATTGCCAATATCAAGGTTCAGTAGTTATGATTTTAAAACATGTGTGCTTTGTGAAGAGAGTTGTCCTAAAGTCATCCAAATTTGCAAAAATCTAGATCTTAAGACAACAATTTCCAATCCAGATTATTCCAATTCAAGCCATTGGCTTGGCCTTACTCAGGTTTGGTTGCTTTCTCCTCACCAGTTTTCTATCCTGAGGTCAACACTTTTTGTGTATATCTCCCTAGTGGACCACTGGGTCTCTTATTCCTAATTTTTTTATCTCCATATTTTTTTTCAACTTTTCTATAGGTTAGAACACCCATATGTAGTGAGGTGTTCTTTTATTTGATGGAAGGAAGGGTAGTATCTATTTATACCGAGATGCTTTATTTTTATATGGAAAAACTGCATAAGTACCCATTTGTAACGAGACACTTAACTGCAGGGTGTTTTATTTTTTTTTTCACTTTTTCTCCTTCTCATTTTTCTTACTAACTTTATTCTCCAAATCCTTTTTCTAAGTGAGTGGCACATCCTTCACCCTTTCAAGAACCGCCCCGCAGAAATCCTTGGACTAAAGAGGATTCAAAATCTATCTCTTAACCTCTGTGTTTTCCCAGTCTCAGATACCAACAAGATAATTCTATGTGTGTAAATTTTAAATGTTTAGGTTACTTAGCTCTCAAACCAAAGCTTGGACAACAAAGCCCTTTACTCTCAGGTTCTTTAAATTTTTAGTTTCCTCCTATAGGATCTGTCAAGACAAAAATTACCAAGTCTAACTAAATTTCCTTTAGTTTGAAAGACTTGTAAACTAAAATTCTACTAACTCTCTACTTAATTAACTCTGAATATCTGGCATTTTTACTTAACTTTACGATAAAATCAAAATTTCAAAAAGCAAAAAGATTACTTAATCTAATTGATTAAAAAGTTACAATTTAATTCCAAAACTTAAGTTTAAAACTTAATACACCTTAGTTTCTTAATTTCAGGGTAAGAATAGAAAAACAAAGCTTAAAGGTTTAAAGATTCTAATTCAAATAAAATCTTGTTTAAAAATTTTGTAAACAAAAGTGTGATTTTTACAAAATGTTATAAGTCAAAATCTAAATAAGAATTTAATGCTCTCATATACTCTATATGTATTCTTAATATATATTTTTAGTTTCTATTCTGACCTAAAAGAAAAATTAAGCTCTTAAATAATATAAATATATATATATTATTTTTCTTCTTTTCTTCTTTATTCTAGATGAATATACCCCTTTTATTATTTTTAAAATTTTCAATTTTCAAATTTTTGTATTTGTATATTTTTGTTTTTATGTTTATAAAATTTTCCAATTTTTATGAATTTTTCAAAATTTTATGATATTTTTTATTTTGAAATTTTTATAATTTTTGTATTTGTATTTTTTTTTAAATTTCATGGATATTTAATTTTTATGTTTTTTTTACAAATACACTTGAAATGAAAATTTCACTTCACACCCCCCAAACCAAGATTTTACAATGTCCTCATTGTAAGAATGGTGAAAAGATATTACATTTCATTTGGTATAGGATGATGGAAGGAGTTGGATAGAGGAGATCACAGATCTCTATGCGGATGATTTCAAGTCTAACCAAAGGTCAGAGTGGTCAGTCAGACTAAATGAAGGTAATCAGTATATGATGAAGTGAAAAATCAGAAAAAGTGTATGGAAAAATAAAAGTGTAAAAAGCAGGAAACAACTATATACAAAGTGCTAAGTTTTACGCCTTTAGCTAGGCGTAAACCCTAATGAAGAACTCCTAAAAAGAATATGTATAATAAAAATAAAGGAGTTATGAAAGAATTGATTCAAAAATAGAAAAATAGATAAAACCACCCGGTAAAAACTCATCCTGAAATTGCCTAGAATAGATCTCACAGAACCAAAATTAGATAAAAATGTTAGAATGATAAGAGTGAATCTCGTGAAAATCAGATTTGATTTTAGGTTGAGATGTAGAATATTAAAGATTGAGACAATTTAAGAAATGATTCCAGCCAAATTCAGAAGATCAGTAGAGTCAATTCTGATTCTCAATAATAGGTGGTCATTTTGATACAATATAGGCTGCTGATGCGAGTTTGGTGGATTGTTTTTAGGAAGTACAGAGGACGGGTTGTGATTAGAATCAAAGGCCTGATTAAGGAAATGGACTTGGCCTTGATGTTGCCTAGGGTTTTGGAAATTCCTAGGGTTCAGAATTGGCTGAGATGGAAGAGTACCTGAGTACCTGGCTGACGAGATTCAGCCAAAAGCGTGATTTGATTTCATAAATCAGCCAACTCTACCTTACATTGCCTTTGGATCTCAGTGAGAGCTTCAGCATTTTGTCACTAACTCTCTGTTACACCTCTCAAATTTTGGTCTAGCTGCGTATCTCTAATAGGCCTAGAGTAATTCTGCATACTCATAGGATTAGGCCTCACATTTGGTTGCTAAGGAGGCAATGGAGGTGGGTTTAGATGGGTCTGATTTGGATAATATAGTCTTTGATTTTGATTTTGATCAGTCCAAGAAAAATTTGGGTGGCTTCTCCATCCAGGATTATAAGAATTTGAATATGGGTTTGATCTTGGAATATTTTCCTGGATGGTGTGTAATCCAAAAAGATATGGTGTGTTTTCTGCAATAGGAAAGGGTGGGGAAAAGGGTGGGAAAGATGGTGGGACAAAGGTCCCTCCTTGGGTTGGTGTAGGCGTAGATAGAAAACCTAAGGAAGATGGATCTCTAGAATCCATATTATTCACAAATTCCCTCCCCGTGGGAATTTGCGAAACAGGTAAATGCGTGGGATTTTGCATAGCAAGTAGAGGTGTAAGAGTTTTCATCGTATTTCGGACCTCATCGAGATGCTTTGCTACGATGTCGACTTTGTCCAGTTTCTCTGCAATAATTTCCAAATCCTTTGAACTGGACGGATTACCGATCTCGTGAATGCCCTTATGCGGATTTTGATGTGTTGTATTCATGCCCCGCGTAAATTGCGACATAGATGCATTGTTGATCGAGTTTTCCACCATCCCTTCAAATAATTCTAAAGCGAATTCTGTGTTGCGATTGAGAAAATTCCCTCCACAAGAGGCATCAACTAGATTGCAAATGCCCTCTTGCAAGCCATAGTAGAAGATATGCATTAGTTGCCAACGAGGGATGTTATGATATGGGCATTTCCTTTGTAATTCATGAAAGGGTTCCCACGCTTCATGAATTGGTTCTCCTTGATTTTGATTAAATGTTGTGATTGCTCGCCTTAAAGCATTTGTTCGACCAATAGGAAAGAATTTCTTTAAAAGTGCAGATTCAAGTTCAGCCCAAGTTGAGATTGGTCTTGCCATAGTTCTATACCAATAAGCTACTTTATCTTTTAGGCTAAAAGAGAACATTTTCATAAGTAGGATTTCCCTATTTTGATTTTGAGGTCCAAGAGTTTGAGATAAATTCTTAAGATCTTCAATATGTTGGAATGGATCCTCGGATGCAAATCCGTGAAAATGTGGGATTAGACCTATAATGTTTGGCTTTAATTCCAGATCATTTTCCCTAATAGGAATCCTAACATTAGGCTTTACTTGTGCATTAGATGGATTGTAGTAGTCTCTGAATAGAGGCCTTGGACGAGGGATCGGTAAATCAGGAAGGTCAAAACCTACCTCAGGTTGAGGTGGACAGGTTTGAAGATTCTATAAATTATTTAAGGCTACTGTTAAAAGATTAATTTGTCTATTTTGTTCAAGCATCCTAAGATTCTAGTTTAGGAGGGCCTCATGAACATCAAAAGGTGGCATCTCCCCCTGACCAGAAGAAGAAGGGATCTCGGGATTTTGATTTTGCAATTGTTCCATAGGAATAGATGAATCAGTCGGGAATATAAGTGGCTGCTTATCTACAACTGGTCTAGGATCAGCTGTCAAAGGAGTTATAAGAGGCAGATGCAAGGATTGCCTCCTGTCCATAAAATGAGAAGAATGTGCAAAAGCACACTCACACCACCAGAAAATAGCGGCAATAAAAACCCGCAAAACAACGTGAAAAACGTGGGTTTTTCTCTTCTTTCAAAGGAAAGAAGAGATTCCTAGAATACACAAAAATACTTTGGACGCAAACAAGTATAGTAACAGTATCAAAATACGCATCCTAAACCCGTGTCTATGCAAGTTCGTATCCTTAAGGCTCAAAGGTCTAAGGTCTAGGATCGAGACCGCTCACTACTGGCTCCCCGGGGCTCTAGTAGTGAGACAGACTTGTTGATCTTCGACCAAAGCCCTAAGAGGTGCAAAGAGGAGAGATAGAAAATTAAGACTCGTATGACTCTAGTGATCGCGCTGTGCGCGCGATAGCATGCAATAGACGATTGCGATAAAACCTGCATGCATTCTGCAAACAGATTAAGTCATAATTTTTATTTTCCATTTTTTTACTTAATCTTTTCAAAAATATGATCGAAAGAATTAAAGTGACCGCTTTTTAAGTATTTTCAAAGAATATATGTGGTCTTGTTATTATTTCCAGGACAAGGATCTACACAGTTTTCTTCGCGTGTTTTCCTGCTATTGCGAGAAAAATACTAGAAATTTCCCTAGTCAGATCAAAAAATACTAGCAGATAAAATGCACTCCTAAGAGTGTATGCCTATATCATGCTGCTGCTAGTTAGAAAGGTATGTATTTTTGTATTTTTTAATTTTTATCTAACTAAATGCAACAATTCAAACTAACTAAAAACTAAGAAAAGAAATACTTACAATGGTATTTATAATGGAAAAACAGAGCTAAGAAAACTCCATCTTCTTCCTGAGATTACCCACAAAGGTAAACCTGAAAAGAAGACAGAAAACAAAACAAAAACACAACTAATTAAAACAGAACACTAAAAATAGCAAAAGTGGTGAATATAATTACGGTTACCTCTTATGGCACCAAATGATTATTACACAAAATTTATGCAAGGGAATATTTTGATGAATTTAAAAGATTACCTCCCCGGCAACGGCGCCATTAAAATGATTATTACAAAATTATACCAGGGAATGTTTTGATGAAACAAAATGTTACCTCCCCGGCAACGGCGCCATTAAAATGATGTGTTCCTTCTCAACACAGTTAATTAAGTTAATTGTGCTTAATTATGTGTAGAAGAAAGTAACTTAGGTTAACTCGAATTTGTGTTGGTTGAGTGGTATAGGGCCAAGTTAACCTAACATTTTTGATTTTATTACTTTTAACTAGTTGAGTCCAGGTCGTTCGCTGGGAGGTATAGCTTATTCAGAATTCACCAATCAGTTTAAACAACTCATAGGATGTATAATTAAGTTAATTTTAACAACATGAACTTTGCCTAATGAATTTAAATTTAAGAAATATGCAAAATTCCATAAGAGAACATATTTACACAAATGATCTTCTTTAATAACAAGTAAACATGTTAATTTCTATTTATTTCAAAGATATTAAGGCAATAGAAAGTTCTACTAATTGAAACATGCCTTATTACAACATTAAAATAAAAAAGGAATTAGAAATAATGCAAGAATTTAAACTATTTATTCTCTTTGTTTCTTCAGCCTCTCTTTTTTCCTTCTTCCTCTTTTTCCTTTTCTCTTTTTCTTTCTCTCTTTCTCTATTTACTTATCTTTTAATCGTCTCTTAATTTTTGTTTTTATCTTTCTCTTTATTCTTTTTCTTATTTTTCTCGAGCTCTTCTCTTCTCTTTCTCTTTCCTTTCTTTCTTCTCTTTTTTGCCTTGTCTCTTTAGTGCCTGTTCAGCCTTTCTTCCTTCTACAAATTCTTCCTATCTTCCTTCTCCTTTCTCTTCCTTTGCTTTGCTCCTTCTTCTTGTTCTTACCTTAGCATTTTCCTTAGCCTTTCGAGCCTTCAGCACTTAGCATTTTTCCTTATCCTCTTCCCTTGGCACTTCTCTTTAACATTTTTTCCTTAACCTTTTGAGCCTTCAGCACTTAGCCTTTCTTCCTTAACCTTTTGAACCTTGGCCTTTCTTCCTTAACCTTCTAAACCTTGGCCTTTCTTCCTTTTGAGCCTTTTGAGCCTTCAGCACCTAGCCTTTCTTCCTTAACATTTCTCCTTAACCTTTCTTCCTTCAGCACTTCTTCCTTCTGAGCCGAACTGGGTTTTTTTCTCTTCAACCAAAAATTAGGTTTATTAGTTGGCGGCTTGGACCATTTGGGGATACACAACACCCCTCTCAGGGTGGGACCAGACCCTACTAGGTCCAAGATTGATTCATTTAGTTCGGTTTATTTTCCAGTTCAGAGTTTCAAGCCAGACCGGCTCAGCCTCCTAGGCCTCGCACACGCCCTCCCAGGGCCACACTCACACGCCACAGGCGCACACACTTGCAGGCACATACGCGCCGGCACACACACATGCTCGGTATCAAGGCTCAATCGGTAACCATGTGCCGTGCGCTTGACGACTAAAGTGCCTATACAACAAAATGGTTCTATACCCGAGTAGCTGTTCAGATCTAACCGAGGTGGGACTATCTTATCCCCTCCCAAAGAAAACTTCAAGTGACGATTCCTAACAGCTCAGAGCTCCAATCCAAGCAAATAAAAGTATGTTGGAAAGCTCTTGAGTTGCTCTACAAGATTGTAGTGTCAATTTGATGTGAAAGGGAAGTTATGCTCTTCGATTTGAAGGGCGAAGATACAGTTCTATCTACGGTAATAATGGCCTGGAAATTGGATCTCTTTACTCTAAGTCTACAGACTTGATTTTAACTCCCAGTTGATGTTCTAAATGGGTTAGAAAGTTAATTCCGCAACTGCTAGTGTGGATATTAAGCTCTCAGAAGCTTCAAGAAGTGTACAGGAGCTCAAACCTTCTCTGGAAGCTTCAGGAAGTGTTGTTCAGACCTTGAAAAGACCTAACAGACAACTTAAGATCTGTTTAATCAATTAAAACAACTTCATCTGGGTAGAATTTACATCCAAATCTCATCCAAAATCCACTGCCATCAGTTTAGGTTCAAAAACAAACCAAACTAGCAGAAATTGAAATCCAATAGAATTATACATCAGAGCCCACTCAAATCACTTTAAAATCATTCACTGATATCTCAGAATTAATTTAAGCTCATCAATTCATCAGATTCAATCCATAATCAAGGAATCAAACTCAGGTTTGACTGTAGAACCTCAAATTTTGACTTTCTGTTTTAAACCTTTTCTCAGGGAATTAACACCTTGAATAACATCCTTTCAATCTTAGGAACATGCTCAGACCTTTAAATAAGTGTTTTAACTGAAGTTCCTAGGGTTTTAAGCTTGTCGCCTGAGCTTCTAAAGGTGTTCGTTCGTCAGAAGAAACTAGAGGTTGTTACATTGATTCAAGCACAGAAATGAATTCAGTGCACAACACTAAAGCTTCTAAACCTCTTAAATGCTTCTTAAAACTATCTGTCAGACTTCTCCAACTCTGTCGGAGTTGGAGACGATGAAGACCTATCTCAAGCTCTAGACATTCAAATCTTAAATAAAATACCTCAGAATAATCAATAAACCTTAATTCATTGATCTGGAGTATCTCACCAAGTTCTACTGGCTGAAGAACTGATTTTGACTTGCCGGAGCTTGTCGAAGCTCCAGTGAGTCCAGAAAAATATGAATTTGTGATACAGAATGTGAAATTATGCCATTAACAATTTGAAAAGTTTCCTGAGGTCACAAGGAACCTTAGGATCAAGTTAATACTTTCAATTGAACATTAGAACAAAGATCTATTAGTGAAATCAATTTTTAAAGAATTTGAGTTGGTTAAAGCTCAGGACTTGTTTTCCCACTCAATTGAGTGGAGAAAACGGGTCAATAGATATTTGCGATCATAAATATATATAATTAAGAATTTCAACTACTCCTGAGCCGCCATTGACAGCAAGCTCAGGAGCTTAATTAGATTTGGGCATTTAAGTTATATGTGGTATTTAATCGAATTATAGTGATGATTAGGATCCATAGGAGATGAATAGGTGATGGAGGATCCAATGAAGGTGAAAATTAGGTCAACTACTGCTGTCCATGACAGCAGAAGTAGTTTAGGCGAATTAGTGATCAGATTAGTAATTAATGGATATAGAAATGATTGTGGAAGATTCAAGAATATGGACAGTGATTTAAAAAGATGAAATTAATGCTCCTGACAAGCTCAAGGAGCTCGCTAGAGTTGAGGAAGATGAAATCTAATTCTAACATTACGGCTATCTAACCTACCTAACTAACTAACTAAACTAACCTACTCCTACTCCTAATCTACTATTACCTGGATGAAGGGGTTAGAGGATCTCCGTCGAAGGCTCATGACGGAGGGGGAAATTAGAGGGTTGTTGAAAGATCTCCGGCGGCGGTTGTGAGGTGAAGTAGAGGAAAGCTCCTTAGTCAGCGCTTGTTAGAAGATGCAGCTGACTCCAGCAGAGTTCCAGAGCTACTGAAGATGGATGGAGGAAGTCGGATGAAGCGGAGAAAGTTTGCTGGAGTTGTGGAGAGAATAGCCTATTGGGTCGGCTCAGTGAGGAAGAGGGAAGGGAGCCAACTTGGTGGAAATCGAGGGTGTCAAGGGGTATTTATAGTCGACTACGACTGAGAAGGAGGTGGAATCTGGACATAATTGTGGTTAGGAGGGGGATAAACACCGGTGTCTTCTCCAACGCCGGTGAGGTTATCTCCAACCTTAAAATAGGATTTAGGTGTTATCTAGACCGGTGGATGAAAAGGAGATGGTGAGCACAAGCTCTAGGAGCTTAGAGAAGGGATGACGTCGATTTGGCGGTGATCAAGTGGTCGCTACACCTTCAGTCGTCAACCGTCCAAACGGGTGAAGAGAAGAAGAAGAAGAATCCAAGGACTTATTCGCAATGAAGCCTAAGGACCTAAATGGAAAATAAGGACCCGATTGAAATAAAATGTAAGGACCAAAATGTAAACTCAGGTTATCAAGGTTTATTTTAATTTAAATCTTTTTCAACTTTTTATATTTGATTATAAATAAGACAATTATTATATTTAGACCTTGAATTTACACTTTTGACCTTTTTAGATTAATTTATTTAATTAAGTAATGTTACTTAAGTTATTACATACTTAGTTATATATTATGCTTAAGTTAGTTAACACATTAATTAGATGAATTATTGATAATATTTTGAGTCCAATTATTAATTAGATTATTAATAATATTAATTGGGTGATAATATAACATTTTAAACTTATTTTAAGGTCCTTTACTATTTATCCCTTATTTAATAATTAACCCATATATTCACATATTTCTAGCTAATTAACTAGGAAGACTAGTTAATTAGGGGTAATTAGAGACCATGATGAGCTTCTCATCACAGATACAAAATTTTATGTTGATCAGAGCATAATGATTGGACTTTCTTATCTAAGCTCACTTGGAAATGGCTGAGCTTAGTTGGTGGACTTACTTGGAAACACCATTAGACCTAAACCCAACCTAAAACCTAATTAGGATTTCCTTGAACCATTTAGAAGCTTCCTCAACCCAATTACACACGTACACACATCCAGATTTGGACTTGCACCCTTCCTGAATGTCCAGACATCTCTCTGGACGTCTGATCTGACACCCTAACACCAAAATTATTCCCAAAGGTACCTATAGCCCATAACTTTAATCTGGATGTCCAAAACATCATCTAGACTTCTAACTCTATAGTATGACCTAAACCCAACCTAAAACCTAATTAGGATTTCCTTGAACCATTTAGAAGCTTCCTCAACCCAATTACACACGTACACACATCCAGATTTGGACTTGCACCCTTCCTGAATGTCCAGACATCTCTCTGGACGTCTGATCTGACACCCTAACACCAAAATTATTCCCAAAGGTACCTATAGCCCATAACTTTAATCTGGATGTCCAAAACATCATCTAGACTTCTAACTCTATAGTATAGGACATCTAGGGAGCTTCCTGGATGTCCAAAGCCCTTCTCCAGCAAGTAAAACCCACTGAATATGGCCTTAGCGTATTAAAATAACCCAAAAATCATCTGGACATCTAACTTTGCAGTATAGGATGTCCAAACACACTCTAGGCCATCTAGAGAGCTTCTCCAATGAAAAAGAGCCTCCGAACTCAGCTTTATCCTCCCAAAACAACCCAAAAACCACCCAAACTCTATCCCCAAGCACTAGAACCTATTTTATCCTCTCACCAAACTAGGAAATCCTATTTTTGGAAAACAACCAACCTATCCTAGCCTTACAATCCAGATCCTGAGGTCCTCATTTAACCAATCCTAGGATGAAATCTAAGCCATCCAAATTGGTGAACCTAGTCACTCTAGATCAACCAATAGGAAGACATCTAGATTCCTATAAAAGGACCTAGCCTCCCTATAAAAGGATCTAGCCTCCAACCCTTAGAACCGAATTAGCCTTAGCATAGAATTAGCCTCAGGCCACCAATTAGAACTAGTTCTTCTCTTAGAGTTCGAGGATGCACCTTCACATTTGCTACTACGTCACTGCTTCAGACTTCACCTTTGAAGCCCATAGTTCCTAGTCTTTATTTTCTAGTTCTAGTTGTCATTAGATTGATTTCAAGCATTCTTCTAGTTGTAACCATCTTATTCTGACATTTGATAAAAGTTTTAATAGGTTTTCTTCAATACACCTTCAAGTTATTTATCTACTTTTCATGTCCGTAGTTCTAGTCAATTTTATTTGCATTCTAGTAGTAATCTCATTCTTAGTACTCAGGAAAGAGAACTATTCTAGTAGCCTCCTTTCGAACAACTTAGACTCCATTTTGAAAATATTAACTTCATATTTTTTAGTTCGATTGAAATAAATTTAAGAGTTTCTAATGCGATTATACCATGACAAAAGTGTATTTTATGCAATCACATCCGCGTTCAGAACACTAAGGCTTGGATTTAGCTACAGAATGCCATGGGCAACACTATCACAAAGTGTCCAAAGCTAGGGTTCTAGGGGTTGCCATGGGCAGTGCTATCACAAAGCATCGATTACTAGGGACCTTTCAAGGATTTATGATGGGGACAAGAACTCTAATATAGATTGTGTTGAGGCCCAATCCAATGTTGGATTTAGAGGAATATAAAAACAAAGGACAGAAAACTCTCAAAAATATATATATATCTCTTCCAAAAATACACTGGCAAGTTGAACCTGGACTTTACTTCATGTACACACAGGTTCTTTAACTGCTAGGGTCAACGAACCTCTGTGCAGATTCTAAGGCCTTAGAAACCTTTATTCTGGACCCAAGGCTAAGGCTAGTCAAGTCTGGATCTTGACTGGTACTTGAGTACCTCTAGGCCTAGTGTTGATATTTTAATTTGATTTCCATAGAAGTGGCACAAGCAGGCATCTTGAGGGTAAAATCTAGTCTAGAGATCTGGTTTGTTCCAAAGGATTTTGCCAGAGACTAGCAAAAGTTAGGCATGGGGGTATGTGGTAGCACCATCATTTGTGTTAATGAGCCTAACTTATCCTAACTACAGTAATAAATGCTCCTAAATATTCATCAGAAGATCATAACTCTATTCTGAACTAAATGCGAGAAGAAGACAACAAATTAGGCTAATTCTGTTGTTTTAATGAGAAATCACTAATGCAAATTAGCTAAGGGGTTAATTGGTGTCTAATAAAGGGTTAAATGAACTTAAATTTCTAAGAAGTGGACTCAAACTGATTGAAATAGGATTTTTTCGCATTTCAAGGATTATTTTATTAATAAAAACCCTAAAATCAGCCTCACTTCATTTAAATGGGTTCTGTTAAAATTAAATGTAATCTAAACCTCCCAAAAATCATTTAAAAAAATTATAAGAGGTTTGGAACCTTCACTTTGACCAAAGGAACCCATCTTAACGAAAAATAGACTTAGGTGAGAATTTATTCTATTTTGGGCTTCTATGTAAATTTTCTAAACAAACTTAGTCAAAACTCAAATCTTAGGTCACCATTAGATTCCTTGGATCCAAATTAAGTTAACCCCAAAATTTGAACCCAATCAAAGTTCATCTTGACCTAGTTTGCATTTTGGCCTACAAATCTCTATTTATTACACAGAGCCCCTTATCTTTTGTGTTTTCAGTGCATACACACCCCTATATTTTGTTATTTCTTGCAAAAAGGTCCTCCATTGCCTTCTCCTTCTTCCTCGCCATGTGACCACGAAAGATCCAAATCAACCCATGATCGTGAGATTCGAGGGAAGGTTTGAACCTTCAAATCATCGCCAAATCCCACCAAATTTGGTGGGAATGTGAGTCACCCAAATTGCTTCTTATAAAAGATGGAGTTTGAATCATTGTAGCGCAACTCAAGTATTCAACTTTCAATTTCATAAACCATAAGTACAAGGAGTGTACAGGTTGTCCAAGGAGATTAGGTGTAACAAATCAAACTTGAAATGCCTTTTATTTCTTTTTTTTTGTATTTTTTGCTTTTGAGATTCTTTTGTCTTTTTCGATAGGAAGAAAGTAAAATGCAAATCAATCTTTTTAGTTATAAGATATAATATCAACTACTTTCAACCAACTAACGATGTTAAAGAATATGAAGATGGCTTGGCAATCAAACTCACAAGCACCACGATGGGTAGCTTGTAATCAAGTACTAAGCAAATTCACATGCCAAACAAAATCGAAGATGAAACTGAAATGTAACTTTCATTACCATAATATTCCAAGCTCAATAAAAAAGATGCTTACAAAAGCAAAAGACTACCAAGTATCAAAAACATGCAAGAAGTTAAAAGAGAGGAACGCTTATGAAAGGAGATGCTTAGATGATGGTGTAGATGATGATGGTCCTCCTCTCCTCCTTGGCATGGATGAAGAAGAACTCTAGCCCAATTTCCTCCAAGATGATGGCATGGGATGATGGTGGTGGATGAAATGGCAGTGGATTGGCAATTGAAGGGTGGTGGAGTGACTCCCTCTCAATGCCTAAAATTTGGACTTAGGTAGTCCTTAGGCCCTATCTTTCTCCCTTAGTGCTCAAGAGATGGGATTGCCAAAGATGGCTTGGAAGGATGGAATGGATGGTCTTATATAGAGGTGGAGAGGGGTAAAAATGGAAGGAGGGAGGGGTGTTCCAACAATTATAATTATGGGTAGATGTGTTGGGATTTAATGAAGATGTCTTGGAATTGGGTTGGTGCTATTAATTGGTGAAGGGATCTAGGTGTGGTGAAGTGTGCATCCATAATGAAGGTGGCTTTGTTGAAATTGGGGAGAGGGACTTATATGTGCCATGGAGGATGTGCAAAGGCAGCTCTAGGTGGAGGAACTTGATAAATGAAGTAGAGGAGCTCATTTATTGTTGATGTAGGACAATTTTTTTTTGCTTTGTTGAGCTAGAGCTTGGGATTTACAAGTCTCCTGAGTTCAAATCTTCAACTCAAATTCTTTAATTCCTTCTTCTTCCCTTTTCTCCTTGTCCTTCAATCCTGTGATCATCAAATATCATCAATCAGTGCAAGAACACAAAATTATGCAAATTATGATGCAAGCTTATCTAAAATGCAATTGATGCTAATGCATGCAATATGCTCATGAAATCAGACTAAGATGAATGGGGAGTTAGCAAATTATAAACATGGGCAATACAAAATGTGGTTAGATCATAATGGCAATCAGATCATGCCTTATTGAATGAACATCTTCTTGGAATCAATCTCAGCCAGAATTGCATCGGTGAACTCGAGCTTTTCAAGCTCCAAAATCAGCCAAATAGCAAGTCTAAACTTGCTATGATTGGCTCAATTAGAGAGGGAAGACTCTCTATTTAAAGGGGTTCGCATTCACAAGCACAAACTCATGCAATTTTCGTCAAAATCCCCCTTAATTTCTTCCTCCTCGCCGATGAAGAGACCCACCATCGGAGCTCTTCGATACCCCTTCCTTGTCCTCTACCATGCACAATAGGAAGAGGGTTCCTCTCCCTTGAGCTTCTACGAATCTTCTCATGAAGCTTCAGACCTTCTCTCGCCCTTGTCCACTCCAGCCAACTCTCCTCCTTCATTGTCTCTGGTGTACCATTGGCGACCCTCTCCCCTTCTCCTTTCCCCAAATTAAGTTAGGGTTTTTCCTCCTCTCCCCTCCAATTAGAGGTATGGAGCTTTAGAGCTCTAGACACTAGGTCCTTCATCTCCTCTGACTCTGCCATTTACACCACCGTCTACCTTCACCAGCCGACCTTCTTTGCCCTCCTCCACCCAAATTAGGTTAGGCAAAAGCTTCCTCTCACCCTCACAAAACTTTCACCCAACCTAATTGCATTCCACACCACTTCCATCATCTTCCTTGACACCAATCACCAGAGCTCCTTCAAACTTCTTCGAGCGACCGCCATACCCACCCTCCCACTAAATCACCACCACCATACGCTTCACCACACTCTAGTGAAGCTTCTTACTTATTTAATTTAGGCCCTATGGCCATATTCATTTCACAAGTACTCCACTGTCGTTGGTCATCTTCTCCGATGACATTCATCATCGTCTGGTGATCCCTCGCCTCACTACCACCTCCCTCGAGCATGGAACCACTTCAAGAGCTTTCGTGGGTCCTCGATTCGAAGAACCAAAGCCATCTTGTCCTTCAATTGACACCTGCTGCTCCATGTGAGAACGACGAAGAAGGCACTAAGCTATAGTCCCACATCATGGAGCCTTGATTTTGAAACACCTTCATAAGATTTTGCGCACATAAGCTATTTTCCCAAGTACACAAAGGGTCGGGTCCCTACTCCATCACACATTGCGCACATGCCCTCGCTCACCCTCACTCCAGGCAGGTCTGGGTCTAGGTCTAGTTACGGATCCAAATAGAGAAAGAGAGAGGAAAAAAGTGTTACGCCCAAGGAAAGGGGTCGATTTTGCCTTGGGATTTGTGTGAGCCTTAGGTGAATTTTGGTTTACTTTTTTGAAGGCTTTAGACAAATATTGGATGTTTGATTTCTAACTTTAAGTCGTCTGATGATTACATATTCGACGTCTGATAGCAATATTCAGGCCATAAGCTTAGTTGAAACACATTATTTTGGTCTTTGACATATATATCTTTTGAGCTTGATACATATCTTGCTTTTCATTGAATATATTTTTTGTTACATCACTCTTTTGAGTATTATTCTGAGTACTTGATTAGTGGTTAATTTACAATTTATTACTCCCTGACATGACCTCAGAACTCTTTTAAATTTTGAGCATATAAATTTAAATGTTGTTTCATTTCCGTTGATATACTACAACGTATTTCTTAAAACCCGACAAAAATACATTAGCAATCAGCTATTCCTTCGACCTCCAGTGACCTCGCTTTCCCTTCTCAGATCAACTCCGACGAAGTTGATCGTCTGCCTCACCTCCTCTTCCTCTACTCTACCTCAGCAACAGTAGAGTTGCACTCAATTTTTCTCTTTTTTCCGCATATGATCTCGCTGCATTCTTCTCAACCCAGTGTTATTTCAATCTCTACTCCAGTGAGGCCTCACTGGCGCCCTCCTCATCCTTTCTTCTAGGTAAGCATTTTAAGTTTCTTATCTAGTTTTGTAGATTATATTTAGGTAGGTAATTGTTAGTTAGGTGTAGCCTTAGCTTCAATCTACCTCACTTCCTTCTCCAACTCTGACGTCGCCTGACCTCTTACATTAAATTGAACACAAGCCATCCTTTTCTTCCCTCTGCGAATCCATTCCACTTTCTTTCTCCTATGATTACTCACTATTCGCAATACGCCTAAAATCCACCTTCACTGGAGGATAGCCTTGTTTTCGGCTAACTCCTCCGAGATGTACCATACTCAATTGGTTCTTCACCCATGTTCACAATACCTTAAGTGCCATTTCACCAATCTCTTCTCTGAGTTAATTTGAGTTCACATAATCTCTCAAATCAATTTCTGATATAATTGAGGTGATCAACACATTCCTGAAGTTGTAAGGAATCTTCTAAGCTATTTCTTGTGATGCTTCATTTAGTTTTGATCTCCGTCGATCATCATCGTCTTCATCGCAGACGCCCGCTAACTTCCTTATCTCTGGCAACATCAATCCACCTCTACATAGCTTGTAATGAACTCTAACAATATCCAACTAACTCTAGATCACACACACATTAGTTTCCTACTTCCTAATTCAAATTTCATCACTTCTTCTCTGGACACTTTATCTTCTACAATGCCAACGAAGAACCTAATGTATTGATTCCACCATTTTAGACCTTCATAATAGGTCAAAAAGATTCAGTGGATCCTACTTAGGTTGTAACAATCTTCAATTAGGTTGTTATGTTCTTGGAATCTTCTGTTGACTAACCTCACCTAAGAATGTGGTGGCAGACCTTGAAAACCTTCTGAGATATTCAATTCTAACATCTTTTGATTCCAAAAGTTATTAAAAGTAGTGTAGAGTCTATCTGGTCTGTTAGTTTGATCTAAAAGAGTCTTGAGTTTGGAGTTAACTCTTGACTTAAGTTGAGTCAAATCCTATCCTCTAATGATGCTTAGAGCTTAGTTCTATGGGTTGCAACCCATTCTGGAAGCCTTTAGTAATGATTATGATTCATAATTAGCATTATTTTAGGTTGTTTGAGTTCTGTTGCATGAGACCTATGCTTTGGGTTCATTAGTTCTATGAAGCATGCTCCAGGTCTATGACTGAGCTGCACGGTTATTTCTAAGAATTTGTGTGTAGTTTAAAAGTTAAGGCACGTGAGATTGTTAAGATCATGATAAAAGAGTGTTTAGGGTGTAGGTGAGGAAGCTTTGGATTAGTATTAGATCATCAACCATCTTAAATTGATAATTTGAATGGTGAAAAGTTCCAGGATGTAATCTAAGCTTAGGATTAGCTTCTAAGGTCATAATAAAGCCCAAATGAAGAGGATTGTATCACACATTAAGAGAATTGAAGTGTTGTAAGTGTTGCTGCCACTATCACTGTGCACTAAAAGGAAAAGTGACCTATTAGTCCCACCTTAGTGGGGTACAAGCATTGAATCGTAGATATAAGTGATCGTGTCCAATGGCTATTTGCCCGATTGGGGGTGGGCTCCCTAATAAGCATGCATATGTACCCTTCTGAGCATACTTCTGACTAATATTGACCATTGCCCAGTGAGGGGCGGCCTACGGGCATGTAATGAGATTGCACCATGTGGTGATTATCTGACTGTCGAGCCAATATTTTTTGCAGTAAGCTGCAACTTTGACTTAACAGGTTGATTGCCTTGTTTTTACTTTTATTCTCTTTCAATTAACTTGATGTGTTTCATAAGCTTTACTTAAGGTATTCCTTAATTAACTCATCACCTAATAAAAATTATGCCAAATAAGTTATGAATGTGAGTTATATATACTTAACTTAACTAATCTAATATAACTTAAGTAGATTAAGTTAAGAATGTAATTAAGTTAACTTATTATGTTTATACTTAACTTAATAAGTTAGTTTAAGTTAATGTAAGTTTAAGTAATATAAACATTGTAATCTAATTAAGCTATATGTTTAAAATTACTTAAGTTAAGTGTAGTCTTAAGTATAAACTAAATTATAGTTGATTTATCACTTTTAAAATAAGTGGTGTTGACATATCATCCGGAAGGAAAATAACCAGATGGCCACTCTTGGGGAGAGAAGAGGTGACAGTGACGACGGGTGGAGGAGGGTTGAGAGGCGGTGCTAGGAGGGAGGAAGAAGGAGGTCATCGAATGGCAGGGAGCTTGGTGATCTAGGAGAGGAGGGCATTAGGGTTTGGGTCACTATAGGAGGAGGAGGTTGACATGGGTTTGGAGGGGATGTGCTTTGCTACAGGTTTCGGGAGAGTGGGCATGTGGCGGCTGTGTACTGCAATGCTCTCGTGTGCCTCGTGTGTGGGCATAGGCGAAGCACGTGCAGGAAGAAGGCATGGTGAGAGGAGGGTGGGCCATCGGTTCTGCGTGGAGGCACACATGGGGGCGTGCCAAACCCTAATTTGAGGAGAAAAGACGTGCATGGTATCCTAGGGGACCGCATCAAAGGGATGGTCCCAAGGTTGCTAGATGTGGTCATGCATGGAATTAGGTTCCCTCTCCACTGTTGGCTCCTTCCCTTGACGTGGAGGTTCCATTATCTTTGAAGGTCCTCGCCACTTTATCTCTTCTTTGAGGTGCCCTCATCGAGAAGGTTATGGCAAGTGCACCCTCCTTGGAGGACCTCCAAGGCTTTGTAAGATCCCTCTCCATCTTGTCTTTGATATGGAAGATCTTTGTGTTGAGCCCATCAAGGTTCTTGGTTTTTGGTTTATCGGATGTGGATGTTGACTCTCTCAAGTTTCAATCATCGTGTTTTGATTCTGCATCTATTATATGGTGATGGGTTTCCCCTTTTGATGGTGCATTGAGTGATAGACCGTCATAGAGGGCTTTTGTCAGAGAAGGCTCAATGGAGATTAGGGGAATCCCCTTGCACCTACGTTCAAATGCAGTGGTGGATAGTGTTGTTACTGGGTTTTCTTCCTTGAAGGAGGGCTCGATGGTCAGCCTGATGGAAGGGGATGGCAATATTGTGAAGGTTGATGTTAATCTCAGTCATGGGGGTCCTTTTTATGAGAAGGTAGTGCTGAGATGTGGGAGTTCTTCATGGCTCCTGACGAGTCGATTCTTTGCTTTTAAAGTCGTTTGTCACATAAAATGATGCATCATTTGTAGTTCTATGTGGTGGAAAAATCGACTAATCAATAATTAAAATAACCACTCGCAGAAGAGCGGGTCGTATCCATAGGGAGGTAATGACATATTTAAACTCGCACCGGTTAAAAATATATGTTCACAGTTAGTTTCGACGAGAATCTAGCCAAATCTGACTTCAGATTAAGAAAACATTAAGAGAACATGCTAAAATGGCAATTTTGCACATCTAAAGGATATATTTTGCAATGCAGCTTAATAAAATAATAATAAAAGTTGACAATGGCATAGAATGTAAATATTAATAGAGGCTTTTACTGTAGCAAAATAGGGGAACTTCTTCCCCTTGTCCGTGCGCGAGGAGGGAATGGCCGGAGGTGTGAAGCTCGGAGGAGGATCTCTAGATCAAGGGCTCCGTGATGGCGGTCGCGGCGAAGTGCGAGGTGCCCCAAGGTGGCCAAACGAAGGTATGGTGGTGGTGGGTTCTGGTGGCTGCTGAAGGAGGTTCACGCGGTGAACGCGCAAGCCGTGCGGACGCACGCGGGTGTGGCTGAGCTCGGCCGCAGCTGCTGTTGCTGCGTGTTATAGGCCGCATGCGAGGAAGCGCTGAAGGCCGCAGCTACTACTGTGCTGGCCGCACGCTGCAAGCGTTGACGGCGCGCTGCAGGGAGTGCGGCGGAAGTGTGCGCAGCTGGAGGGCGTTTGCTGCTGCAGGTGTGCAGCAGGGGCGCGTGTGGGCTGGAGTGGCGCTGCTGCAGGAGGTGAGGCACGCCGAGGGGAGCTGGTGGGCGTGCGCTAGGGGCTGGAGCATGGAGGATGGTGCACGCAGCAAGGGCGTGCGTGGGGATGGCAGTGCTACAGGAGATGAGTGCGCGCGGTGGAGCTGTGGACGGTGCTGCATGCTGGCGGGTAAGTGCGTGCAGCTGCACGGGGAGCCGGCGGAGAACTTTACTGCATGCGTGGTTTCTGCAGGGCGGTGAGGTGATGGTCGCGTGCTGCTGGCCGTGCCCACCGCACGCGAAGGTGCGCACAGGTTGGAAGTGCTCCTGGCTGGTGAAGGTGCGTGGTGGATTGGAGATGAAGGTGCGGGCAGGGTATGTAGGCATGGAGGTGCTGAGGAACATGCGAGGCTGATGAAGAAGAAACACGGTGATGGCCAAGCCCACTGGATTGGTGCAGCGAGCTGTCACCTCGCTGGCCCACGGTGTGGTGGAGCTTGGCCTTGGAGACCACATTGAGGAGCGGGTGCACGGTGATGGGCGGGCGGTGTCTCTACATACAAGGCAGCCTCCCTCCTCCTTTTGTAGCCACGACCTTCGTTTCAAATTCAAAATGGCGTAGCATAAATGTGATGCACAAGAGGAGGAGGTGGAGCCGAAGTCAGAGGAGTTACCTGTGCAAAGGAGAAAAAATAAAAGAATAAAATATTATGGTTATTTATGCATAAGCCCTTAACTTCTATGTTAAATTAAAATAATGCATGCAATGCACCTAATTGGTTAACTAATTAAATGAATGCAATTCTAAGTTAATTCTAAATGCATTTAGTTATGAATGTAATGCATGAATTATGTAAGTAAGTTAGAAATACGTATTAATCTATTTACATCCTAATGTAAGCTAAATAAATGTTAGAATTAACTTAATGTCTAGGCACTTAAATACTTAAATAGCCCACAAACATGGGCTAATCACATACCCCCATGCCTAGTTTTTGCTAGTCCCTAGCAAATCCAAGCAAAACCTAGCACTCCAAGTAGACTAGTCAACCCAATCGATATTCCTTTAGAAACATATTAAGTTCAGACTCTAGACCTAAGGTTCCCAAGTAGTTGCTAAGTTACAGACTAGGTCGGCTAAAGATGAGTTGCAGGTACAAGTTTCCCTGATTTCTGACTCTACCCTAAGGTTTATTGATCCCTGAGATTAAAGCATCTGTACATGTGCGTTGGTCTGAGTTATTTGAGTTAAAGGAAAAAGGATTTTTTTTTTTTATATTCCTCTAAGTCTAACCTCAGATCAGCTATCAACACGGTCTGTGTCAGATTCATTGTCCCCATTACCATATCTCGAAGGGTGCCTGGCTTTCGATGCTTCGAGATAGCACCACCCATAACGACCCCAAGAACTCCTAGCAATCGACACTTCGAGATAGTATCGCCCATGGATTTCTTAAGCGAATTCAGGCCTATGGCAATTGGCACTTCGAGATAGGGCCACCCATGGTACCTGAACCGCACAATGCACTTACATGCCCCCAGTAGGATGGATATCCTAAGAGACAAGTGCCGAGGAGGTAATATGTTATCATCGCATCCTCAAGGTGAGTATATACTCCACCTCTCCTGCGGCGGGAACTCTTCCAATCAAATTGTGTTTTCAAGCCTCTCCTAAGTCAAAACTAAGAGAACCAAATCTCTTTTAAGAAAGGAATTAAGTTGATTACTTACTTACACCAGGCCAAGTATGTGAAATTTGGATGCTTGGGTTACAAGGACCCGTAAACCAAAAGGTAGAACAAGACTCCAGGTATTACCCCACCTTTTAACTCAAACCCAAGCTTTCCTTCCTCAACCTCTTGAGGAATGGTCCGCAACTTAACTCCTACTTAAGTTTTTAAGTCCACAAAGGTCCCTAAAGGTCTAAAGCTAGTAGCTCATTTAGCTTCTAAAGTTTGACCCTAGAATTAAGTTAGTCTACCCTAGAGTTCTGATTTGCTTAAGAATGCAGGACCTAGCCAGTTAAGCTCAAAACTTTTTTTTTTTATGAATGCAAAATGTAGACATGCTATAAACAAAATGCCTCAGGTCCTCTCCCCCATGCCTGGTTCAAACAATGTCCTCATTGAAAACAAAAATAGTTAAAGGAAGATATTACCTAAGGCGGAGAATGGTAAGAGCTAAGGCTCCTCAAGAGTAACCTCGTCAACCAGATGGCCATCCAAAGTAATGTATGGTTTTAATCGTTGACCGTTGACGATAAAGGGTGTTGCTGAAGAGGAAGGGTTTTTAATCTCCACAGCTCCATGCGGAAATACTTTAGTGATTATGTAAGGCCCATCCCAACGAGATTTTAGCTTCCCAGGAAAAAGCTTAAGTCTGGAATTGAAAAGCCAGACTTGTTGGTTGGGCTCAAAGGTCTTTCGAAGTATAAACTTCTCATGCAAGACCTTAGTTCTTTCTTTATAAGCTTGAGAGGTGTCATAGGCATCATTCCTCAGCTCCTCAAGCTCACTTAATTCTAGAAGTCGTGCCTTACCCGCCTTCTCTAAATCCATGTTAACACTTCGAATAGCCCAAAGTGCCTTATGTTCCAACTCAACAAGTAAATGGCATGCTTTCCCATGCACAATCTGAAAGAGAGAAGTACCCAAAGGGGTCTTATAGGCCGTTCGATATGCCCACAAAGCATCATCGAGCTTTTGGGACCATTCTTTCCTATCAGGTCTAACGGTCTTTTCCAAAATATTTTTAATCTCCCTATTCGACACTTCAACCTGGCCACTTGTCTGAGGATGGTAAGGGGTAGCGACCTTGTGAGTCACTCCTAGACTCCTGATTAGCCGATTGAAGTGGTGGTTTCGGAAATGAGGTCCCCCATCACTTATAATGGTCTTGGGGCAGCTGAAACGGGATATGATATTGGCCTTCACAAATTTCAAAACCACAGAGTGGTCATTTGTGCATGTAGGAATGGCCTCTATCCATTTAGAGACATAATCAACTGCCACCAAGATATATTCATAACCATGGGACGACGAAAAGGGGTCCATAAAGTCAATTCCCCACATATAAAAAATTTTAACAGATTGAATAGGATGTTGAGGCATTTCATTCCTCTTCCCAATCGTTCCAGTCCGTTGATATCTAATACAGGCCTTAACAAAATTATGAGAATCCTTAAATAAGGAAGGCCACCAAAAACCAAACTGGAGAACCTTAAAAGCAGTTTTCTTATCACCAAAGTGTCCTCCACAATGAAGTTCTTGGCAAAAACTCAGCACACTTTGTTGTCCCCTTCAGGTACACAACATCTCAATACTTGGTCTTGTCCAATTCTAAATAATTCTGGCTCTTCCCAATGAAAATATCTTGCTTGGGAAATGAATCTCTTTCCTTTCTGCTCATCCCAAGAGCCAGGAGTTTGTCCAGTGACCAAGTAATTTACAGTATCTGCATACCAAGGTAAAGTTGGTGTTACCGCCATCAGAGTTTCATCGGGAAATGTCTCACGAATGTCTCCAGAAAGAGAGTCATTAAGAGGAAGGCAAGATAGGTGGTCAGCCACAACATTTTCTACTCCTTTCTTTTCACGTATTTCCAAGTCAAATTCTTAAAGGAGTAGGATCCACCTAATCAGACGTGGCTTAGAATCTTTCTTAGTAATGAGGTGTTTCACTGCTACATGATCAGTAAAAATAACCACCTTAGACCCAAGCAGATAAGACCTAAACTTCTCCAGAGCAAAAACTATAGCAAGTAATTCTTTTTCAGTGACGGTGTAGTTTTGCTGAGGTTCGGTTAAAGTCTTGATTGCATAATGCAGCACATGAGGTCTTCCCTCAACTCTTTATCCAAGGACTGCTCCCACTGCATAATCCGAAGCATCACACATCAGCTCAAATGGGAGTGTTCAATCAGGAGCTTGAAGAATAGGTGCAAAGATTAAGGCCTCCTTTAGAGTTTGAAAGGCCTCAGCACACTTTGAATCAAAATTGAAGGAAGATTCCTTCGCCAACAAGTCACAAAGTGGCCAAGAAATTTTACTAAAATTTTTAATAAAGCGCCTATAAAAGCAGGCATGGCCTAGAAAGGATCTAATCTGTTTGACGTTCGTAGGCAATGGGAGTTTGGAAATAGAATCAATCTTGGCTTTATCTACTTCCAAACCTTGCTCAGATACAACATGCCCAAGTACAATTCCTTTCTGTACCATGAAGTGACTTTTCTCCCAGCTGAGGACTAAACCAGTCTCCTTACATCACTTCAACACATTCTCCAGGTGCAGGAGACACTGGTCGAAAGACGAGCCATAAATGGAGAAGTCATCCATAAACACTTCAACACACTCGTCAATCATGTCCGAAAAGATAGACATCATACACCGCTGGAAAGTTGCAGGGGCATTACATAATCCAAACGGCATACGCCTGAATGCAAAAGTACCGTAAGGACTAGTGAATGTCGTCTTCTCCTGGTCATCAGGAAAGACTGCCACCTGATTGTACCCAGAATATCCATCGAGAAAGCAATAGTACTTATTCCCTGCCAATTTCTCTAGAATTTGATCAATAAAAGGCAAGGGAAAGTGATCCTTCTAGGTAGTGGTGTTCAGCTTGCGGTAATCAATACAGACCCTCCATCCAATTGAGGGTCTAGTGACAACTTGTTCACCTTGGTCGTTGATTTCCACAGTAAAGCCTGCCTTCTTTGGCACCACAAGAATAGGACTTACCCATTTACTATCTGCAATGGGATATATGATCCCAGCGTCCAACCACTTCAAGATTTCCTTTTTTACCACCTCCCTCATATTAGGGTTTAGACGTCTCTTCATGTCCCTAAATGGCTTGATGGAATCATCAGTATAAATGTGGTGCATGCAGAGTGTAGAGTCTATACCCTTAATGTCAACAATGCTCCAAGCAATAGCTTCCTTGTGCCTAGACAAGCATTCAATCAGGGCTCCCTCCTGTGCCTCAGATAGCACAACTGAAATGATAATGGGGAGCATATCATTGGCACCTAGGAAAACGTACATGAGAGTGTCAGGGAGGGGTTTCAACTCAAGGTCGGGGGCTTGTATGGTTGAGGGTTTCATAATAGATGTCCCCATCTCAGGTAGCAGATCTACCTTCGGCAGAAATGATGGGGGAAGAGACTCAGCAAAAACACTTAGTAATTCCTCAAGTTCTAGTATATCCCCTTCACATTCCTTCAAGAGATGGGAATGCTCATTTAGCATGACATGCTGAAGGGGGTCATCACATAACATTGCAGGGGTTGCCTCTTCAATCAGGTCATCTATCACCTCAACTTGAGAACAATCCTCAAGTCCGGTTTGTTTGTAAGCATCAAACACATTAAGCCAGATTTTCCTGTTCCCAAAGCCCATTTTCAATGCCCCAGTATTGCAATTGATTGAAGCATGCGAAGTTGCAAGGAAGGGGGGCCCAAAATGATGGAGGGTTTGGTTGGCTTGTTGGTAGGGTCAGTGTCCAAAACTAAGAAGTCAACGGGAAAGAAGAAATCCTCCACTCTTATGAGGACATCTTCCAAAATTCCCCGTGGTGTCTTAAGTGATCGATCAGCAACTTGAAGGATTATAGGGCTAGGCTTCAAATTGCCTCCCCCAAGTTGTTCATACACGTAGCTCAGAAGGATGTTCACCTCCGCACCCAGATCAAGTAGAGCCTCATCAATTTGTAAGTCACCAATAACTACTGAGATGTATGGGGCTCCTGGGTCCTTAAGTTTCGGGGGTGTGCCATGTTGAACAATTAAGCTAATAGAATCAGGCAAGACAACTTTTGATTGGACCTATTTTCTAGATTGTCACTTTTTCATGCACAGGTCATTTAAGAAGCAGGCATAAGACAGAATCTGTCTGATAGCTTCAAGCAAAGGCAAGTTAATCTGCACTTGCTTGAAAGTTTCCATAATCTCATCTGTCTTATCTTTGGCTCCAGATGAGCCAGCAGAAGTTGCCTAGAGGTGGATAAGCGCTCTGGAAAAGACACTCTCTATCTCTGGGTGGAAGGGTTGTCATGTCAAGAAGGGGTGGAATGGGGGCTTCTTCCGGTGAGGTGATTTCAAGTTGAGAAGATTTAGGCAAGTCTTCTCCAGTGGGGGTGAAAGTCGGGGTGGATGGTTTTTTAGGGGGTGAGACTATAGGAGCATCGGGTTTGAAAATTTCTTTCCCACTCCTCAGAATAGTCACCGCCTGAGCATGCTCCCTAAAGACAATCCCTTTTCCTTTAGGATTTTCCTCAGCAGCACTGGGGAGCTTCCCAGTTTCCCTCTGTCTAACGGACTCAACAAGGTGTCCTATTTGTGATTTCATCTCCTGTATAGCCTTGTCATGAGATTGGATGATGGCACTTTGACTTTCTTGCATAGTTTTCAACATCGCCTTCAATTCATCCATCTCAGAGGTCTTAGGTTGGTCAAAGGTCTGAGGTTGGTTCATTTGATGGTTTTGAAAGGATTGTGGTTTATAATTCCCTGAATTTGAGACATTTCCTTGTCTCCATGAAAAGTTTGGGTGGTTCCTCCATCCCTCATTTTAAGTGTTGGAGAAAGGGTCATTACGAGGTCTAGGACAGAACCCTTGAGCAACATTCAGATCCGCTTGTACAAGCTCAGGGAATTGGGAGGCCAAGTGGCAATCCACAGTGGCGTGTGTATTGCCTTGGCAAATTAAGCATTCGGAAGCTTGGGATGTGGAGGTGTTAGATACGAATGAACTCAAGTTCGACATAAGCCTTTCCATGTTTTGATTCAATAATTGAATCTGATAGGCTAAATTCTAGGTGTCCCTTGCCTCATTCGCCTCCAACTTTCTTTGCATGAGAGTGGGCTTTCTATCCATGTAGGTAGAATTCAAGTGAATAGAATTCTCACTCAAAGTATCAAAAAGGTTCCAAGCTTCATCCTCAGCCTTAGATAGAAAGGTTCCTGCACAGGCACCATCCACAGTTTGCCTATGCGAATCATTAAGTCCGGTGTAGAACCTTTCAACCAATTGCCATTTAGGCACTTGGTGATGTGGGCAAAGTCTCAGCAAGTCGTTAAAGCGCTCCCACGCATCATGGAAAACTTCCCCATCCTTTTGAACAAAACTCATAATTTCCCTCCTAAAGTGATTGATTTTTCTCATGGGGAAGTACTTCTTCAAAAACTCCTTCTTCAGGGCATCCCAAGTGTTAATATTATCAAGGGTGTGATACTAATACTTGGCTTTGTCCTTAAGGGAGAAGGGAAAGAGGGTCCGCATTTGAGCGTCATCAATAATGCCCTGCAGCTTCACCTTGGAACAGACCTTGGTGAATTCCTCTATATGCCTGTAAGGGTCTTCTCTAGTAGTACCATAAAAGGAGGGCAGCAAGGATATGGTACTGCTTTTGATCTCATAAGGATTGTCCCCTCCAGGTCTACGTAGTGCAGGGCCATCTTGATTGGTTGGAATGAAATATTCCTTAAGGCTCCTTTGACCGGCCATTTCTACCCTTGGAAGGTTTCTTCTTAAGATTCTTTCAGGTTCAGGATCAAACACAGGTTGTCTCCTAAGAGAATGCCTACCAAGCATGCACTACAAACACAATTCAGAAGGACTTGTTCGATCTTTACAAATTCAGGCTTTTAACTTTAGTTCAAATTGTTGGTGACAAAGCAAGTTGCCCAATCAATTACGCACCTATTGTCAACCTTCGAAATGCCTAAAAAGACCTAGTTGGAGCTTAGGTATTCTTCCCTAAATCTCAAATGGTAAAGCAAATCCAAAGACGGAAAATCGAGGGATGCAAGTAGGCCTAAGCCTTCCTTTGAAGCTGTGCTTTCGCGATGCTTCTCAACTACCCTCAAAAATCCGTGATAGGGTATCCCCCTCTTTGGATTTACAAAACCTTTGATCTTAAGTTTCGAACACTTCAGAATCCAACGGTAGGAGGGCTCTTGTCCTAGTCGTTCCAAGACTTAGGAGTGTCTAAATGCGTGCTGTGGTGCAAAAGATATAAGTGTGCATTCACCGCAAAAAGATTTTGAATTTTGAATCGCACACCATGTTTGAAAATCAAGTCCTTGATTTTTAGATGTCCCTCCTTTAATTATCCCTTTTTCAAGAATATATGTGACCACTTGTTAGATCTCTTCAAGACAAATTATGTGGTCTTCTAATTAAGTCCAAATCCAATACGTGATCAAGAATAGGATGCAAAGTAAGAAAATGCATACCTTGCTTCTAGCAATCAACGATGCGAGAATGCATGCAATGCAGAGAAATAAATCTAGAGGCTGCTCATACAAACCTAAATGGTTCATCCTAGGGACAAGTAGCTTCTAGCAGGCAGCTCATTTATTATTATTTTTTTTTAATTTTTAACTACTTATGCACAAGAAAATAAAGGTAAATAATCCACAAAATAAACTAAAAACCTAAATCTAAAGGAAAGGGAACAGGCTCCCAAAAATTACCCAACATGGGCCTAAAACAAAATCGGGGAACAAACCCCTCAAAATATACCCCAGAACAAGGGTTTCAAACCAAATGTGCAATGAAAAATTAAGTCTAAAGTCTTAATCCTACTCTAATCAAATCAACGACTAAATGTACAGAGCTGATCGTCGCGTCCTCGCCCTTCCCCTCCTTTGCAAGGTAGCTCGATCAATTTCTCCTCTGGCGACGTCAAGGGTCGCCTCTCATGATGGATGGTGTGATTGCGAGTCGTAGAATATGTATCGCAGATCGTTGCACTTGCCTCTCTCTAATTCATCCCACAAATTTCTTGCACAGAAAAAATAATAAATGGTCAGATCACTGTGCAATGAGAAATAATAAAAAATAAAATCAGGTGAAATTATTGTGTCTGTTGCCTCCCCGGCAACGGTGCCATTTGACAAGTCGATTCTTCTTTTTTAAAGTCGTTTGTCACATAAAATGATGCGTCGTTTGTAGTTCTATGTGGTGGAAAAATCAACTAATTAATAATTAAAATAACCACTTGCAAAAGAGTAGGTCATATCCACAGGGAGGCAATGATATATTTAAACTCGCACCGGTTAAAAACATATGTTCACAATTAGTTTCGACGAGAATCGAGCCAAATCTACCTTCAGATTAAGAAAACATCAAGAGAACATGCTGAAATGGCAATTTTGCACAACTAAAGGATATATTTTGCAATGCAGCTTAATAAAATAATAATAATAGTTGACAATGGCATAGAATGTAAATATTAATAGAGGCTTTTAATGTAGCAAAACAGGGGAACTTCTTCCCCTTGTCTGTGCGCGAGGAGGAGGGAATGGCCGGAGGTGTGAAGCTCGGAGGAGGATCTCTAGACCGAGGGCTCTGTGATGGTGATCGCGGCGAAGTGCGAGGTGCCCCAAGGTGGCCGGATGGAGGTACGGTGGTGGTGGGTTCCGGTGGCTGCTGAAGGAGGTTCACGCGGTGAACGCGCAAGCCGTGCAAACACGCGTAGGTGCGGCTGAGCTCGGCCGCAGCTGCTGTTGCTGCGTGCTGTAGGCTGCACGCGAGGAAGCGCTGAAGGCTGCAGCTGCTACTGCTGCTGGCCGCACACTACAAGCATTGATGGTGCACTACAGGGACTGCGGCGGAAGTGTGCGTGGCTGGAGGGTGTTTGCTGCTGCAGGTGTGCGGCAGGGGCGCGTGTGGCCTGGAGTGGCGCTGCTGCAGGAGGTGAGGCGCGCCAAGAGGAGCTGGTGGGTGTGTGCTAGGGGCTGGAGCATGGAGGATGGTGCACGCAGCAAGGGCATGCGCGGGGATGGCAGTGCTGCAGGAGATGAGTGTGCGTGGTGGAGCTGTGGACGGTGCTGCACGCTGGCGGGTAAGTGCGTGCAGCTGCACGGGGAGCCAGCGGAGCACTTACTGCACGCATGATTTCTGTAGGGCAGTGCGGTGATGGTCGCGTGCTGTTGGCCGTGCCCGCCGCATGTGAAGGTGCACGTGGGCTGGAAGTGCTCCTGGCTGGTGAAGGCACGCGGTGGATTGGAGATGAAGGTGCAGGCAGGGTATGTAGGCACGGAGGTGCTGAGGAACACGCGAGGCTGATGAAGAAGAAACACGGTGATGGCCAAGCCCACTCAATTGGCGCGGCAAGCTGTCACCTCGCCGGCCCACGGTGTGGTGGAGCTTGGCCTTGGAGACCACAGTGAGGAGCGGGTGCACGGTGATGGGCTAGCGGTGTCTCTACGTACAAGGCAGCCTCCCTCCTCCTTTTGTAGCCATGACCTTCCTTTCAAATTCAAAATGGCGTAGCATAAATGTGATGCACAAGAGGAGGAGGCGGAGTCGAAGCCGGAGGAGTTACCTGTGCAAAGGAGAAAAAAAATAAAAGAATAAAATATTATGGTTATTTATGCATAAGCCCTTAACTTCTATGTTAAATTAAAACAATGCATGCAATGCACCTAATTGGTTAACTAATTAAATGAATGCAATTCTAAGTTAATTCTAAATGCATTTAGTTATGAATGCAATGCATGAATTATGTAATTAAGTTAGAAATATGAATTAATCTATTTACATCCTAATGTAAGCTAAAAAAATGTTAGAATTAGCTTAATGTCTAGGCACTTAAATACTTAAATAGCCCACAAACATGGGCTAATCAGCTCCTTACCATCGACGTGCAAGTTTGTGACCCAGCAAGGAAAATGGGGGAGGAGGTACAGGCTGGTGTGTGTGGGTTGAGGGGATCCACGCAGTGGCGCAGGGTGTAAGATGAATGGACTTCTGTGTGTGTCAATAAGAAGAAATGCAAAGGGAGCAAGGGTAGGGAGTTGATGCATGATAAGGAGGGAGGGACATGGCCGATGAGAAGATGATTGATTATGGAGAGGGCAAGGCTATTGTGATACACAGGGAGGTATCGACCTTAGCCAGCATAGAAGATTTTGAGAATACTCCACGTGCTCAGCCTAGTTGTAAGTCAGGGGAGGACACCTTTGTTTTTTCCACTCCAGTAGAGGTGATGTATAATGCGGGTACTTCTTCCTCTTCATGAGAAGGGACATTTACCAGGGGGAAGTACAATCTTCAAAGTAGGGGACAACCTAATGTGGATGTTAATCATGGGGCAGGCAATGTGGTACACACGAAGGATGCGAACGGGGTAAATAGGTATCCCTATGTTAAGGGTCCTCACGTGGAATGTTTAGGGGCTAAGGGATAGCACAAGAAGGAGCATCTTAGGGAGATACCTCGGAGAGTGGGGAATTCGGTGTGCTTTGTTGTAGGAAACCCATATTGAGGGTGAGGACACGGGATTGTGGTATCCACTATGTGCAAATGGGGAGGCTGATTTGAAGTGGATACCCTCATGTGGGAGATCTGGGGGGTTGTGCATGTGATGGAAGCCCAATGTTTTACAGTTGCTGGATGTGAAGATGGGGAGATTCTCCATTACTTGTAGGTTCTCCTGAGTTAGTGACTGTGTTCATCTCAACATACTTCTGTCTATGGGCCGTGTACTCCAAGTGAGAGATCATTTTTGTGGGAGTTGAGGGACATGGCAGCGTGGGTCCAGGGGGTAGAGTGGATCTTGGGAGGTGACTTCAATGCTATGTTATCTTCAGATGACAAGCCAGATGGGCAAATTGACTCTTTTTCGTTTGGTTTTCAGAATGTGGTGTTGGATTTGGAGTTGGTTGACATTCCATCTTTGGGTGCAACATATACTTGGAGAATGGGGGAGGCTTAATTTTGAAAATTGATCATTTCTTGTGCAATGTGGACTTGATGGGGTCCTTTCACATGCCTTTTATGGTGGCATTGGGGAAGCCTTTTTCTGACCATACCCCTCTTGTGTAGGAGAGTGGTGAGGGGTGAAGACGTGCTCCTATTTCAAATTTTAGAAGTCGTGGCTAAAGGAAGATGGTTTTAAAGATATGGTGTCATCCTGGTAGATCGCCAGTGGAGGGGAGGGTTTTGCTACACAGAGGTTGGCAACCAAGTTAAAGGGACTACGTCATATGCTGTTTGAATTTAAGAAGTCCTTGGCGCATACGAAGTCTCAGAAAATGGAGGTGATGGACGAGGTGAGGTGTCATGATGAGTGATAGGTCCACTCTAGTGGAAAAAATTAGAGCCTAAGTACATGGTCAGTGAAATAAGAAATGAATTTAGAATATCCTTTATATTAACAAAATTATGTAAGAGAAAAAATCATAATTTCATGCATTACATAATTTTGTTAGGAATCCTTCTCAAATTGGAATGCCATTGGAATTATTACATTAAAGGAAAAATTCTCTACTTTTTATGTTGAAGTATTTTCTTCTAATTATTTGTTTTCACAAAAAAATCTTTGTTTGGAAGTTGTATGCAAAAGGGAAAAAAGAAAGAAAAGAAAGAAAAAAGAAGAAAAAGAGAAAGAGCAGACAATCGTCCACCTTCCTCTTTTTCTCCTCCAATCTCTCTCTCTCTCTCACGAACATTCTCTCTCTCTCATTATTCCCCTTCCTTCTCCCTTATATAACAGGGACGACAGGAGAGGGGGATGGCCAGTAGAGGAGAATTCCTTCCTCAACACCTTCATCGTGTGCCTTTCACCACCGCAAGCCACCACCTCACCGTGAAACCCCGACGTTCCCTCAACCGTGCCCTAATCGCCACTACATTCACCTCTCTCCTCAGCACCACCGACAGCAGCAGACCTGCACGTGGCCACCCTCGCACCCGCAGCCACTCATGAGCGCACCAAGCTTCTCGCAACCACTCGCACTCGCACCAGGCCTCACGCAGCCACAGCCTCCCGCGCGGGCAGCAACCTCCACCGGCCACGCTCGAGCCGTGCCTTCACATGCAGCACCACCTGCTGTAGCGCCCTCACGTGCAACAGGTGCAGCACCATCGATAGCAGCAGACCCACGCGCGGCCACCCTTGCACGTGCAGCCACATGCGCGTGCAATAGATCTTGCGCGTGGTCTTCCTCTTCGACTGCGCAAGCACAACGGCCGTGCGTAGAAGCCCCACGCACAGCCTCTCCTTCCCTCCAGCTGGTGCCCACAGCCAACGGTAGCGCAACCACACCCTCGTACGAAGCAGCCAGCGGCCGACCGGCCACCTCCTCCTCTTCTTCTTCTCCGTCAACAAGGAGGAGGAACCCAACATTAACGCCAATCCCCCTCCACCCAGCCACCTCTCCCGACCTCCATCCTCCGCGACGAAGACTCCATCGGCCTCGCCTCGTCGTCGTGCACCTGACCAAGCTCTCAGCCACTCCACGAGTGACCTTCTCAACCGCGACAACAGCCCACTGTCGCCGCAACTCTCCTTGTCGCCGGCGGCATCTTCGATCACCGCGAGCCACCGCACCACCACCGAAGTGATCCTTTCCTCTGACCCTACTCCACTGACAAACCACGCTACCAGCTGCAGCTCCTCGCGCGCGCACGGCCAAGGGAACTGCCTCCCCTATTTTGCTACAATGGGGGAGGCATTAGTTGGGTGTGTTTTTTTTATTGGTAAATCACTATTGCATTATTTTTGCCATTACTTTATGCCGAACTCATTGCGTGCATGCCCTTTAACTTCCTCTTATTCTCAAGATTTATGTGATGAATGGATGGCTTAGCACAAGACAAGAGCATTGGAGTATCTTGCAATCTATTCGTTTGGCAAGATTTTATGTGAAATTAATTAAGGACTTATTGGTCCGTGCCTCCCTGTGAGACAACCTGAAGTTGTGGTATAATTTCAATATATTTTTAGTAACTTTGATCGAGAGTTTTCCACCACATTACATATTGCGACGATGAATTTATTTGATACATTTTTGGTACAAGCGAAAAAACTCTCGATCAAATGGCACCATTGCCGAGGAGGCAACAGACGCAATAATTTCACCTGATTGTTATTTCTAATTATTTCTCGCTGCACAGTGATCTGACCAGTTGTTATCTTTTCTATGCAAGGAATCTGACGAGGCGACAGGTGCAACTGAGAGACGATGTCGACCTTGAGTGATGTCCACATGCAGGGCAGACGCAGGAGACCTGAATCCCACTTTCATAGGGGATTCTCCTTTGTCACAAGTTTTATTTCTGTTTTCTCGCCCTTGTAGTAATTGGGGCTGATTTTGGGGGTCTGTCCCCACATTCTTTAGAGACTAGGGGCTATATTTTTGCTACTCACGTGATTCATTTTTTTGCATGCTTGCCTCTAAAACAAACACAATAAAATACCGAGCTACCTGTTAGGAGTTGCACACCCTTAGGTGCGCGCATTTAGGGGTGATTGAGCAGCACATTAGATCTCATTGTTGCATTACGAGCATATTTGCACGAAGATTGCTGGAGACAAGTACACCTTTCTAACTTTTGCATCCAGCCCCTGTTCACGCATTTGCATTCGAGTTAAAATTCAAGACCACCAAGCTAGTTGAAATTACCTAATCCAGTGGTCACCTAACTGCAATTGGGACTAATAATCAGATTTGTCCTTAAAACCAAATCACACTTGATCTGATTCAAAGAGACTTGTCTACGTTTTCAAAATAAAAATGATTTGCGATGTGATGTACACGTTTGGCACTAAGCACGCACATTAGGCACCACATTAAGGCTCGATCCCTTAAGGCTATAGGCACTGATCTCTTTATCGGCGCAGACCCTCCTATCTTGTTTTGTGGTGGTGGTACTATCTTTTGACCTAGTGTTTTGATACTTCACGGAGGGGGACACCGCTTAAAGGAACAAAAGGGTAGTTAAGAGGCACCACTTACGCATCACCTCAAAGGAAGGGTTCACCCTACTTGCATCCTTTTGTTCATCCTTGGAGTAACTTCTCACTCGATCACCTGAGAGTATCGTCTAAGCAAAGTATAGGTCCTAGGGCACTCGAAGGTTGAATTAGGTCGCGTAATTGCAGTGAATAGCATGTTTGGCCATCTATATCAACCAATTCTACCTCAGCAACAATGAAGGTCAAGATCTTAAGTCATCACCCCTCTTATACTACTTACGTGGGAACGGAGGGATAACACCTTGACCTTTTGACCTATCTTTGGAGTGGAGGTTTCACTTAATCAACAAGAACTTGAATTGTGATTGCTATTGTATGCTTGGTAGACGCTCTCTTAAGGGTAGTCTAGTGTTTGATTCTGAGCCCGAGAAAATCCTTAGGAGAGCCCGCCAAGGAGAGAAAAGAGAAGACATGGCTGATTAAGGAGCAAATCAATAAAGGACCCTGAGGGACTATTTTATTCCAACCAACCAACCCGCTTAAGCATTGAGATGACCAGCAGGGGATAATCCATATGAGATCAAGAGCAATACCATATCTTTGTTGCCCTCCTTTTATGGTACTACTAGGGAGGACCCCTACTACCATTTAAAGGAATTCACCGAGGTCTGCTCTACGGTAAAACTTCATAACTTTACTGATGAAGCTCTAAGGAGAACCCTCTTTCTCTTCTCCCTTAAGGACAAGGCAAAACACTGGTATCACACCTTGCAAGGGTGAATGATTGGAACACCCTTAAGGGAGAATTCTTGAAAAAATACATCCCAATGAGCAAAACCAACCACTTTAGGAGGGAAATCATGGGTTTTTCTCAATTAGATGGGGAACAATTCCATGAGACTTGGGAGCGATTCAATGATCTGATTCAACTATGCCCTACCATCAAGTACCTAAATGGCAATTGGTAGAAAGGTTTTATACTATACTATCTGATAGGCATAAGCAAACCGTGGATGCTGCTTGTGCCGGAACCTTTCTCACCAAAACGGAGGATGAGGCTTGGATGTTATTTGAGTCACTGAGCGACAATTCTATCCACTTGACCTCAACTTATCAAGATGGGAAACCATCCATCCTCCAAAGGAAAGCTGAAGCTAGTGAAGCTGGGGCGACTCAGAATTTGGCTTTTCAGATACAATTGTTGAATCAGAACTTTGAAAGACTCATGAATAACCCAAACACATTCCCACAAACTGCTTCCCAAGTCCAGACTCTTTCTGAATGCTCCATTTGCCAAAGCACCCTTCACACCACTGTTGAGTGCCATTTGGCTATTCAATTCCCCGATTAGTACAGGCAGACCTAAATGCTACCCAAGGGTTTCATCCACTTCCCAAGAACAATCCTTTTGGAAACACTTACAATCCTGGATGGAGAAACCATCCCAATTTCTCATGGAAGCAAGGTGATGCTTCAAATTCGGAGAATATACAAGCCCAACCCACCCAACCCTATCAGGCACAACAATCCTAGTCTCCTCCTTAGCCTAACAATTCTGAGATGGAAGATCTGAAAGCTATGATGAAGGCCATGCAAGAAAATCAAAGTATGATCATTCAATCTCAGAATAAGGCTATCCAAGAAATGCAATCTCAAATTGGCCATCTTGTTGAGGTTGTTAGACAACACGACCCTGGGAAATTACCCAACTCATCTGAGGAGAACCCATGTGGTAAAGGCCCTTCATAAGGGAGCACGCTAAGGTACACCGCCCAAGATGAAGGACCCAGGAGCCCCGTATATTTCTGTGGTCATTGGAGATCAACACATCAATGAGGCTCTCCTCGATCTGGGCGCGGGGGTTAATATACTGTCGAGCTTTGTCTATGAGCTATTAAGAGGAGGTGAATTGAAGACTAGTCCTGTAATCCTCCAAGTAGCTGATAGATTGCTGAAGACACCATGTGGGCTCTTAGAAGATGTCCTGGTGAGAGCAAAGGATTCCTTCTTTCCCGTCGACTTTCTGATATTGGACACTGACCCATCCAACATGCCCACCAAACCCTCAATTATCCTAGGGCATCCCTTTTTGGCTACAGCCAGTGCATCGATCAATTGCAAATTAGGGGCACTCAAGATGGGCTTTGGGAACCGAAAAATCTAGCTCAATGTGTTTGATGCCTATAAACAACCAGGATTAGAGGATTGTTCCCAAATCGAGGTGATCGATGAGATTATAGAGGAGACGACACCAACTCTTTTGTGTGATGATCCTCTCCAAATGGTCATTTCTAAGGACTGTACCCCAAATTTTGAAGGAGGGGATAATCTGCCTAAATTAGAAGAGCTGTTGGGTGTCAAAGAAATGTCCCTCTCCCCACCATGGACAATCAAAGTAGATTTGCTACCGGAGGTGGGGACATCGAACATAATTCCCTTGATTCAGAAAGCTCCAGACTTGGAGCTTAAACCACTTCCAGAGACCCTAAAATATGTCTTCCTTGGGCCCAATGATACTCTCCCTGTCATCATCTCAACTGCTCTATCTGTGATGCAGGAAGGAGCACTAATTGAATGCCTAAAACGGCACAAGGAAGCAATTGCTTGGACCATAGCTGACATTAAAGGGGTTGACTCAACTCTCTGCATGCATCACATTTACACAGACGACTCTATAAAACCTTTTAGAGATATATAGAGGCGGTTAAATCCCAACATGCGGGAAGTGGTGAAAAAGGAAATTATAAAATGGTTGGATGCGAGGATAATCTACCCCATTTCTGATAGTAAATGGGTCAGTCCTATTCATGTGGTGCCAAAAAAGGCAGGATTCACGGTGGAGACTAATGAGAAAGGGGAGAAAGTCACCACCAGACCCACAACATGATGGAGGGTATGCATCGATTACCACCGCCTAAACACCGCTACCTAGAAAGACCATTTTCTTCTTCCATTTATTGATCAGATACTAGAGAAATTGGCAGGGAATAAATACTTCTATTCTCTTGATGGATATTCGAGGTACAATCAGATTACCGTCTTTCCAGATGACCAGGAGCGCACTACTTTCACGAGTCCTTATGGCACATTTGCCTTTCGCCGAATGCCATTTGGACTATGTAATGCTCCAGAAACATTTCAGTGGTGTATGATGTCCATTTTCGGACATGATTGACGAGTTCGTTGAGGTTTTCATGGATGATTTTTTCATATATGGCTCATCGTTTGACCACTATCTCTCACATTTAGAAAAAGTTCTCACCCGCTGTGAGGAGATAGGATTGGTGCTTAGCTGGGAGAAAAGCCATTTTATGGTTCAATAAGCCATTGTTCTTGGGAATGTAGTGTCCGAGAGAGGTTTAGAAGTGGACAAGGCCAAGGTTGAGTCCATTTCTAAGCTTCCACCGTCCACCAATGTCAAGCAGATTTGTTCATTCTTGGGCCATGCTGGCTTTTATAGGCGCTTCATTAAAGACTTTAGCAAGATTTCTAAGCCACTTTGCGACCTACTGGAGAAGGATACATCCTTCATTTTTTATGCAAAGTGTGCCAAGGCCTTCCAATTCTTGAAGGAGGCCCTCATAACTACGTCGATCCAACCATTATCACTGGGATCCAACCATCTATAAAGCGAGATAGATTTCCTGCAAGCGCCAAGTATTATCACTGGGAGGACCCTGAGCTCTTTAGAATAGGTCATGATTAAGTTTACGTAGATGTGTCCCGGAAGAGGAACAACAGAGTATCTTGAATTTTTGCTACACACTACACTGTGGAGGACACTTTAGTGTTAAGAAAACTACGTATAAGTGTCTCCAGTCTGGTTTCTGGTGGCCTTCACTTTTCAAAGACACACACACCTTTGTGGAGGCTTGTCTTCGTTGTCAACAAACTGGCACTATTGGCAAGAAAGATGAGATGCCCCAACTACCTATTCTTCCGGTCGAGATATTCGACGTCTGGGGCATAGATTTCATGGGTCCTTTCCCATCGTCTCATGGCTTTGAATATATCCTCCTGGCAATTGATTATGTGTCAAAATGGATAGAAGCTATTCCGACAAGGACCAACAATCACTCCATGGTACTGCCTTTAGTTAAGGCCAATATCATTTCTTGATTTGGCTGCCCGAGGATGATCATTAGTGATGGGGGACCTCATTTCAGGAATTCCCACTTCGCCCGTCTCCTTAAAAGTCTTGGTGTCACCCACAAGGTAGCCACCCTATATCATCCGTAGACGTGCAGACAGGTTGGAGTGTCAAATAGGGAGATCAAATGAATTCTGGAAAAAACTGTAAGACCCAACAAGAAAGATTGGTTGAAGAAACTAGATGATGCTCTATGGGCTTACAGAATGGCTTATAAGACCCCCTTGGGTATGTGTTTATAAGAAGAGAATAGCTCCGAAGAGAGGGAAACAGTGAGGAAGAAGGAGATTAGGGTGCCAGCTGGTACGGCTTGCATGGGAAGAAGTGAGGAAGATAACTCCGTTGCTGGTACTGCGAATGGAGGACAAAGGAGGATGGAGGAGCTCACCGAACGTCGAGGAGCTTTTAGCAGAGAGAGATTGAGGAATTGGGGGGGAATCTTGGCCGATTTCGAGCGTGGGGAGAATGATCTGAGCAGGAGGTTCTTTTATAGACCTCAGGAGGAAGTTTTGAGCTTGGGAAGCAAGCTTCCCAAGCTTGGAAAGCTTGCCGGAGTTGGGAAATTCCTTGACACCCAAATCTCTCATGTGCTCGCATGAGAGATTGGGAAGATTTTGGGGCATGGGATTTGGTTCAAAAAGAAGGGAATTTCTTGACGAACTTCCCTTTCAAATTTGAAAGGGATTCGTCAAGAAATCAAGGAGTTCTTTCCAAATCAAGGTCGCCGGAGCAAGTAGGAATAGGTTTAATGGTGGTAGGGACCTTTTTGTGAGAATGATGACAAAGTTAGGGGTCTATTTGAAAAGATTTTGAAAGTTAAGGGCATAAATGTAATTAGATAGGACCAAGTTGCAAACTAGGTCAAGAGAAACTCATCTTGGGTCCAAATTTTGGTACAAACCTAATTTGGACCTAAGGAATCCAATGGTGAAGTTGGATTTTGGTTTTGACTATGTTTGGCTGAGTAATTTATGCAAAAACCTAAATTAGGGAAAATGTCTTTCTGGGACTCTGTTCTAGGTCAAAACGGGTTCTGATGGTCAAATCGAAGGTTCCTTTCTATGAATTTTAGAAGGTTTAGGTGAATTTTATCTTGACCAGAACATCAGTTAATTAAGCGAGTCTATTTTTAGAGTTTCAAAAGTCACTTAATTCTCAGAACACATGCAAACCCTTCTCTGTCAATTCTATCCCACTTGTTATCCTTTAAGATCATTTGACCCTCAATTAACCCTTAGGAAAATCTGTGGTTGTACCGCATTCATGATATGATGGTAAAGTTGCATTTTTAACCCTAGTTTCTAGTTTCTTTCCTCATAATGATTATGCAGTGAACTGTGACTCTCTAGCAGTTATGTAGGAGCATTTACTGACTTAATTGAATCAAAATAAGCTAATTATGGCTCATGATGGTGTTCTCATCATACCCCCATGCCTAGCTTTTTCTAGTCCCTTAGCAAAATTTCAAGGTATTAACTTTGATCCTAGACCATATGCCTTTTGATGCTTAAAAATCTGATGTTTGTTTTTTTATAGATTAGGTTAGAATGCCGATAGTAGGCCTAGAGGTACTCAAGTATCAACCAAGATTCGGACCTGACCAGCTCTAACCTCAGTCCTCCGCGAAGGTTTCTAAGGCCCACAAGAACTAACCTAAGGTTCATTGAACTCCGCGGTTAAAGCACCGGTGCTTGTAACATGTTTTAGCCCAGGGTCAGTTTGCAATGCGTTTTTATAAGAGAGAGATAGAAGAACTTTTCTTTTTTTTGGAGAGTTTTCTCTCTTTTCTTTTTATTTCTAGCCTCGGATTAGCCTTACAACACGGTCTGTATCGAATTCCTAGTTTCCACCATCAATCCTCGTAGGGTCCCTAATAATCAATGCTACGAGATAGCACTGCCCATGGCAACCCCCAAAACCCTGGCTTTCGAGATTTCGCGATAATCCCTCCCATGGCGTTCTGTAGCTAAATCCAGACCCTGGTAGTCAACATTTCGTGATAATGCCGCCCATGGCATCTGAACCAGCACAAGGTGCTTACATACCCCCAGTAGGATATTTAGATATCCTAGGAGACAAGCACCGAAGAGATGATATGTTATTGCACATCTTCGAGGGGAATTTCCCACCTCTCCGCACCAGGAACTCGTCCAAATCAACTTGTGTTGATCAGCCGCTCCTAATCTAGGCAACTTTTTTAGAAAGATTCAACATATTTTCATGATTTTGATACTTAAGCACACTGAGCCAGACTGTGTGTGGTTTGGGGTGTGTTGAGGTCGAAAAACTACGCGTTTGCAGTTGGATTCTAAAATCCATCATTGTAGTTCGAGTCACGAAGAAATCCGTTCGACAGATAAAATTTATACCAAAAAATCCATATAGAAGTTCCGGGTCGAACACAGGGAGGCTACGTCGATCTCAAAATCCATAATTATATTTTTTGTATTTTTTTGTTTAAAAGGATAAATAATCACAATGGAATCAATATAAACAATAAGAGAGAGAGAACAATCACTTGGTATTTGAATAATATTTTAGAACTAAGAAAGTAGGAAATGATTACACTAGAAAGCGAAAAACTGTTACAACTAGAAAGCAGGAAAGTCTACTCTAGAAAGTGGTAAAAGAAGGGAGAGAGAAGTTATCCTCCTCGACGAATGCTTGGAGGATGAGTCGGACGGAGGCGATGCCTGGAAGACGGAGGATGAGGCAGGAAGGAGGATGAAGTCGGAAGAACGGGAATGAGGCAGCACGTCGTCGTCGTCGTGAGATCCACTTCCAAAATGGGGGTGAAAACTTTGTTTTAGCTCTTGAGGAGCATCCCGGGTGTGGGACAAGGTTCTCTTAAGCTTTGGAGTAGGAGAGAGAAGGAAGGGATGAGAAATTCATAAGGTAGGGGTCTCCTTTTATAGTTGCAAGGATTGGGGGCATTTTGGTCATTACAATATCAAAAACACTAGTATGGGACCTTTAGTAACGACTTAAACGTCACTAAAGGTCCGTCGTGGGCAACATGTGCGCGTGCTGCACATGCCCGCTCCTCTTCCACGCCTAAACGCACCCGCACACGCTTAGGTGATCTCACGAGCGGATGGTCGAGATCAATCCTCGTAGCGCCTGTTCAAAATGCCTCTGCCGCGTGCCTACTTGCGATAAGGCATGTAGACGCGCGTCATCGTGCACGTATGCGATCAAAGAATCCTCCACATGCCACGTCTCCACCCCTCGGCCGCCCGATCTTCATCTGACGGCCCAATCGCACTCACGCCCACGCCCGTCTGGATTAAGGTGCTCAGCGCGGCTCGAACATGTGACCCCTCGCTCGCCCACAAGGGCGCGACTGCTGCGCTGCGCCTTCATTTGTGTTGCGCGGAGGTATTATGTGCGTGGATCTGTTGGCCGTTGGATCAAGATCCAATGGCTATGATCGCTCGATGGAGGACCTTTGAAGAAGCAGCTGCGGTTCCTTGGTGCCAATCAGGCAGCTGAGATGGCACCACGTGGAGCCATCTTGGCCGCCCATTTTCTGTGAGTTGCAGATGGTGCTATAGATGTAGAATTGGACTGATTTTCACGCCGTTAGGCTGCGATCATCAATCCGAACCCATCAGTGCAGTCAGATTTGTTGTCTGAAGTGTGGATTGGCACCATCTTGGCCCTTGATCTTTAGGGTTCCTCGATCTCTATTTGGTACTACGGATGTTCGATCAGGGCGATCTTTGAGTCGTTGAACTCCAATTGTCACCCTAATCAGATCCATATGGTTGGATCTTCGATCTGAGGCCTCGATAAAAAGTCGTCCTATCCCTGACCATAAAAGGAGATAATTACCATACAATTTATGCAACTTGACCTAAATGCATGATTATGCATGTTATGCAATATTTACAATGTATGATGCTAATATGACACTAAGAACATGCATTAATAGATATTTTAGGTTAATCAAATGTATGTACATCACACCCCCATACATATCTTTTGCTAGTCCCTAGCAAAAACTACATGCTATTTATGAAAGAATTAGGTTGGATTACTTGGGTACAAATCATTTTCAACATTAAGAAATTTTTACTTAGGACCTGAACTTTCAAAGACACAACAGTGCCTGAGTATCTGCTAAAATGCAGACTGCCTCAAGTATTCGCCTTATTTAAAGAAAGATCTCTTTTTCTCTTTTTCTTCTCTTCTATTTTTTTTTTGGATTTTTGAGTTTAGGGTTACAGAGTGGCTTTCTACAGCCCTTCAACCCACCCAAAATTTGATAAGAACCCTAAGTTTTAAGCATCTTTTTGTGAATGTGATAGACTCGTTGATCGGCAATCAAACAGACTTCGGGTTTCTACGCCCCTAAGTGACCTTAGAAAAAAATCTTCCTAAAGGTGTATCTATATGACCGGTAGCTTTCTCCCTACTTTTATTTTTTATGGGGTCAACACAAGGGTGAATCCAGTGTATATCTCCCCAGCTTATTCTACTTCTCCACTTCTTCCTAGGTGTTTTGGAATTTTTAGTGCATTTCTTGAGATGTGTTTTGGACAACCGGTCGATGAGCTGTTACCACCGACAACTTACCAGCCATACTTGTGCGACGAAGTGTGGCTTATTTCTTTTGTTTCTTTTTCTTTCTTTTCTCTTTTTCTTTTTTTTCTTTTTCTTTTCTTTTTGAACTTTCTTTTTTTTATAAGTAGGTGGCTTCCCTGGTCTAAGATTTACCTAAAAGCAGCAAGAAGAGAGTGGTCCTGTGACTGGGTTCTGGACAATCTACCTATGAGCTGTTACCCATGATAACTTGCTAGCCATATCACCCTAGAAGGTTCATTAGCTACCCAATTTTCATTAAAACCGTCGAACGAGTCAGTGACGAATAGTGTGTAGATGCTTAGACTTAAAGTTCCTTCAAATCAGAAGGCGAGTTGATAAGTCGTGTACTTATTACCCAAACTTATTTAATCAAATTAAAATAAAATTCCGGATGGCAAGGACTTGATAAACAAATCCACATTTTAGTGGATACCCGAGCTGATTATGCCTAAAGACCTGAAAGGTCTTAGTGTTCAGATCCTACTGTAATATTTCTTAAGATTGAAAGGTCCTAATGTCCAAGTATTCCTTCCTAACTCAAATTTTTTTTTTATGTATATATAAGAAAATAAGTAGAATTTACAAGAATTCCACAAAGCTGACAAAATGATTCAGAAATGAATCCACCCCCCATGCCTAGCTGATGTAATGTCCACATTGAGAATAAAAGACATGAAAGGAAAGGTAGAATGCAAAAGATATCACCCGAATATGAAGCTCGGGTCAACTCTGAGTTAGACTGTACAACTGCTGAGTTTAATGCCGTCAGCTAGGCGTAGTCCAGCCAAAGAAGTCACAACATAGCTAGAGCAGCCGTGTCTGAGACAGATTCTGGAATAGTACGGTTAATAACAGGCTTCAGACGTTGACTGTTGACTTCGAATGAATTACCCATCTTTGGGTCAGAGATCTGAACAGCCCTGTTTGGAAATATCTGCTCGATAATGAACGGGCCATTCCATTTTAACCTAAGTTTGCCAAGAAAGAGCTTAAGTCGAGAATCAAAGAGCCAGACTTTCTAGTTCGGCTCAAAGCTCTTGCAGGAAATCAATTGGTCATGAAGAGTTTTGGTCCGAGCCTTATAAATCTTGGCATTCTCATATGCGTCATTTCTAAGCTCCTCCAACTCAAATAGTTGGAGTTTCCTTATCTTCCCGGCTAAACTTAGATCTAGATTACATTGCTTGATTGCCCAGAATGCCCTATGTTCAATTTCTATGGGTAAATGGCACGTCTTTCCATACACCAGATGAAATGGAGACATGCCAATGGGCATTTTATATGCCGTACAGTAGGCCCAAAGAGTGTCCTTAAGCTTTTGAGTCCAGTCTTTGTGATCAAGCCTAACCGTTTTCTGCAGAATATTCTTGATCTCCCAATTGGAGATCTCGGCCTGTCCATTCGTCTGGGGATGGTTAGGTGTGGAGATTCTATGATTAACCCTGTATTTTTCCAACAAATTACGGAACTAGGCATTAGTGAAATGAGTGCCACCATCACTGATGATGGCCCTCGGAATCCCGAACCGGCTAAAGATGTTCTTCTTGACAAAATCGATGACCACCTTGTGGTCATTGGTTCGGGTAGAAATGGCCTCGATCCACTTGGACAAGTAATCAACAGCGACGAGAATGTACTGGTGTCCAAATGAAGGGAGGAATGGTCCCATGAAATCGATGCCCCAAACGTCGAAGATTTTGATGGGAAGAATCGGGTTTAGAGGCATCATATCTCTCTTAGTTATGCTCCCAAGTGCCTGGTATCGAGAACATGACCTCGAGAAATTTTGAGCATCCTTGAATAAAGACGGCCAATAGAATCCAGATTGCAAAATTTTTGCAGTCGTTTTTTTCCTGGAGAAGTGTCCACCACACGCAAATGCATGGCAGAACTCGAGTATACTCTTGAATTCATTCTCTGGAACACATCGGCGAATAATCTAATCAAAGCCGATGCGGTACAGTTCAGGGTCCTCCCAGAAGTAATATTTGGCCTCAGATTTGAGTCTATCCCATTATTGCTTGGTCCAATCCTGGGGGATTTGACCAACGGCCAAATAATTAACGATGTTAGAAAACCACAGGGTTTGGACAATTGAAACTGTAAGGATAGTCTCGCCCGAAAAAGTATCAGCAATTGGAATATCCAGACGAGAAGAATCACTCAGAAGTCTCGACAGATGATCCGCCACCACATTTTGTACCCTGGATTTATCCTTGATTTCAAGGTCAAATTCTTGAAGCAGAAGAATACATCGAATAAGCTGGGGTTTGGCATCCTTTTTGGCCAAGAGATGTCTAAGTGGTCAGTATATATGATGACGTGAGACCCTAAGAGATAAGTCCTAAATTTCTCCAAGGCAAACACTACAGCTAGTAATTCCTTCTCAGTAATAGTGTAATTCCTCTGGGTCTCATCCAAAGTTTTACTAGCGTAATAGATGACAAAGGGCTTCCTATAATCTTCTGACCCAAAACAGCCCCGACCGCGTAATCAGAAGCGTCGGTCATGATCTCAAATGGGGTTGTTCAAACCGGTGGTTGCAACACCGGAGAACAAGTGACTACCATTTTAAGAAAATCAAATGCATTACGGCATCATTCGTCGAAATCAAATGGCGCTTCTTTGGCGAGAAGATTGCTCAAAGGACAAGCAACCTTAGAAAAGTCCTTGATGAACCTCCTATAGAATCCCACATGACCAAGAAATGATCGAATTTGTTTGACAGATGTGGGAGGAGGAAGTTTAGCGATAGCATCAACCTTAGCTTTGTCCACTTCAATTCCCCGTTCAGAGATTACATGACCTAAGATGATGCCTTCTTGTGTCATGAAATGACTCTTTTCCCAGCTAAGGACCAATCTTATTTTGATGCATTGTTTAAGGATCATTTCAAGATTAATTAGAAAGCGAAAAATTCTACTCTAGAAAGCAGTAAAAGAAGGGAGAGAGAAGTTATCCTCTTCGACAAATGCTTGGAGGACGAGCCGGACGAAGGCGACGCTTGGAAGACGGAAGATGAGGCGGGAAGGAGGACAAAGTCAGAAGAACGGGAATGAGGCAGCACGTCATCGTCGTTGCAGGATCCGCTTCCAGAACGAGGGCGAAAACTTGGTTTTAGCTCTTGAGGAGCATCCTGGGTGTGGGACAAGGTTCTCTTCAGCTTTAGAGAGGGAGAGAGAATGAAGGGATGAGAAATTCGTAAGGTAGGGGTCTCCTTTTATAGTTGCAAGGATTGGGGGCATTTTGGTCATTACAATATCAAAAACATTAATATGGGACCTTTAGTGACGGACTTAAACATCACTAAAGGTCCGTCGTGGGCGATGTGTGCATGCGCTGCACGCGCCCGCTCCTCTTCCACGCCTAAATGCACTCACACACGTTTGGGTGATCTCGTGATCGGATGGTTGAGATCAATCCTCACATCACCTGTTCAAAATGACTTTACCGTGCGCCTGCGTGCGATGAGGCATGCAGACACGCGTACGCAATCGAAGAATCCTCCGCGCACCACGTCTCCTCCCCGCAGCTGCCCGATCTTCATCTGACGACCCAATCGCGCCCACGCCCATGCCCGTCTGGATTTAAGAGCTCAGCGCGGCTCGAACACGCGACCCCTTGCTCACCCACAGGGGCACGACGGCTGCGCTGCACCTTCATTTGTGTTGCGCAGAGGTATTAGGTGCGCGGATTTGTTGGTCGTTGGATCGAGATCCAATGGCTAGGATCGCTCGATGGAGGGCCTTTGAAGATGCAGCTGTGGTTCCTTGGGGCTGATCGGGCGGCTAAGATGGCACCATGTGGCACCATCTTGGCTATTCATCTTCTGTGAGTTGTAGATGGTGCTACGGATGTTGGATTGGATCGATTTTTGCGCCGTTAGGTTGCGATCATTGATCCAAACCCATCCATGTGGTTGGATTTATCGTCTGAAGTGCGAATGGGCACCATCTTGGCCCTTGATCTTTAGGGTTCGTCGATCTCTATCTGGTGCTATGGATGTCAGATCAGGGTGATATTGGAGTCCTTGAACTGCAATTGTCGCTCTGATCAGATCCGCATGGTTGGATCTTCGATCCGAGGCCCCGATAAAAAGTCACCCTATCCTTGACCACAAAAGGAGATATTACTATACAATTTATACAACTTGACCTAAATGCATGATTATGTATGTTATGCAATATTTACAATGTATGATGCTAATATGACACTAAGAACATACATTAATAGACATTTTAGGTTAATCAGATGTATGCACATCGGGGCGCTTAGGTTACCGAGTCCCGCAAACTAGAAGTCAGATAACAAGGCTGAATAATCCTTAAGCCTTAGACCTAATACTTAAGCTTCACATTTTCCCCGACCTCTTGAGGATTTATTAGATCTTAGTGGATACTTGAATTTTTAAGCCTAGGATTGCAACCCAGGAGGCCTAACATCAGCGTTCCTACTAATCTCTTTTTGTTTCTTTAGCATTTCTTGTCTTTCATTTTCTTTCTTTTGATTTGGTCTAGAACTAAGTTAATTCCTTAAAATTTTTTACTAATGACTATCCCTTTTTCTTTTCAATTGTACTCCTTTTTGACATTTTTATCTCCTCCCCTTTTCTCCTCAAATGATATCAATTCAAAATTTCCTCCCCTCTCCAACTTTTTGTCTTTTCAAAATTTTTTTATTTTTTTTATTTTTTTGGAATATGTGATTTTTTTGATGAAACCCTTTCGTGTGAAGTGATTTTCACAGTGCTTTGCACTTTAATACCCCCTACCTACAATTTGAAATGCCCTCATTGGAAATTAGGTGGGTTCGAGTTCAGCTTAGATCAAACATTAGAACAGGTTTTCGATGGGTGGGTGGGTCGAAGTGACTGTTGCGAACGATTTCAAGCTTAGGTACGAGTACTAGAGGTGGAGTCGGCTGTTCTAATGGACGAACCCTAAAGTGCAATATGAGTTCAGCATAAGATGTGTCAAGAAGGGTTTTGGATTTTTCAAAATGACAGGTTGCCTCCTATTAAGCGCTGAGTTAAACACCATCAGCCGAGCGCAATGATCTCAGAGAGATGTGATTGTTTTCATGAATGATATGATCATGATGGATGAGAATTGGATGACCACAGATAAGTATCAAAGCATGGTGGAGAGTCATTCCAGAATGTCTCAGTTGTAAGTTAGGTTGATTTATTTTTGGATGATCTTTCTTGAGTTTTGGCGGAGGGAACATTTGGAAGGTATAATGATCATGGGATTTTGTAGTAGGGTTATGGTGTTTCCAAGGCTCAATAGAAATGGGTCTAGTTAGTATACCCCAGATGTGTGGTTCCTCTCGTGCTCTATGACCTATCAAATTGATATCCGATGAGTCATTGTGATTCTTTTCTTTTGGGTTTGAGATTGTTTCCTTAAGAAATGACTCATAGATTGGGTCTTCAAATGAATTTTCCCTATATTCGTCATCCCAATTAAAAGTGAATGCTTGGAGAGTGCCTTTTAAATCATAAAACTTGAAATCTATGAAGGATTCATATTCTAGGTGAAGGCCACTCTCAGTATTGTCCAATCCTGACTCCTAGTGGTCCTCGAGACAAAAAGTCTCCATATCCATGGACTCTAAATCTGGTCTGTCACCATGTTTCCCGACATTGCTAGGTATATCCTCAAGTTCAAAGGTGAAAGCCTCCACTATACTCATGTCATTATGCTCGACTAGATCATCATCTCGGATGTGAAAGGTTTCGAATTCAGGTTTTAGGTTTTCTATTAAGGATATGGTCATGAGGTCCGTATAAAACCTAGTTGTTCTATCAAGCATTTTCCTTTTGCTACCTCAAAAATATTAATCTCAGTATGTTGATCTCCTGAAGCAATTGTCATATGCCATGATTCACAATTGATTATGGCTCTTGCAGTGGCTAAGAATGGTCTTCCTAAAATCACGGGCATATCTTGTATCTGTTGTGGTGTCTCCACGTCGAGAATTAGGAAATCTACCAGGTAGCTAAAATCCTTAACTTTAATTACCACATCTTCTATCATCCCAATTGGTGTGATTAGGGTTTGGTCAGCTAGTTGCAGAGTGACATGAATGGGTTTTAGTTGTCCAGTCGGTAATTTTTCAAATAGGTTGGTAGGGATGAGGTTGACTGAGGTGCCCAAGTCTAGCACAGCCGCTTGAAGTTTGTATCACCGATATTGCAAGAAATTAAGGGGGTGCCTGGATCAGATTTCTTAGGAGGTAGACTATTTTGGATTATGGTACCTGTAACGACCCGGTTCCCGAGTCCCTACGAGACATGAGAACCGGACCGACTCGACTAATCCCAAGACCTAGTCGTCCAACGAGGAAGTAACCAAAAGACAGCAAAATAAACCACATTCAGCATGAATATAACTAACAGTAAGAAAGTACAGCAGTAAGGAAAGAAACTACTACAGTAGGTACCACCACAACAGTAGAACAACATTTATCATATAACAAGAACTGCAGGTAAAGAAGGTACAACGGAAACAAAAACTACTCACTAGAACAGAAACAAAAGAGGTACAAAAGACTGTGGTAACTCTACTGGACCCTACTCGGCCCAGCGTCCTCTACAGCCGCCGACCCTGGCTGCTCAACACCTGGTCCTGAAAAAGGTAACGAGTGTAACACGTCAGCAAAACGCAGAGTAGAGTGGCAAACTAACTACAGGCAATAGTAGAGTGTACAGTAGATGTTATGTTCTATTACTTCCTTTATTCACATCTTTCAATTTTTCTAGAATTTAATTTATTTCTCAGATCCTTTACTTGATCTCGAATGTCCTCGTGGGAACGATCTTGATTGCAGTCTTTTCCAAAAGTAGAAGTAGCACGTGGTGCTCTCCTGGCCGGGAGAGTCCCCCGTGGTGATCCTACCCTCAATCAACCACCCCAAGGTCACTGACAGACGTAACGGTGACTACGGCATGTGCGATAAACGCACAGGTAGCTAGCCCGCACTGGCACGTGGTCAGTCGTTTCCGTTAACGGGTGCGCCCAAAGCACAGCACGGAACCAAGGCAGAGCCCTCTCAGTAACAGGGGTCCAACCCCTCCACAGTAACCAAACCGGGGCCTTGCCCCTCCACAGTCCGTGCACCCTCGCCTGACTACCCTGGTTTGCCCTAGTGGGACTAACAAGTCGGTGAAGGAGGCTAGCAGAACCCCGGGGCCCGTGGGGTAGCTAGTACTCTCCTAACACTACTAGCTCTCCTCGGTACTACGTACACGAGGGCCAACAAGTCGGTACAGAGCGGCCAATCCTAACCCCGGGTCCCTGGGGTGGCTGGCCCCACTCTGCACTAAACAGGTACAGGTACTTCCCTTGGTACTGCGTACCCAAGAGACAGTACAAACTACATCTCAGTTCCATTCCTTTTTCTTTCAGGAGTTCCACTCCTAATTCCCTGTAGGGTTCCATCTCTTTATCTCAGAACATCATATGTTTCACCTTCCAGTTTCACATTCTCACAATCCATGATCTCAATCATGTTTCTTTATTCATAACAGGCAGCTGTTAATTCAATTTACAGGCAGCTTTATATTCCTTTCCATTTTTCCAAGACTGCACTATTATACATTCCACTAGTTTTTCCATCCTAGGGTTCATGTCACATCCTAGGATCTAGCATACAACTAGTTTCCAGCCCTAGGATTCATGCATCACCTAGGAGCTATCATTCCATACATTTCTCATTCCTAGGATTCATGCAATGTCCTAGATTCTAGTTATGGTTCCATACTTTAACAGATTTTAAAAATAAACTTAAGCCACTCTACCAGGTACAACGGGAGTAATGGGGGCGCGATTGGGAATCCCGCGTGCCTCCGCGACTCCCAAGACTGCAACTGAACGAGGTCCTATCATAAGGATCAAATACAAGGAGTGTCTCAAAACAGTGTATAGCTACTGTAGACGGGTGGAGGAATTAATTCTGAAAAGAAGGCAACTCGAATCGCGGAAAACGGAGCCCGAACGGGCCCTAAACGGGTCGAAAAAGACGATACTGTGCAAAATCAGATGTCTGGAACTTCTTCCAGACATCTTAAACAGTGGATCAGAGAATTACCTGTTCAGTGTGGTTTCCCAGACGTCCAGAAGTCTGCGGGGACGTCTGTCCTAGCTCCCAGACGTCCGATGGTCACCCCGGACGTCTGGAGGTCACTCCCGCCATCTGGTACAACTTCCAGATGTCTGATTTGCAAAGGATGGCGAATCAACGAACCTGCGCACAGCCAACTCACTCCCTTAGTACGGTCGGTCGACAGGAAGGAAGAAGAAAGCGGAATACGCACCTTTCAGACGTCGGTATGAGCTACCAGACGTCGTCCTCGCCGTCTGCCTAACAACCCAGATGTCTGATTCTGGAAATTTTTAAAGAATCAGGGCGCGAACCGGACTCTGCTCGCGACACCGCCCGCGTCGCACCTCGCGCTCCTGCTGCTCAGACTGCAGCAGGTCCCTCTCCGCGTCGTTCCGCGCCCCCTGCGCCCTCCGCCGGCCAGCCAAGCCACTCCGGCGAGCTCGCCCTCACGGCAGAGCTCCGCCCTCGCACGCCGCGCTTCCTCCACGCTCACTGCGGCCGCCGTTGCAGCCCTCGCACTCGCTCTCTCTCGTGCACAGGAAGGAGAAGAGGAGACGGTGGAGACGGGAGGGGAGGCGTGGCCCTTTTAAGGCTGCACTGAGAGGAGAGAGAGAAGGCGTGGCAGGCGTCTGCAGCCGCAGAAGAAAAAGAGGGAAAACGAATATGTGGTCTGCGCGCGCAGGCGCGCAGACGAATCGCAGGTGTGGATGATAACGATTTTTTAGACGTCTGTAAACCATCCCAGACATCTGGCAAGACGTCTGAATGTGATCCCAGACGTCTGGTAAGACGTCTAGGCCACCTCCCAGACGTCTTAAAATGCGTCCGGGGCACGCGTTCGTAACAGTACCTATATTTTCAGACAGTACTACTTTTTCTGGTGTTTGTTCTTCCATCTCCTTCCTGGGTAAGTTAGGTGAGTTTGGGTTGAGAGTGAGGTTATCAAGTAATGGAATAGTGACTTGTGCATTCCTCAAAGGTCCCGTTATATCAAATTCTGACAATCCTTTAGTGTGGAGGTGAGAAATGACCTGGGATAAGGAATAGATTGTCTATCTTTAAGGGTGGGTTTCATAACATTGATCATAGCACAATCATAGTGGGGAGGTGGATGGGGAAAAGTCGGGCCTTGTTGTTGTTGTGGGGGTGGTGTTAGGTAAGTCATGGTGTGTTTTGGCTCAGTTGAGGTAGATGGAGAAAATACGCAGGTATGAGTTGCTAAACCAGGTTGGGTATAACATGTTTGACCTTGGATTTGGTTTACAACGTGTTTTTGGGTCAACATGTTGTTAGGATTTGGCAGAGGTTGCAAAAAAAGTGCACCAGGTTGGCGGGGATTTGCCATCTGGGCAAGTTGATTGTGAACCTTTGTGATCTCATCTTTGTGTTATTTTTGCATAGCCGCATTCATCATCTGAATGTCAACCAAAGTCTAGAGGATAAGAGTCATTTGATCTGTATGAGTCAGCTCAGATTGATAAGTTGGGTTATGCTGAGGCTAAGGCGGCTGATATGGACAAGGAGCTTGTGGTCAAGGCTGATATTGAGGAATCTGAGTTTGATTATTGCCTAACCATGTGAAATTGGGATGATTACGCCATCCAGGGTTGTAAGTGTTTGAGAATGGATCATTCTGAATGGCGCTGAGGTCCTCGCAGGTCTAAGGAACCTAGGGAAAATCAGAATATGAGGGTTCAGAGTTCCCCCAGCCAGAGTAGGTGGGTCCAGAGTTTCCTCCGAAACTAGAATCAGACGGGGGTGGATACGGGTCCATCCCCTAAGAAGATCGGTGATAGATGTTGTGCATGGCCTCCTTGCCAGAGGGTGGTTGTGTGAACAGGTTTTGCGCAGAGGTGGCTTGCTGCAAATGTTGAGTTAGCTATCCACCTTCTTCTCAATAATAGAGACCTTGTCCAGATGACTAGCCATCAGTTCCAAGTCGACAGAAGAGGACAGGCCCTGTGTCTCATGTGCTCCATTTGGATTCATCAATGCATGGGCATTCGTCTGGTCATACATGCCCATGGATTCAGTATTGATGGAGTTCTCACACATATTCTCGAGAATCTCCCACACGGTGTCTTCATGTTGACCCATGATGTTTCCTCCGCAGGTTGCATTGATGAATAATCGAATATCCTCATGGAGTCCCTGGTAAAAAGACTAGACTTGTTCCCATTTAGGAACTCCGTGGTGGGGACACTTTCGCATGAGATCCAGAAAACGATCCCATGCCTTGTGAAGTGGTTCTCATGCTTACTGTGTGAAATGTGTGATCTAGTGTCGTAAAGCATTTGTCCGACTAACAGGGAAGAACTTCTCAAAAACTCGGATTGAAGTTCCGCCCAGGTGTTGATTGGACGCATTTGGGTTTGGTACCAGCGAGCAGCTTTATCCATGAGAGAGAAGAACATTTTCATGAGTAGGACATCCCAATTTTGAGCTTCTGACCCGAAGGTCTGGGCCAGATGCTTGAGTTGTTTGATATGCTGGAAAGGATCTTCAGAATTACACCCATGGAATTTGGGAATGGCGTGAATCATGTTGGGCTTGAGTTTAATGTCATGACCTACAGCGGGGATTTGTACTCAGGGTTTGATTGCCACCGCAGCAGGATTGTAGTGATCTCGCATCATTGGATGCTGCGGTGGGTTCACAAAAGCTTGGAATAGATCATTGAGGTGTTGAAGTTGCTTTTCAAGATTATTTTCTTCTGCGGGTTGTGCCACGATGATGGATGAAGGAGAATCAGGTTCAGATAAATCAGAAGAGATATCAATAGGATTGTATTGTCACACAAATAAGGAGGTCGAGGCTTGGCCACGATGAGAATGAGTAGCTAAAGGCAGCCTCAAGGATGGTCTTAGAGACCTCCTCCCGAACATGCACCAATGGAGTAGATGAGAGGTAGAATGTGGACCCGATCAAGACACCCAAAAAATTTTGGATTACTATAGAGGTTCGGGCGGATGATACCCCTTAGTCAAAAAGCCATCCACCTGAGAATTACCTAGGCAGCCAGAGAGGGAGAGTCCCACAAAGACCCCTACATGGTAGAGCGCCCCCACAGATTACAGAGTTTCCCTTACCCGACCTCTCTTGTCACTGATGTTCCAGGTAGACCAAAATGGGGACTTGACCTCTTAAGTCTACCAGTTTTAATTAAGAGCAAGGGTGCTTAAGATTTCACTTGAACTTTTAAGATGTTTTTGTGAAAAAGTGACCTAATTTGAAGATTGATTAACCCAACAAGGTGGGTTAACTTCACCTGTATTGTCCTCTTGAGAATTTTAGGTCCCTCTTTTAGTATTCAAATGAATTTAAGAGCCTGATTTTTAGGATTTTGCTTGAATAAATCACTTCAATCAAGGTCTAGGCATACATTATTTTGGAGAGATAATTTCTTGATTAAACAAGTGTGTCTCTAAAAACCCTAAAATGGAATTCTTAATTGGCTCTAATTTGGTCCATTTTAATTTGTCAAAATGTGGTACCTAGGGCTCCAACATGAATGTGATAGTCCTAGATACCTTAGTTTCAAATGGGTGCATAGATCAGGGTTTGAATGTTTGTAGAATGTATCAAATTAGGCAACTTGATGATTAATCTAAAAATATAATGCAAGTAGCCCTAATTGATTTTTTTTTCTTTTGACCTTTTCAGAATCAGGGGCTTAAGAGAGAGAGTAGTTAGAACTTACCTGCCCCTGGCGTGTTTAATGTGCGGCTTATCTTCCCGGAATGTATCTTCCCCCTTAAATAAGCCACAGCAAAAGAGATATACCAAGTTAGAATCTAAATCAGGAATTGCAATCAAGAGTTCTAAATTGCCTGTTGCTCCCCGGCAATGGCGCCAAAATGCTCGTGCGCTAGATCAGTGTTTTAAGATTGTCATGTTGCAATATATCTAAAATAGTGCTTAAACAAATAAATTTATTACTCGAAAAAGTTCCGAGGTCGAACACAGGGAGCAATATGGAATTCATTTCTCAGAATTGCAATTTAAGACAAGAAAGCTATGAAATTGTAAAAAAGTGTTTCAGAATAAAGTAGCACTAGGATCAAGTGTCAGAATGCAAAAATAATGGAGTAAAATGTTGATTTAGATCACCAAATACTCCTTACAATGATAGCTAATGAACTCAATGTATGTATGAAAAGAAATGCAATCAAACCGATCGTCTGATTTACTAATCAGGTGGCTTAAACTGCTCAAGCCTCTTTATTCTTCTTCGTCTTTTCTCTTTCTCTTCTCTGCCACTCTTCTTCTTCCTTCAACCCTTCTTCTTTCTCTGGCTTTCTTCACACAGCAGGGGAATAGCTTCTGAATTCGGCTAAGTGTTAGCCGGTTCTCACCAAGAGTAAAACCCTCCCCCTACTCGCGTAGGCTCTCCTTCTCTCTTTCTCTCTTTAGGATCCACTCTCTCAGAGCCACATGGGTAATCAGGTTATTGGACCTAGCGTACCCAGGTCCAGGGCTGCGGGCATGATCATAGCCAAGGGGTGTAGGCTTAGGCAGGTTAACAGGTCAGGCCAGGTCCACCAGTAGAGGTCACGGACGAGGCGGTGCGTGGTGACAGGGCCTCACCCCATGTTTGGAGGCAAATACCTTCCTTGACAAATTCAATTATGTGTGGTCGCGCAGGTGTCTGTTCATGATGTGGCACTAATGCCATGCTTGTTCTTTGCACGAACGCAATAGCAGGTGGTAAAACAAATTCAATTATGTGTGGTCGCGCAGGTGTCTGTTCACGATGTGGCACTAATGCCATGCTTGTTCTTTGCACGAACGCAATAGCAGGTGGCCTTCAATTGGCGTCCTTGGAGCGGTCAATGCTCCCAATTGGCCACTTGGGGATGTTCCTAGAGGTAGTCCGCACTGCCTGAGGGTGTCACCTGGGGACTTCATGGTTAGAACACCACAAACACTGCCGGAGAAGACAATTCGGCGGTGGAGCTCTGGCCTGGAACCTGAAATAGAAAATAAGGTCTTTCGGCCACGTCAAAACACCTCAGGAAGTTCGCCGAACGTTGGCGAACGTAGTGGCAGTGATTTCGTGTGAGGATGGGGTGCATGGTGGTAGGACAGACTCGGAGAAGGTGGTCGGTGATGGGTCTGTTTGGGGGGTGATGTGAGTGGATGGAATGAGAAATTGAGAGAGGGGAAATGAGCGGAGAGGTGTGGCAGAGGTTTTGAGGTAGTCAGAGAGGGGTTTGGTGGTCTGTGGAGCGAGATGTACCTCGCCGAAGGTGTGGTCGGAGCGGAAGACAATGGAGTTGCAGAGGAATGGTCGAGGTCGAACTGGCATGTTGAAAGTGTTGGTGTGATGAGGAAGAGTTTAGGGAATAGTTGAATGTAGTAACGGACGAAGTGGGAAGAAGAAGGTGTTGGTTGTGGTGTTGCCAGTGCTGGAGAAGAGAACAGCTCCGGAGAGAGGGAAACGGTGAGGAAGAAGGAGATTAGGGCACCAACTGGTACGGCTCACGTGGGAAGAAGCAAGGAAGATAACTCTACTACTGGTATTGCAAATGGAGGACGAAGAAGGATGGAGGAGCTCACCGGACGTCGAGGAACTTTCGACCGAGAGAGAGAGACAAATTGGGGGGAATCTTAGCCGATTTTGAGTGTGGGGAGAACGATCTGAGCAGAAGGTTCTTTTATAGACCTTAGGAGGAAGTTTTAAGCTTGGGAAGCAAGCTTCCCAAGCTTGGAAAGCTTACCGGAGTTGGGAAATTCCATGATACCCAAATCTCTCATGCGTTCGCATGAGAGATTAGGAAGGTTTTGGGGCGTGGGATTTGGTTCAAAAGGAAGGGAATTTCTTGACGAACTTCCCTTTCAAATTTGAAAGGGATTCATCAAGAAATCAAGGAGTTCTTTCCAAATCAAGTTCTCCAGAGCAAGTAGGAATAGGTTTAATGGTGGTAAGGACCCTTTTGTGAGAATGAAGACAAAGTTAGGGGTCTGTTTGAAAAGATTTTGAAAGTTAAGGGCTTAAATGTAATCAGACAAAACCAAGTTGCAAACTAGGTCAAGATAAACTCATCTTGGGTCTAAATTTTGGTACAAACCTAATTTGGACCTAAGGAATCCAATGGTGAATTTGGATTTTGGTTTTGACCACGTTTGATTGGGTAATTTATGCAAAAACCTAAATTAGGGTAAATGTCAGTTTGAGACTATTTTGGGTCAAAACGGGTTTTGATGGTCAAATTGAAGGTTCCAAACCATAGAGAATATTTTTTTATGAATTTTAGAAGGTTTAGGTGAATTTTATCTTGACCAGAACATCAGTTAATTAAGAGGGTCAATTTTTAGGGTTTCAAAAGTTAATTCTCATAACACATGCAAATTTTTTTCTATCTGTTCTATCCTACTTGTTATTCTTTTAAGATCATTTGACCCTCAATTAACCCTTGGAAAAACCTGTGGTTGTACTGCATTCATGATATAATGGTACAATTATAGTTTTAACCCTAGTTTCTAATTTTTTTCCTCAGAATGATTATGTAGTGAACTGTGACTCTCTAGCAGTTATGTAGGAGCATTTACTGACTTAATTGAATCAAAATGAGCTAATTATGGCCCATGATGGTGTTCCTATCAGTTGTGGAGGAGCAATCGACCTAACTGAGTTAGGGCTTTTGCTCCTGAGGTCGAGGCAGAGGTGTAGGGATGAATGACGAGGGGTTTGGTGGTGTGTAGAGCGAGATGTGCCTCGCCGGAGTAGTGGCCGGACGTGGAAGGGATGGCGGTGAACAGGCGATAGCGTGGTAGAAATTGAGTGTGGTTGGGATGAAAATGAAGTAGAGGAGTTAAGGAACTTATCAAGGTAGTTGGCAAATGACGAGGAGTCGAGGTGGCACCAATTGCGGTATGGTCGGCATCGAGGAAGAAGGTGCTCCGGTGAGTAGGAATCGACGAGGAAGACGGAGGACGGGGCATCGGCGGGTACAGCACGACAGGGAAGAGAGTGAGGGAGATAAATCCACCGCTGGTATTGTGTGTAGATGAAGGATGGAGTCGGAGGAGCTCATCAAACGTCGAGGAGCTTCGGTCGAATGTGGAGAGACGAAAATAAGGGGGAATCTGGTCGAATTTGAGCATGGGAAGTTCAACCTGATTTGGAGGACCTTTTATAGGCCTTTGGAGGGAGTTTTGAGCTTGGGAAGCAAGCTTCCCAAGCTTGGAAAGCTTGTCGGAGTTGGAATTCTCTCAGATACCCAAATCTCTCATGTGTTCGCATGAGACATTGGGAAGGTTTGAGGGCATGGGAATTGGCTCAAAAGGAAGGGAATTCCTTGATGGACTTCCCTTTCAAATCTGAGAGGGATTCGTTAAGGAATCAAGGAGAACTTGCCAAATTTAGGTCGCCAGAGTTTGCAGGAATAAGATTCATGGCAGCAGGGACCGATTTGAAGAAAATGATGATAAATATAGGGGCTTTTTTGCAAGGATTTTGAAAGTTAAGGGCATGTAGGACCAAATTACGAACTAGGTCAAGACAGTCTTAGATTAAGCCCAAATTTTGGTACAAACCTAATTTGGACCTAAGGAATCCAATGGTGAAGTTGGATTTTGATTGTGGCCAAGTTTGATTTGGTAATTTAGGAAAAAACCCAAATTAGGGCAAATGTTAGTCTGAGACTCTATTTTGGGTCAAGATGGGTTCTAATGGTCAAATTGAAGGTACCAAACCCTAGAGAATATTTTTCTATGAATTTTAGAGGGTTTAGGTGAGTCTTATCTTGATCAGAACCTCAGTTAATTAAGCGGGTCTGTTAGGGTTTGAGAAGTCATTAATTCTCAAAACATGCGAAAACCCTTTTCTGTCTGTATTAACCCACTTGTTGGATATTTAAGACCATTTGACCCTTAATTACCCCCTGGGAAAACCCGTGGTTGTTCTGCATTCAAGATATGATGGTAAATTTGCAATTTTATCCCTATTTTCTTATCTTTCTCTCAGAATGATTATGCAATGAACTATGGCTCTCTAGCAGTTATGTAGGAGCATTTATCCCTTGATAATGACTAAATTGAGCTAGTTATGGCTCATGATGGTGTTCCCATCATAACCCCATGCTTAGCTTTTGCTAGTCTCTTAGCAAAATCTTATGGAATTAACTTAGATTCTAGACCATGCCTTTTTATGCTCAGATTTATGCTGTGTGCTTTCTTTTTGTAGATTAGGTCAAAATGCCAATAGTAGGCCTAGAGGTACTCAAGTACCAACCAAGATCCGGATCTAACTAGCTCTAGCCTCAATCCACCGCGAAGGTTTCTACGGCCCGCAAGAACTAACCTAAGGTTTGTTGAACTCCACAGTTAAAACACATGTGCCTAAAACATGTTTAGCCCCGGTTCAATTTGCAGTGTGTTTTTGTAAGAGAGAGACAAAGGAATTTTTTCCTTTGTTTTTGGAGAGTTTTTTCTCTCTTTTCGTTCTTTATTTCTAGCTTCGGATTGGCTTTACAACACAGTCTATATCGGATTCCTAGCTCCCACCATCAATCCTCGCAGGGTCTCTAACAATCGATGCTTTGAGATAGCACCGCCCATGGCAACCCCCAGAACCTTAGCTTTCTAGATTTAGGGATAATCTCGCTCATGGTGTTCTGTAGCTAAATCCAAACCCTAGCAATCAATATTTTGTGATAATGCCACCCATGACATTTGAACTAGCACAAAGTGCTTACATGCCCTCGGTAGGATATATAGATATCCAAGGAGACAAGCACCGAGGAGATGGTATGTCATTGAGCATCTTTGAGGGGAATTTCCCGCCTCTCCGCACTAGGAACACATCTAAATCAACTTGTGTTGATCAGCCTCTCCTAATTTAGGTAGCTTTTTTAGAACAAAATTAACGCTTTTGTGTGATTTTGATAATTAAGCGCACTGAACCAGACTGTGTGTGGATTAGGGTGCTTAGGTTACTGAGTCTCGTAAACCAAAGGTCAGTTAACAAGGCTAAATAATCCCTAAGCCTTAGACCTAATACTTAAGATTCACATTTTCCCCAACCTCTTGAGAACTATCCAGATCTTAACGGATACTTGAATTTTTAAGCGTAAATACAAGCTCAAGAGGCCTAAGATCAGCGTTCATACTAATCTCTTTTTGTCCCTTGGCACTTTTTGTCTTTTATTTTTTTCTTTTGGTTTGGTCTAGAACTAAGTAGATTCCTTAATCTTTTAGTAATGACTATCTCTTTTTATTTCAAACTGTGCTCCTTTTTGACATTTATATCACCTCCCCTTTTCTCAAGAATGATATGCAATTAATTCTTTCAAAATTTTCTCCCTTCTCTATTTTTTTGTTCTTTTTCAGTTTTTTATTTTTTTGATTTTTTGTAATATGTAATTTTTTGATGAAACCCTTTCTTGTGAAGTGATTCTCACAACGTTTTGCACTTTAATACCCCCCATGCCTACAATTTGCAATGTCCTCATTGCAAATTAGGTGGGTTTGAATTCAACTTAGATCGTGCATTAAAACAAAGTTTGGGTGGGTGGACGGGTCAGGGTGACTGTTGCGGATGATTTCAAGCTCGAGTACAGGTACCAGAGGTGAAGTCAACTATTCTAATGGACGAACCCTAAAGTGCAATATGAGTTCAGCATAAGATGTGTCAAGAAGGATTTCAGGTTTTTCAAAAAGATGACGGGTTGCCTTCCGTTAAGCGCTGAGTTTAATGCCATTAGCCAGGTGCAATGAACTCAAGGAGAATGGAGATCAAAAGATACCTCAGCCAAGTTCGTATCGGTGAGTTCAATGAACGGCTTAAGTCACTGGCCATTCACGATAAAAGGTTTGGAATCAAGGTGGGTTGACTGATTTCAATGGCTCCATTTCCAAGGATTCTTCTCACCAAGAATGGTCCATTCCATTTTGATCTGAGTTTTCCTAGAAACAATTTGAGTTTGGCATCAATGAGTAGAACTTTTTGATCAGGGTGGAAAGATTTTCATACAATGTGTCTGTCATGGAAGGCTTTGACCCGCTCTTTATAGATTCGCGAGTTCTCGTACACATCATTGCGTAGTTCATCGATCTCGCTCATTTGAAGCTTTTTGTGGGTTCCTGCCTGAAAAAGATCTAGATTACACCTACGTACATCCCAATAGGCTTTGTGCTCCAACTTGACAAGGAGGTGACATGCCTTTGCATACACCAATCTGAAAGGAGACATGCCCAATTGGGTATTGTGGGTGGTCCTATAAGCCCACAAGGCTTCCAGAAGTCAGGATGACTAGTCTCTCCTGTCAGGTCGAATAGTGACCTGAAGGATTTTCTTGATCTCCCGATTCAATAGCTCAACTAGACCGTTGATTTGGGGGTGATAAGGAGTAGAGATTTGGTGCGACACCCCGTATTTGGTCATCAATGATCTGAACTGAGCATTTGTGAATGGGTCCCTCCGTCAGAGATAATGGCACGTGGAATCCTGAACCAAGAAAAGATGTTCTGATGAATGAATTTGATTACCACCTTATGATCGTTGGTTCGGGTGGGGATGGCTTCGATCCATTTGGACACGTAGTCAATAGCGAGAAGAATGTACTCGAAGCCATCCAAGATAGGGAAGGGTCCCATGAAATCAATCCCCCAGATATCGAAGATTTCGCATACGAGAATCGGCTGTAACGACATCATATCACGGTGGATCATGTTGCCCAAGGTCTGGCAATGAGTGCGTGCCTTACAGTGATCGTATGCATCCTTGAAAATCATGGGCCAGTAAAAGCCGCACTGGAGGACTTTTGCTGCAGTTTTATGTCCGAAGAAGTGTTCGCTGCAGACCTAGTCATGGCAAAAGGACAAAATGTCCTAAATTTCCTCTTCCAGAATGCACCGTCTGATGATCTGATTAGCACTAATGCAAAAGAGGTATGGGTCTTCCCAGATGTAGTACTTGGCATCGGAAAGCCATTTGTCTTTCTTGACCTTCGACCAATTGGACGGGATCAGATGTGATGCCAAGTAGTTTACCAAATCAGCAAACCAAGGAAATCCCGTGCTAATAGTCAGGAGGTGCTCGTCAGGAAATTATTCTGTGATGGGTCTGGGAGGGTCAATAATGTTAGAAGGAAGACAGGATAAGTGATCAACTACCACATTCTGCTTTCCCGCTTTATCGAGAATCTTGAGATCAAATTCTTGCAATAGCAAGATCCAGCAGATTAGTCAAGGTTTTGCATCCTTCATTGCGAGGAGGTGCCTCACTGTAGTGTGATCTGAGTATATGATAACACAAGAACCCAAAAGATATGATCTAAATTTCTCCAGGGCAAATACTACGACTAGTAGCTCTTTCTCAGTAACTGTGTAGTTACACTAAGCCTCATCAAATGTCTTGCTAGCGTAGTAGTTGACCATGGGTTTCCCATCAATTTTCTACCCAAGTATCGCAACCACAGCATAATCAGATACATCTCACTTGATCTCAAATGGTTGAGATCAATCAGGGGACTGTAGGATAGGTGCTTGGGTGACTCGATCACGTAGGATATCAAACGCCTGAGTGCACTCCTTGGTGGTTTCGAAGGAGACATCCTTGGAGAGAAGATTAGTCAAGGGGCATGTGATTTTCGAGAAATCAGGAATGAATCGATGGTAAAAATTGACATGCCCTAGAAAGGATCCGATGTCCTTGACCGAGCTAGGCATAGGGAGTTTGGAAATCAAGTTCACCTTAGCTTGATCAACTTGGATGCCATTTTCATATACGAGATGTCCCAGGACAATTCCCTCAGGTACCATGAAGTGGCTCTTTTCCCAGGAAAGAACCAAATTCACGTCAATGCACCACCTGAGGATTTAGACCAGGTGCAAGAGGTAATCACCAAAAGATTCTCCAAATACCGAGAAGTCATCCATGAAGACTTCAAGGTATTCACCTACCATATCTGAGAGTATGGCAAGCATGCACCGCTGAAAAGTAGCGGGTGCATTGCAGAGACCGAATGACATTCTCCGGAATGCATATGTCCCGAAGGGGCAAGTGAAGGTGGTCTTCTCTTGGTTCTCAGGATGGATTGCGACCTGGTTATAATCGGAGTACCCATCCAAGAAGCAGAAGAATCAATTTCCCGCAAGTTTCTCGAGGATCTGATCAATGAATGGTGAGGGGGAAATGATCCTTCTTCGTGGAGGAATTGAGTCTTCTGTAATCAATGCAGACTCTCCACGATTTCACTATACGAGTCCGTATGGTTTCTCTGGTTTCAGTCGTGACGATGGTGAGTCTTGCCTTCTTAGGTACAACTTGGATTAGACTCACCCACCGACTATCGAAGATCGAGTAGATGATCCCTGCATCTAACCACTTGATGATCTCCTTTTTCATGACATCCTGCAGATTTGGATTCAGGCATCTCTGCATTTCACGGGATGGTCATGAGCCCTCTTTAATATATATGTGATGTGTGCAGTATAAGGGGCTGATGCCAGTCAGATCATCGAGAGTCCATCCAATGGCTCTTCGATGCTACTGGAGAATAGAAATCAGGCGTGTTTCCTGATAAAATGTGAGTCGGGAGTTGATAATCACAGGAAACATCTGATTGGAACCCAAAAAGATGTATTTGAGATGGTCAGGGAGGGGCTTCAATTCCATAATAGGATTATCAGCCGTAGTAGGTGGTTCAGGGTGGGTGTCGAGGGCAAAGGAAGGAGCTATGGGTGTGTCTAGGTTATGTTAAGGCTCCTCTAATTATGGGTTTTGATCTTCTTGTGGCTGATCAGAAATATTTGGGTTTTCCTCAATATATAGGTCGTCAACCACAGCCTCGATATCATAAATTTGTTCTATAGCCCCGCAATTAATTCCTTGTTGGGCCTTAAAGATGTCAATTTTTAGTGTCTTGCTCCCAAATTTAACATAATTTGGCCCTCCTCACAATTAATATTGGCCTAACAGTGGCCAAAAAAGGTCTCCTTAATATGATCGGTATATTCTTTAAGTTCTCAGGAGCATCCATGTCTAAGACAATGAAATCCACGAGAAAATAGAAATCATGTATCCTAACTATGACATCCTCGAGAATCCTTTTAGTGACTTAATAGATTGATCGGCTAATTGCAAAGTCATCTCTGTCGGTTTAACCTCAGATTCCTCAAAGTAGTCTAGTAGGGATGTAGGTATCAAATTTATAGAAGCTCCTAGGTCTAATAAGGCTTGGTCAAACTGTATATCACTGATAGCACAAGAGATCAGAGGGGTTCCTAGGTCTTTCCTTAGGCGGGAGTTTGCTCAAAATGACGGAGCTGGCTTGCTCCGACAGTACGATTGGGTTCCCGCCTTTGGTTCGTGGCTTACTTTTAGGTGTATACATGTCTTTGAGGAATCGTGCGTAAGCCGATACGTGGTGAATTGCATCCATCAAAGGGATGTTTATATGGACTTGCTCAAAGAGCTTGACTAGATCCTCCTCAGGTGCCACGGGTTTAGTTGTCCTCTTTCCCTTGGTCAAGGCCTCGGGAAATGGAACCTTAGATGGTCCTCTAGAATTGGCTCAGGCTCTTTATCAGGGATGGGTGTGTCCTGGATGACCAATCTAGGGTTAGGGTTTATGGTCTCAAGCATGTTGTGGCTAGGAAAGGGTAGGTCTTGTGTTGCTTTGCCACTACGGGTGGTGACGGAATTTAATCCTACTTGATTTTGGTTAGGGTTGGGCAAAATAGGTGTTTGCTGCTAAAATCTCGAGTATGAAGTTGAAGCATCCATCCCGTCAGGTGATGGAGCAGAAGGGGCCTAATAAACAAAGTGGACTTTGCCTTGATTTGGGTTCATAACGCGCCTCTGGTTCAGCACGATAGTTGGGTTTGGAAGAGGCTGAGAAGGAAGTGCACCAAGCTGGTGAGCAGTTGCCAGCAGGGCTAATTGATTTCGTAACTCAGAGATCGCTTCTTTGTGCTGCTTCTGCATGTCAACCAAGGTCTGGAGAATAAAAGATGTATAATCTTCTTTAGGTGGTCTAGATTGAAAATTTTGAGTGGGCCTTGGTTGGGTGGGTTGATAAGGATGCGAAGCCTATGGTCAGGGTTGGAATTGAGGTTTTGGATTCAGGTTATTTCTCGACCACAGAAAGTTAGGTTGATTACACCATCCAGAGTTGTAAGTATTGGAGAAAGGATTATTCTGGATGGCGTGAAGATCCTCGCAGGTCTGAGGAGCTCCGAGATAATCAGGGTACGGGGGTTCAGAGTTCCCCCAACTAAGGTGGCCTAACCCGAAGTTGCCTCCGAAGCCATAATTAGACGGGGGTGGATACGCATCCATCCCTGGGGAGTGGTAGATGTTGTGCATAGCCACCCTTCTCATAGGCAGGTGCGCGTATCTGCTTTGAGATGTAGAGGTGGATTTGTGTAGATGACGAGTGATGTCGTCCACCTTTTTCTCGATAATGGTGACCTTGTCTAATTGACTGGCTATCAACTCCAGATCAACGGATGCGAAAAGGCCTCGGGATTCGTGTACCCCTCGACTATTTGTCAATGCATGGGAGGACGTCCAGTCGTACGTACCTAATGACTCATTGTTCAGGGAGTTCTCGCACATGTTCTCAAGAATTTCCCAGATCGTGTCCTCATGTTGACCCATGATGCTACCACCACAAGTTGCATTGACAAAGAGCTTGATGTCCTTATGGAGTCCGTGGTAAAAGGATTGGACTTGTTCCTACTTCGGAACTCCGTGATGGGGGCACTTACGCATGAGATCCAGAAAGCAATCCCATGCTTCGTGTAGAGATTCTCCTACTCCTTAGGAGAAGTGCGTGATTTGGTGCCGCATTGTATTTATACGACCAATGGAGTAGAATTTTTGCAGGAAGGAGGTTTGAAGTTCTCTCCATGTGTTGATCGTGTGTGGTTGAGTTTGAAACCAGTGAGTAGCTTTGTCAGCCAGAGAGAATGAGAAGAGTTTCAAGAGTAATCCGTCCCGATTATGCACATCTTCCCCAAAAGTGTGGGACAAACATTTTAAGTTTTTGATGTGCTGGAAAGGATCCTCGGAGTTCAAGCCATGAAATTTTGGGGTCATATGAAACATGCTAGGCTTGAGATCTACCTCGGGTCCTCCCACGAAAATGTTGATTCGGGGTTCGATCTCCACCGCTGCAGTGTTATAGTGATCTCGCATTTGAGGACACAGCAGTGAGTTGATGATGGCATTGATTCGATTTTCTAAATCATGGACTTGTTGCTCAAGGTTAGGTTGATCTTCTTGGTGATCCATAGCTGATGAAGGGGAAGTAGGTTCTGAATCAGAGGATATGTCAATGTGATTAGGTTGTTGCACAAACACGGAAGTCGAGGCTCGACCTCGACGAGAGTGAATATCTAATGGAGGCCTCAAGGATGTTCTTAAGAACCTCCTCCCAAGCATGCACCGATGGAATATATGAGGGATAGCAGGTGATGGACCCAATCATGACACCCAAAAGAATTGGATGACTATAGAGGTTTGGGGCGGATGATACCCCTTAATTAGAAAGCCGTCCACTTGAGAAATACCTGGGTAGGCAGAGAGGGAGAGTCCCGTGAAGACCCCTACACGGTAGAGCGCCCCCACGAGTTACAGGGTTTCCCCCACCCGACCTCTCTTGTCATTAAGGATCCAGGTAGACTAGAATGGGGACTTGACCTCTTAAGTCCACCAGTTTTAAGTTAAGAGTAAGGTGCTTATGATTTCACTTGAACTTAAAGATATTCTTGAGCAAAGTGACCTAATTTAAAGATTGGTTAACCCAACAAGGTGGGTCAACTTCACCTGTTTTGTCCTTTGAGAATTTTAGGTCCCTCTTTTAGTGTTCAAATGAAATTAAGAGCATGATTTTAGGGTTTGTTTGAATAGATCAATTCAACCAAGGCTTAGGCACACACTGTTTGGGAAGGTTAATTCTTGATTTAGCAAGTGTGTCTCTAACACCTTAAACTAGAAACCCTAATTGGCTCTAATTGGTCCAATTCAATTTTGTCCAAATGTGGTACCTAGGGCTCAAGCAAGAACGTGATAGCCCTAGATACCTTTAGATCCTAAGTAGGTGCACAAATCAAGGTTTGGATGTTTCTCTAGAATGTATCAAATTAGGCAACTTGATGATTTGTCTAAAAATAGAATGCAAGTAGCCCTAATTGATTTTTTTCCTTTTTTAGCTTTTAGAATCAAGGGCTTAGAAGAGGGTGGATGGAGTTTACCTACCCCTGGAGTGGCTAATGTGCAGCTGATCTTCCTCCAATGAATCCCTAAAATAGATCACAGTCAAAAGAGATAAAGCAAGTTAGTATCAAATCAGATATTGCAATCCTGAGATCAAATTACGTGTTACTCCCCGGCAACAGCGCCAAAATGTTGTTCACTCTGAAACGGATTTTAAAATCATCGTGTTATAGTATAGGTTGAATCAGTGTGAAAAACAAATAAAATTTATACTCGAATATCAGAAATGAACTCTGAGGTCGAACATAGGGAGCACTTAGCAAAAATGCTTCTCAAGATTGCAATTCAACACAAATATATAACCAATAGAATTACAAGCAAATATGAATGAATGTGAATGTCAGATAATGCAAAAAGAATGGGGTAAAATTATGATTTGAATCACCAATCACCCCTAACAATTATCTCAAGTATTTCAATAGTACTAAGCAATTCAATTCCACGTATGATAAGTGCACAGTGCACTTCAAATGAAGCTCAAACGTCTGCTCAACTAGTCAAATGGCTTATCCTGCTCTCTGCTACAGTGCTTGGCTGCTTCTCCTTCTCTCTATGCCTTCTTCTCTTCTTCTGTTGGGCTTCTTCTCTTCCATAGGTTCTCTTCTCTTCTTCTCTTGTGGCTTCCTCTCCTTCTTTACACCCCAAGGGGGAGGTTCCTTAAATGGCTAAGTGTCGACCGTTGGTCCTGAGAGCAAAACCCTCCTTGCCCCCACGTGCTATCTTTCCTTCTCTCTCAGGGATCCGCCCTCCCAAGGCCTCAAGTTATTAGGTATTCAAGTAGAGCGCACCCGGGACTAGGGCTGCTGGCCGTGAGTGGCAGTCGAGGAGTGCTTAGGTTAGGTGGGTTATCAGATCAGCCAAACTCGTGTGTAAGGTGTCGCAGGCGAGGCGTGTGAGGGGCGCGTACGGGGACCTCACCCCCTGTGCTTACTAAGGCGATAAGCCTGTAGGACAAAAACAATTTATGCGGGTGTGGGCGCTCGTCAGCTTCCGAGGTGGGACTAATCCCGCCGCCCTTCCTCTGTGTGTATCTACAGCTGCTGCTTCTTGCAATTGCGGTCAAAGGCACAGTCAAAGGGCCAAATTGGTCCCTGGGTTGTGATTCTGGGAACTCTCCGCTGCGCCTGGGAGTTCACCTGGGATCTGCAGATGCTGGAGCAAGCTTCAATCTTCGCTCGAAGCTTTGTCAATGGCAGTCGAAGGTGCGAAGACCTGAAATGAAGAACACAGCCTTGCAGCCTTGTCAAAAGGTTTAGTAGGCTTCGTCGTAGCATGGTGGACGTGGTGTGTGCGGCATGTCATGAAGGTGACTGTGGTGGCTGGATGGTGACGGAAAGTGAAGAGCAAAGGTGCGATGTTCGGCGGAGGTTGTGGAGAAGCAATCAACCTAACTGAGTTAGGGCTTTTACTCATGAGGTTGAGGTGGAGGTGTAGGGATGAACGACAAGGGGTTTGGTGGTGTGTGGAGCAAGATGTGCCTCACTGGAGTAGTGGCCGAACGTGGAAGGGATGACGGTGAATGGGCGGTAGCGTGGTCGAAATTGAGTGTGGTTGGGATGAAAATGAAG